>CM062490.1:49992186-50032186 GCA_031479575.1 Coregonus ussuriensis
ACCTTCTAGAGTCCATGACCCGACGAATTGAGGCTGTTCTGAGGGCAAAAGGGTGGGGGTGCAACTCAATATTAGGAAGGTGTTCTTAATGTTTTGTTCGCTCTGTCTGTATTGGCACTTGCGCTGTAGCCAACAGTTTGCAGATACAATGCGGGTATAGCCTACTACATGATGTGATTATTATGGACAAAACAGCAAAATTATTCGTATTTGTCAAACAGCAGCCAAGCATTGATCATGTCACCAGAATAAGACTGTCAAAATGTATTGGAAAGGAGCATCAAGCTCCATCACCTTGCACTTTCACCACTCTGAAGCTCATAACTTATTTCATCTGTAAACTAATAAACTGCATACTTTCCCAACGAGTCGTAGTGGGAGGACCACACAACATATCATCGCGTGACTCCACGTTTACTTCGATATAATGATTATTATGTCAATATTTATTTGCGCGATCCACCACCGCGATTTACCGACACAAAAAGATCCCACCTTGTCTAGCGTATTTTGTTTTGTTGACGTTTGGAAAGTTTTTACCGACAGGTTTTCTGTTTCCATCAGTTCTGTCATGACATTTATTTTATCCGACATGTACTTTACTCTCATAAAAAGGTTGGAAGGAAACGTGGCTATTGGTCCACCTAACGGAATGATATGTTAAAAGGATCCTGACAGCCGTTAGCAGCCAGGGGAGGAAAACACAAATAAGGCTGATAATTCATTTGATATTGGTATAAAATTTGCATTGACATGTAATGGACTCCGTAATATGTCAAGAAATATTTTTTTACATGCACATTCTTTTCAATCGTCACAAACTTTTCGGTCATTAAGTCAAGTGTTGGTCAAAGTTTTTGAAAATTGCAATAATGCTGTAATCACTAAAATAAGTGATATTCAGGTCATCCGTTTACATTATTAACGATTTAGGCCTAAATTAATTTCCCCGACCACACAGTGTAGCCGTATCATTCAAGGCCTCATTCATTTGGGCCAAACTGAAGTAGAACATAATGAAACCAGGAGCTGCTTGTTTTTTTCTTTTTTTCTTCTGTTGCAAAACATTTTGATACGGTTTGCGCAAATGAATACAACCCTAACGCGTAGGGGTGTAACGGATCACCAAACCCACGGCTCGGTACGCATTGTGGTTTTGGGCTCACTGTTCAGTTTCGGTACAACGGGAAAATGTAAATGCCATTCTCAATATTCAGCATTCACAATGTTCCTGGCATTGTCTGTTGTGACATCATTGTTATGTTAGGCCTCTCCAGTTTCTGCGTTTGTAACCATGTGGGAGGTGGGTATTTACCAGTTGATAAGTCGTAAATACCAGTCGGATGCATTCATGTGATTTGATCTCGTTGAGAAATGCCGATCGGCTTATGGCCAACAAGCTGTGTCAACCATGAACTAAAAGTACAGCTATCATGCTACCAAACAACGGTAAATGACAAAACACAATGGAAAAATACTTTGGACTACCTTAAACCATATCATGGGCAGGAAACCCAATTCATCTCCATCGTTCATTGAAGTTAATGGGTCATTTATAACAAAACCTTTCGATATTGCCCATCATTTCAATTACTATTTCACTAGTAAAGTGGAAAAACTCAGAGTGAAATGACAACATTGAACAGTGAAACATTTTTATATATATTATCTAATGATGAAAGACTGTATTGCCCCCAATTTGCCATATCTTTAACCAAAGCCTAAAGGAGTGTGTCCACAGGCGTGGAAGGTGTAAAAAGTACATTATTTTCTTTTGGATTTTAAAAGTAGAGTAAAAATATTAATAGTAAAGTACAGATACCCCAAAAACCACTTAAGTAGTACTTTGAAGTAATTTTACTTAAGTACTTTACACCACTGGTTTTAGGTATTTTTTTGCGTGTTTAACTAGCTGGCCAGCTAGATTTACTACAATTCACATATCTAGCTGATAGTTATTAACGTTTTATTTGTGTTTTATCTTGTTTTGTCTATTGTTGCCATTGTCCTGGCTGGAGGAAGGTTCAGGGAATGGGGAGGTGTGGTGTGAGGTAATACAGTAGGGGGGGAGTGTGAGGTAATACAGTGGGGGGTGAGTGTGAGGTAATACAGTAGGGGGGGAGTGTGAGGTAATACAGTAGGGGGGGAGTGTGAGGTAATACAGTAGGGGGGGAGTGTGAGGTAATACAGTAGGGGGGGAGTGTGAGGTAATACAGTAGGGGGGGAGTGTGAGGTAATACAGTAGGGGGGGGTGTGAGGTAATACAGTAGGGGGGCAGTGTGAGGTAATACAGTAGGGGGGGAGTGTGAGGTAATACAGTAGGGGGGAGTGTGAGGTAATACAGTAGGGGGGGAGTGTGAGGTAATACAGTAGGGGGGGAGTGTGAGGTAATACAGTAGGGGGGGAGTGTGAGGTAATACAGTAGGGGGGGGTGTGAGGTAATACAGTAGGGGGGGGTGTGAGGTAATACAGTAGGGGGGGAGTGTGAGGTAATACAGTAGGGGAGGGGGGGAGTGTGAGGTAATACAGTAGGGGGGGAGTGTGAGGTAATACAGTAGGGGGGGAGTGTGAGGTAATACAGTAGGGGGGGAGTGTGAGGTAATACAGTAGGGGGTGAGTGTGAGGTAATACAGTAGGGGGGGAGTGTGAGGTAATACAGTAGGGGGGGAGTGTGAGGTAATACAGTAGGGGGGGAGTGTGAGGTAATACAGTAGGGGGGGAGTGTGAGGTAATACAGTAGGGTGGGTGAGTGCCTCTCAAATGTAATGTTTTATGTGTTCTTCACACTCTCTCGTCTTTACGAGAACGTACTCAAGAAAATGCACTCGGAGCATGAGTGTTTCACGCAGTGGTATGCATACTGAGAAACACCCAGTGTAGCTGCTGCTTCTGCAAAAGCTAATGGGGATCCAAATAAACAAACATGCTTGTAATTATTATTATTAAAGAAATTATAATTCAAAACCCACAAAAGTAGATTGCCTTTTTTATAAATGTTTTGTTGCATTTAACTGCCGAAAATGCTGTTATAGAGGCCATTCCCTTAGTAGATGACGTCAGAGGTCACCGTGTGGGAGAAGTGGGTGCTCAGGATGATAGACTAGTTTCCCAATAGTAATTACCAGTTGGAGGGGCGGTGAAGTGGATTTATTCCAGTCGTATGTAGTAAACTCCCACTTCCCACTTGGTCATGGACGCACAATGACACACTGCCTCCTTCAGGGCCAGATGTGCACTTGTGACTTGTTGGTGTGGTGGGGGGGGGGGGGGGGGGGTTACAGGTAGGGCTGTGGCGGTCATGACATTTTGTCAGCCGGTTAATGTCATACAAATGACTGCATACAAGCCACTGAACATCTACATAAAAAAAAAAAAAGTCTAACAAATCCATTTAATATACACATCACAAATCTATTTTATGTTAGGCAGGTCTAAAGAAACATATTATGAAGGAAATGTATTTCAGACGGACAGGATTTTTCGGCCTACTGTATGTTATCTATGTGCCATATAGCGGCTAGTTCATTTAGCAGACAGGATATGCTAATGTCCCGTGCCATGATTCATCTGGCAGCGTCTAATTATGATCTAACTCTCATCTGTAGCATGGTACGTCTCCCACTCCAGGGTAATGTGATGGGCGGTTGGTTCACTGTTAACTAAGCGCAACACAGGGTTCATTGGCCAATTCATTGAAGACTTTGGCTTGCTTATATAGATAGTGGATGCTACCTGTTTTCTGAAATGGGTGCAAGACGGAAGTTCGTAACGTGGCTCATGCATTTTCATGAGGTGCTGAAACCCCCCTATTCTCAACCACCTAGAATGGGCGCATATCCGCGGCGATAAACCAATGACTGTTAAAATATATAAACACAGCCTACCTATCGCTCTTGTAATGTCTTTGTCCCGGTCCGAATCAGCTACCAAGGGCTGCTTGAATGCAGAGGGGAGATGATGTGGTGTTGTTAATTTTGCGTTTCTGTCTTGCTCCGGTATACTGGGGTTGATGTCGGTGTAAACGTGTCAACGTGTTTGAGGTGTTGGCGGCTGCATAGGCTATTCTCGTACTGTTAATGTTCAATCCACTGCTCTCTGTCCATCGCCGTTGTAATCTACTGGGAAGCCAAAATGTTACAATTCTAGTTTATCCGACCCCACCCACTCGTCATCGTACAGAACTAGTTCCCGGCTGCACCTCAGAAAATGACAGTTTGAAATGCACCTTTTTAAGATGAGAATTTTGATTACAACGTGCGAATATGCTTCAGTTGTTTTAATGGAATAGCATGAAATGTTTTTTTCAGCTCAGATTTACTTGAGGCATACAACGCAGTGTATTCATAGCCTATACAGTGAGGGGGAAAAAAGTATTTGATCCCCTGCTGATTTTGTACATTTGCCCACTGGCAAAGACATGATCAGTCTATAATTTTAATGGTAGGTTTATTTGAACAGTGAGAGACAGAATAACAACAAAAAAATCCAGAAAAACGCATGTAAAAAATGTTATAAATTGATTTGCATTTTAATGAATAAGTATTTGACCCCTCTGCAAAACATGACTTAGTACTTGGTGGCAAAACCCTTGTTGGCAATCACAGAGGTCAGACGTTTCTTGTAGTTGGCCACCAGGTTTGCACACATCTCAGGAGGGATTTTGTCCCACTCCTCTTTGCAGATCTTCTCCAAGTCATTAAGGTTTCGAAGGCTGACGTTTGGCAACTCGAACCTTCAGCTCCCTCCACAGATTTTCTATGGGATTAAGGTCTGGAGACTGGCTAGGCCACTCCAGGACCTTAATGTGCTTCTTCGTGAGCCACTCCTTTGTTGCCTTGGCCGTGTGTTTTGCTGGAATATGCTGGAATACCCATCCACGACCCATTTTCAATGCCCTGGCTGAGGGAAGGAGGTTCTCACCCAAGATTTGACGGTACATGGCCCCGTCCATCGTCCCTTTGATGCAGTGTAGTTGTCCTGTCCCCTTAGCAGAAAAACAACCCAAAGCATAATGTTTCCACCTCCATGTTTGACGGTGGGGGTGGTGTTCTTGGGGTCATAGGCAGCATTCCTCCTCCTCCAAACACGGCGAGTTGAGTTGATGCCAAAGAGCTCGATTTTGGTCTCATCTGACCACAACACTTTCACCCAGTTCTCCTCTGAATCATTCAGATGTTCATTGGCAAACTTCAGACGGGCCTGTATATGTGCTTTCTTGAGCAGGGGGACCTTGCGGGCGCTGCACGATTTCAGTCCTTCACGGCGTAGTGTGTTACCAATTGTTTTCTTGGTGACTATGGTCCCAGCTGCCTTGAGATCATTGACAAGATCCTCCCGTGTAGTTCTGGGCTGATTCCTCACCGTTCTCATGATCATTGCAACTCCACGAGGTGAGAACTTGCATGGAGCCCCAGGCCGAGGGAGACTGACAGTTATTTTGTGTTTCTTCCATTTGCGAATAATCGAACCAACTGTTGTCACCTTCTCACCAAGCTGCTTGGCGATGGTCTTGTAGCCCATTCCAGCCTTGTGTAGGTCTACAATCTTGTCCCTGACATCCTTGGAGAGCTCTTTGGTCTTGGCCATGGTGTAGAGTTTGGAATCTGATTGATTGATTGCTTCTGTGGACAGGTGTCTTTTATACAGGTGTCTTTCCCCCTTCTGATAACCAGGTGGCGACTCGCATCTCTGCATGTCTGGCAGACATATCAGTATGGATGACGGATCACCACCTCAAGCTGAACCCTGGCAAGACGGAGCTGTTCTTCCTCCCGGGGAAGGACTGCCCGTTCCATGATCTCGCCATCACGGTTGACAACTCCGTTGTGTCCTCCTCCCAGAGTGCGAAGAGCCTTGGCGTGACCCTGGACAACACCCTGTCGTTCTCCGCTAACATCAAGGCGGTGACCCGCTCCTGCAGGTTCATGCTCTACAACATTCGGAGAGTACGACCCTGCCTCACACAGGAAGCGGCACAGGTCCTAATCCAGGCACTTGTCATTTCCCGTCTGGATTACTGCAACTCGCTGTTGGCTGGCCTCCCTGCATGTGCCATTAAACCCCTACAACTCATCCAGAATGCTGCAGCCCGTCTGGTGTTCAACCTTCCCAAGTTCTCTCACGTCACCCCCCCTCCTCCGCACACTCCACTGGCTTCCAGTTGAAGCTCGCATCCGTTACAAGACCATGGTGCTTGCCTTTGGAGCAGCGAGGGGAACGGCACCTCTGTACCTTCGGGCTCTGATCAGTCCCTACACCCAAACGAGGGCATTGCGTTCATCCACCTCTGGCCTGCTGGCTCCCCTTCCTCTGCGGAAGCATAGTTCCCGCTCAGCCCAGTCAAAACTGTTCGCTGCTCTGGCACCCCAATGGTGGAATAAGCTCCCTCACGACGCCAGGACAGCGGAGTCACTCACCACCTTCCGGAGACATTTGAAACCCCACCTCTTTAAGGAATACCTGGGATAGGATAAAGCAATCCTTCTACCCCCCCCCCCCCCCCCCCCCCCCCACACACACACAGCGGAGTCGCTCACCACCTTCCGTAGACATTTGAAACCCCACCTCTTTAAGGAATACCTGGGATAGGATAAAGTAATCCTTCCCCCCCCCAAAAAAAAATTGTAAAGTGGTTATCCCACTGGCTATAGGGTGAATGCATCAATTTGTGAGTCGCTCTGGACTAGAGCGTCTGCTAAATGACGTAAATGTGCCCTTGAGCAAGGCACTTAACCCTAATTGCTCCTGTAAGTCGCTCTGGATAAGAGCGTCTGCTAAATGACTTAAATGTAAAATGTAAATATACAGGTAACAAACTGAGATTAGGAGCACTCCCTTTAAGAGTGTGCTCCTAATCTCAGCTCGTTACCTGTATAAAAGACACCTGGGAGCCAGAAATCTTTCTGATTGAGAGGGGGTCAAATACTTATTTCCCTCATTAAAATGCAAATCAATTTATAACATTTTTGACATGAGTTTTTCTGTTGTTATTCTGTCTCTCACTGTTCAAATAAACCTACCATTACAATTATAGACTGATCATGTCTTTGTCAGTGGGCAAACGTACAAAATCAGCAGGGGATCAAATACTTTTTTCCCTCACTGTAGGCCTATTGTATTATTTAGTTTTGTTTTAATGTATTCATTGGTGTTGATGAATATGATTACGATTACACCGCTACTAATTCCTCACTGGTTTCTCCTCCTCAGGACATCTCCTCTCTGACTGGGGTTCTGTTCTCCTCCTCAGGACATCTCCTCTCTGACTGGGGTTCTGTTCTCCTCCTCAGGACATCTCCTCTCTGACTGGGGTTCTGTTCTCCTCCTCAGGACATCTCCTCTCTGACTGGGGTTCTGTTCTCCTCCTCAGGACATCTCCTCTCTGACTGGGGTTCTGTTCTCCTCCTCAGAGCATCTCCTCTCTGACTGGGGTTCTGTTCTCCTCCTCAGGACATCTCCTCTCTGACTGGGGTTCTGTTCTCCTCCTCAGGACATCTCCTCTCTGACTGGGGTTCTGTTTTGTTCTCCTCCTCAGGACATCTCCTCTCTGACTGGGGTTCTGTTTTGTTCTCCTCCTCAGGACATCTCCTCTCTGACCGGGGTTCCTGACGAACACATAAAGACCCGCAAGGTGCACATCTTTGTGCCAGCCCGCACGGCCATGCAGTCAGGAGCCCACGGCACCAAGAAGTGGAAGATGGACTTTGACACCCGGGAGCGCTGGGAAAACCCTCTGATGGGATGGGCCTCCACGTAAGACACACACACACACACACACACACACACACACACACACACACACATTAAATACTTGTTTCCAAGGGCGGCAATCAGAATCACTACTCCTAGACATTCAAAACGTCTCATGTGCCATGCATGCAGCATGGACAGCCTAGGCAGCATACCGACCATCAGGTTACTGGAGCTGGCGTCTTTGGAGTGGTTGCTGCCTGTCTTGGGGGTTTCACAGCAAAATAGAATGTGAGGTTCGGATTTGAGGAGGATAGACTGAACCTAGATCTGTACTTCAGGATGACGTCTGTCTGACTGTCTCTCTCTCTGCCTCCCACACACATTACAAAGAGACAATTCAAAACAAAAACAACAACAACACTAACTCGCCATGTTAAAGGATTTGTGAGGTTTTAGCTTTGGCAGCGTTTGGGAAATGGCTAACTAATATCTCTGTCTACGTCAGACTAATGCAAAGACAGAGGCATATGTTGGCTTGAGTTTTAAACCGATTTTCCATACAAGGCAGACAGTACAAAGGCAAAGCAGACTGGTAGACAGGACAAAGCAGGCAGACACCAAGGGTAATGCTAACATCTCAGACCACTAATGCTAGCTAATGCTAACATCTCAGACCGCTAATGCTAGCTAATGCTAACATCTCAGACCGCTAATGCTAGCTAATGCTAACATCTCAGACCGCTAATGCTAGCTAATGCTAACATCTCAGACCGCTAATGCTAGCTAATGCTAACATCTCAGACCGCTAATGCTAGCTAATGCTAACATCTCAGACCGCTAATGCTAGCTAATGCTAACATCTCAGACCACTAATGCTAGCTAATGTGACAGTGGGTGGTGGTGCTGGTAGGTTAAAGTTTAATTCATGGAATTGTATTGTATTTAGATCTCTCTGTTCAATATCACTTACCCTTCCGTTCCTTGACCAGTTGTCTCGGACAGGGATGTTGATGTGATGTGCCAATTCATAGGCAAGTTCTCTGCATTGGAAGCTACTAAACCCATAAAACTGGTCTGCGAGATTCTTGATATCATTTGTTGTATTACTTGTGAAGCATAAATTGAAATCATTAGGGTTTTTTCTTTTTATTATTGGACTGATGGTACATGCATCTGATGGTCAGTCTCAGCGGAGAGAGGGAGGGGGAGAGACAGAGGGAGAGACAGACAGAGAGAGACTGACAGACAGACAGACAGAGAGAGACTGACAGACAGACAGACAGACAGAGAGAGAGAGAGAGACTGACACAGACAGAGAGAGACTGACAGACAGACAGACAGACAGACAGACTGACAGACAGACAGAGAGAGACTGACAGACAGACAGAGAGAGACTGACAGACAGACAGAGAGAGACTGACAGACAGACAGAGAGAGACTGACAGACAGACAGAGAGAGACTGACAGACAGACAGAGAGAGACTGACAGACAGACAGACAGACAGAGAGAGACTGACAGACAGACAGACAGAGAGACAGACAGACAGACAGAGACTGACACAGACAGACAGACAGACAGACAGACAGAGAGACTGACTGACTGACTGACTGACTGACTGACTGACTGACTGACTGACTGACTGACTGACTGACTGACTGACTGACTGACTGACTGACTGACTGAGAGACTGACTGAGAGACTGACTGAGAGACTGACTGAGAGACTGACTGAGAGACTGACTGAGAGAGAGAGACTGACTGAGAGAGAGAGAGACTGACTGACTGACTGACTGAGACTGACAGAGAGAGAGAGACTGACAGACTGACTGAGACTCAGCTTTTCCTCCCTCTGCTAACTGACCAAACGGGAACATTGTCTTCCAGCTGATGGTGAAACTCGACTCGCATTTCATTATTTCTGACTCATGCACCAATTAATCTTGTTACTCCTATGGCCAGAGAATGTGAAGTACTCCTCGATGTTAGAAACACACAAGCCGTTAATAACAACGCAAGTCTATCGATACACTTTGTAGCCCGAGTGGATAGGGAGAGGCTGTTTTGGCTTATAAAAGTGTTGAATAAAGTGTTGACAGTGTTGAATAAAATCTTAAACATGAACTCACTCATAGAAACAGCAGCTCTTTGCTGTATTCGTTGAGTCTCTCTCTAGTCATGGTTTTGAAATCTCACACAGTAGAGTCGATTATCAACTTCACAGTGGGCTGGTGGAAGCTGCAGACACTGATTGGCCAGTGGTAGGCCTGTAGGTGCAGTTGATTTGCTCTCCAGGCCCGCCGGGTAGGCGGAGCTTGTACCTTCAGACACATGAAATGGTTAAAAATGGGAACACTTCGACTACCCGGCGCACAGGGCAGCTGAATCAAGTGCACCTACCGACTCAAGACCGCCCAGCCACTCTCTTGTCTACGTCCCCTCCACTCCAGCCCATCCCAACCCAGCCCATCCCCAGCTCCAACCCAGACCATCCCCAGCCCCAACCCAGACCATCCCCAGCCCCAACCCAGACCATCCCCAGCCCCAACCCAGACCATCCCCAGCCCCAACCCAGACCATCCCCAGCCCCAACCCAGACCATCCCCAGCCCCAACCCAGACCATCCCCAGCCCCAACCCAGACCATCCCCAGCCCCAACCCAGACCATCCCCAGCCCCAACCCAGACCATCCCCAGCCCCAACCCAGACCAGGCCCCCTCTTTTACGCTTATGCTACTCTGTTAATTATTTATGCATAGTCACTTTAACTCTACCCACATGTACATATTACCTCAATTACCTCAACTAGCCGGTGCCCCCGCACACTGACTCTGTACCGGTACCCCCCTGTATATAGCCTCCCTACTGTTATTTTATTTTACTGCTGCTCTTTAATTATTTATTATTAAAAAATTTTACTCATCCATTTTTTACTTAACACTTTTTTTTCTTAAAACTGCATTGTTGGTTAAGGGCTTGTAAGTAAGAATTTCACTGTAATGTCTACACCTGTTGTATTCGGCGCATGTGGCAAATACAACTTGATTTGATTTAATAATTAAATTTGTCTGTGAAAATCTGACTGAAATGTTCTGACAAGTAACGCTAGTTTTTAATCACATGCCTTTATATTTGTTCTCTCAGGGGTGACCCCATGTCCAACATGAACCTAACATTCACCTCCAAGGAGGACGCTGTCGCCTTCGCAGAGAAAAATGGTAAACATCACACACACAGACGCACACACACACCACACCACACCACACCACACACACACACACACACACACACACACACACACACACACACACACACACACTGTTAAATCCCATAGATCCCCTTCCTACCTCCGCTAGTCGTCGTGGGTGACGCTAACTTACACTAATACACTAACTTTGAGGAAACGTGTTTTGTTTATCATAGCAGGATAGAGATTAGTGCGGTTCTTGTCTATACACAGCTTTCTGACGACGCATGTTTATGCCTACACTTTAAATTGTGAATGGGATCTGATCCAAGAGGAATACACAAGCTGTTCTTGGCCCTGCGGCTTCATTTCATTCATCTGAGCTGTTTATTATCTCAGGTTGGAGCTACGACATCACAGAGAAGATGGAGAAGAAGCCCAGAGCGAAGTCGTACGGAGCCAACTTCTCCTGGGACAAAAGGACTAGGAGGTCTGCTAAGTAAACTGGACTGACCTGATCCTGATCTGAAGACACACACCTGTTGTTGCTTGTACCATAATACTCTCTACTTGATTAAATAATACATGGATATATATGTGTTCAAAGCGATTCTCTGTCCTGTTTTTAGTATTTAAGTATTAGTTTGTGTACTTTTATGCTTGTTGCTTGTCCCTTCCTTGTTGCTGTGGTTTAAGACAAAAAATGCTCAAATCCAAAAATTGCTATTTGTTAGGAAATTAATGCTCTCAAAGGTTAACTTCCCTTTTGACTTATTAGAGTTCAACTATATTCTCTTGGATTGTGGTTACTGCAACCTTCACCATTTCAACAGCCAAATGACTTTGCACATGTGTGCATCAAAATCACTCTCCACTTCAAATAAGACATTAATACCTATTATCTGTTGGGTCATCCATCTAACGGACCGCTAATACAGTATTTAAATCAAGTTGGAGGACATCAATAGAAAACTGAAGGAATCCAACTCATGGCCTCAGTAAGGCTTCTCTGGGCAACCAGGGAAAACTCACCCCATCACCTCAGTAAGGCTTCGCTGGGCAACCAGGGAAAACTCACCCCATCACCTCAGTAAGGCTTCTCTGGGCAACCAGGGAAAACTCACCCCATCACCTCAGCAAGGCTTCGCTGGACAACCAGGGAAAACTCACCCCATCACCTCAGCAAGGCTTCGCTGGGCAACCAGGGAAAACTCACCCCATCACCTCAGCAAGGCTTCGCTGGACAACCAGGGAAAACTCACCCCATCACCTCAGCAAGGCTTCGCTGGGCAACCAGGGAAAACTCACCCCATCACCTCAGCAAGGCTTCGCTGGACAACCAGGGAAAACTCACCCCATCACCTCAGCAAGGCTTCGCTGGACAACCAGGGAAAACTCACCCCATCACCTCAGTAAGGCTTCTCTGGGCAACCAGGGAAAAATCACCCCATCACCTCAGCAAGGCTTCGCTGGACAACCAGGGAAAACTCACCCCGTCATATATAGAAGGAGAAGGGAAGTTTTGTTAAATAACCATCAAGTTAAACTGGAAAGTATAGAGTGTATCCAAAACGGCACCCTGTTCCCTAATATAGTGCACTACATTTGACCAGATTCCATCTGGAATAGGGTTCCATCATGGGGTGCAGGAGATGGAGAAAGGAGATGGAGAAAGGAGATGGAGAAAGGAGATGGAGAAAGGAGATGGAGAAAGGAGATGGAGAAAGGTGATGGAGATGGAGAAAGGTGATGGAGAAAGGTGATGGAGAAAGGTGATGGAGAAAGGTGATGGAGAAAGGAGATGGAGAAAGGTGATGGAGAAAGGTGATGGAGAAAGGTGATGGAGAAAGGAGATGGAGAAAGGAGATGGAGAAAGGAGATGGAGAAAGGAGATGGAGAAAGGTGATGGAGAAAGGTGATGGAGAAAGGTGATGGAGAAAGGAGATGGAGAAAGGAGATGGAGAAAGGAGATGGAGAAAGGTGATGGAGAAAGGTGATGGAGATGGGAAGTCTTGTTAATTAGCCATTAAGTTAAACTATGGAAAGTATAGATTAGAGGGACAAGGCCAGGGGGGTGGAGAGGTCAGTCGGAAGGCCTATCTGTCTTAGCCGTGTATAGGACGAGCAATGAGATACTTTTGTATATATAGTGTACGTGGACACCCCTTCAAACTAGTGGATTCGGCTATTACAGACACACCCGTTGCTGATAGCTGTATAACATTTAGCAGACAGCCATGCATTCTCCATAGACCAACATTGGCAGTAGAACGGCCCTTACTGAAGAGCTCAGTGACTTTCAACGTGGCACCGTCATAGGATGCCACCTTTCCAACAAGTCAGTTCGTAAAATTTCTGCCCTGCTAGAGCTGCCCCGGTCAACTGTAAGTGCTGTTATTGTGAAGTGGAAACGTCTAGGAGCAACAACGGCTCAGCCGCGACGTGGTAGGCCACACAAGCTCACAGAACAGGACTGCTGAGTGCTGAAGCACGTAGCGTGTAAAAAATGGTCTGTCCACGGTTGCAACACTCACTACCGAGTTCCAAACTGACACTGGAAGCAACGTCAGCACAAGAACTGTTAGTCAGGAGCTTCATAAAATGGGTTTCCATGGCCGAGCAGCCACACACAAGCCTAAGATCACCATGCACAATGCCAAGCATCAGCTGGAGTGGTGTAAAGCTTGCCGCCATTGGACTCTGGAGCAGTGGAAACACGTTCTCTGGAGTGATTAATCACGCTTCACCATCTGGCAGTCCGACGGAAGGATCTGGGTTTGGCGGATGCCAGGAGAACGCTACCTGCCCGAATGCATAGTGCCAACTGTAAAGTTTGGTGGAGGAGGAATAATGGTCTGGGGCTGTTTTTCATGGTTCGGGCTAGGCCCCTTAGTTCCAGGGAAGGGAAATCTTAACGCAACAGCATACAATGAAGATTCTATGCTTCCAATTTTGTGGCAACAGTTTGGGGAAGGCCCTTTCCTGTTTCAGCATGACAATGCCACCGTGCACAAAGCGAGGTCCATACAGAAATGGTTTGTCGAGATCGGTGTGGACGCACTTGACTGGCATGCACAGAGCCCTGACCTCAACCCCATCGAACACCTTTGGGATGAATTGGAACACTGATTGCGTGCCAGGCCTAATCGCCCTACATTAGTGCCCGACCTCACTAATGCTCTTGTGGCTGAATGGAAGCAAGTCCCCGCAGCAATGTTCCAACATCTAGTGGAAAGCCTTCCCAGAAGAGTGGAGGCTGTTTTGGACGCAAAGGGGGGACCAACTCCATATTAATGCCCATGATTTTGGAATGAGATGTTCGACGAGCATACTTTTGGTCATGCAGTGTATGTGTAGGGGTCCTACTCTGTCTTGTGTGTGCTGACAGCAGGTCATCAAAGAAGAGGCCCTCTGAAACCTCAACTGTCAGTTCGTGGTAAACGAGCACTAGTTATATTTCCCACCATTAAGTTATTCCATCTTGATTTAAAGATGGCTAGATCACATTGATGCACGCGGCAATTCAGGGTTAACCTGACTTTTTTCGGTGTCCTCTTGCCTGGACTAGGGATTTATAGTGTGGTTTCCATACGTTTTTCATCAATTCTGGGACCTCTCCCTTTAACACTACTGAGCCGAGTGGCTGTAGGCCTGGTTCCGCTGGCCTGGTTCCGCTGGCCTGGTTATCCACCACAGTTGCTGTAAACTGAAAAGGCCAACAACAACAACAACAACAAAAAAACAAGCACAACGCTACTGTCGGCACGATAGTGTGAAAAGAACAACACATTTCTTTACAGTTGGTCTTTTGTGTTTCAGTAAACAGTAGTGTTGCTGTCCAGTGGGCCTCTTGCTGCGTGACTGTGCCTTCCGTCTTTTTTCGCACAACAAACCACTTAATTGGTAGCCCAGCACTAATTAACGCATTGCATTGCAAAATCCTTCAGTCTCTCGCCCCTCGCTCTTTATTTAACATCAAACGACCCACTCCGCTATGAGCGTAATGTTCCAACCAAACACAAGACATGGGTCTGTGTTCATAAAGGACAACGGGGCAGCATTTGTCGCTTTCGAACGCCTCACTTTGAGAATAGGGTGGTGGATAAACTGGTGTTGACAAGGCTTTGTACTGTCAATACTAAACTGGAACAATAAAGGTCGAAAGCATTCCATCGGTGACTATAGTGGAATTACAATAGTCATGATGAAGGGGAAATATGTGGATCAACTTGGAATAGTGCAACAATCATTGTAACAATCATTTTCTCTTTTTGTCAGGTTTCTTATTAGGACTATAAGGCTAATGGCGTAAGCCAAACAGCACTTTGATTCAGTTATAGAGACTATTTCACGTGACAACCAAGTGATTTTCGACTGTATTTTCACTAAACCTCAATTCCCTCAATTACTTAGCATTCCAAATGGCACCCTGGTCAAAATTAGTTCACTCTATAGGGAGTAGTGACGCCATTTGGGACGCTGGCATTGTGATATACCGTCATATAAAGATACTGTACTCTACACCAAACAGTCCACCAACCAACACCTAATAATAATAATAATAATAATAAATAAATAATAATATGCTATTTAGCATAAAAACGTGAGGCGACATTTAGAGCAGAGCTATGTGTGATGAATGCCATGCAGTTACTATATTTCCATGAGTTGGATTCTACAGTGCATTCGGAAAGTATTCAGACCCCTTGACTTTTTTCCACGTTTTGTTACGTTACAGCCTTATTCTAAAATTGATTAAATAGTTGTTTTTTTCCCCCCTCATCAATCTACACACACTACCCCATAATGACAAAGTAAAAACAGGTTTTTAGACGTTTTTGCAAATGTATAAAAATGTGTAAACTGAAATATCACATTTACATAAGTATTCAGACCCTTTACTCAGTACTTTGTTGAAAAACCTTTGGCAGCGATTACAGCCTTGAGTCTTCTTGGGTATGACGCTACAAGCTTGACACACCTGTATTTGGGGAGTTTCTCCCATTCTTCTCTGCAGATCCTCTCAAGCCCTGTCAGGTTGGATGAGGAGCGTCGCTGCACAGCTATTTTCAGGTCTCTCCAGAGATGTTCGATCAGGTTCAAGTCCAGGCTCTGGCTGGGCCACTCAAGGACATTCGGAGACTTGTCCTGAAGCCATTCCAGCGTTGTCTTGGCTGTGTGCTTAGGGTCATTGTCCTGTTGGAAGGTGAACCTTTGCCCCAGTCTGAGGTCCTGAGCACTCTGGAGCAGGTTTTCATCAAGGATCTCTCTGTACTTCGCTCCGTTCAGCTTTCCCTCAATCCTGACTAGTCTCCCAGTCTCTGCTGAAAAACATCCCCACAGCATGATGCTGCCGTCACCATGGATGGTGCCAGGTTTCCTCCATACGTGACGCTTGGCATTCAGGCTAAATAGTTCAATCTTGGTTTCATCAGACCAGAGAATCTTGTTTCTCATGGTCTGAGAGTCCTTTAAGTGCTTTTTGGCAAACTCCAAGCGGGCCGACGTGTGCTTTTTACTTAAGAGTGGCTTCCATCTGGCCACTACCATAAAGGCCTGATTGGTGGAGTGCCTCAGATGTTTGTCCTTCTGGAAGGTTCTCCCATCTCCACAGAGGAGCTCTGTCAGAGTGACCATTGGGTTCTTGGTCACCTCCCTGACCAAGGCCCCTCTCCCCCGTTTGCTCAGTTTCGCCAGGCGGACAGTTCTAGGAAGAGTCTTGGTGGTTCAAACTACTTCTTCCATTTAAAGATTTGATGGAGGCCACTGTGTTCTTGGGGACCTTCAATGCTGTAGAAATGTTTTGGGACCCTTCCCCAGATCTGTGCCTCGACACAATCATGTCTCGGAGCTCTACGGTCAATTCCTTCGACCTAATGGCTTGGTTTTTGCTCTGACATGCACTGTCAACTGTGGGACCTTACTGTATATGATTCGTTTTGAGAAGGCGTGGAAATCAGTCTTAGAGCTTTTTATTCTTAATTTATTAAAAGGTTTGTGAATATTGCAATTGTTAACTTTTTATGATCAATTGTTTTAAATCTGAAAATCAATATATAAAATGTAAAATCCTTTAAGTGATAAGCGCCAGCTGAAAGGGATGGAGGGAGTGCTAGGCTACTAAGTCACTGAAGAACCAACCAAACTAAGGGGTGTGAACGTTTAAACGAAGTTGGGATCGTTAAAGCTTTCATTATGTCACTTTTGGGGCGACCCGACCAAAGAAGCGGTAGATCTGTTCTTTGTGCGCCATTTTCTACGCTTCCTGTTAAGTTTTCGTTTTTTGCATGTTTTACTTTAGGTTTTGTACACCAGCTTCAAACAGCTGAAAATACATTATTTTGGGTTATGGAAAATATATTTCACAGCGGTTTAGATGGTACAATGATTCTCTAAGCTATACTGGCTTTTTTTTTGTCACATAAACTGAAATTAGGCGAACTATTAGAATTTTAGCAACCAGGAAATGACGGAGCGATTTCTGCATAGTGCAGCTGAGACCCAAACCGTTGCTGGCAGCAGTGGGGCCCCCAACAGCAGACAGACAGGCTCTTCACACCGTTACTGGAAGCAGTGCGGGCCCCAAACAGCAGACAGACCGGCTCTTTACACCAAAGAAGTGCAATAAGGAATGGAGTGAGAAAATCACATCGCTGATTGCAGTTGATATGCAGCCATTGTAGAGGATGTCTGCTTCACTGCCCTAATGGCATGGCTAGAACCAGACTACAAGATGACATGTCGAAAAAAAAATGTGACGGACCGGATGGAGAAATTGTACAATGATTTGCTCTGCAAGTACAAAGCGTGAGGTCTCAAACCCCAAGGGGTGCATGTTTAGTTTTTCCCCCTAACGCTACACAGCTGATTCAAATTATCAAAGCTTGATGATTAGTTTATTATTTCAATCCGCTGTGTAGTGCTAGGGAAAAAAACAAAACGTGGCACCACTTGAGTTCCCGAAGGCATAGTTTTGGGAAACCCTGGTTTAAACTATAAAAACAATTGCAGTTAAATCATTAAGAAAATGTTTTTGTCACATCCCTAAAACAAACCAACAGAGCCACGGAACAGAAACAGAAAACTATCCCATTGTTTCTTTGAAGCTCCGGTCTCGGCACACAAGGGGCGACGCCACGACGATGAATTGTCCCCCAAAGAGTTCATCGATGGGTTGGACGGATTGTGAAAGGAGAAAAAGTAACTTTGCTTCTCTCTGCCTGGCTGTCCCATTTGAAGGAGATGTGAGTTGGCAGGGATGGAGAGGCTTGAAGATTAATGAGGGGGAGGGGTTCTGACAGGTCTTCCACTGGCCCTGCCTCTCCTGGGTGGCCCGATTGGTTTTGGATGTCAGTTTAGCTACTTAATCTTGTTTATGTGAAACAGCCACACTGGGAGAGGCCGGCCGGGCTGTCTGTCACTGTCTAGACATCAACCAGAGGGACAGAGAGGAGGAGAGGGACAGAGAGGAGGAGAGGGACAGAGAGGAGGAGGAGAGGGACTGGAGAGGGGCAGGAGAGGGACCGGAGAGGGGCAGGAGAGGGACCGGAGAGGGGCAGGAGAGGGACCGGAGAGGGGCAGGAGAGGGGCAGGAGAGGGACCGGAGAGGGACCGGAGAGGGGCAGGAGAGGGGCAGGAGAGGGACCGGAGAGGAGGAGAGGGACAGTAGAGGGACCGGAGAGGGACCGGAGAGGAGGGGCAGGAGAGGGACCGGAGAGGAGGAGAGGGACCGGAGAGGAGGAGAGGGACGGAGAGGGACCGGAGAGGTACAGAGAGGAGGAGAGGGACCGGAGAGGGACAGAGAGGGACCGGAGAGGAGGAGAGGGACAGGAGAGGGACAGGAGAGGGACTGTAGAGGAGGAGAGGGACTGTAGAGGAGGAGAGGGACTGTAGAGGAGGAGAGGGACAGAGGAGGAGAGGGACAGAGAGGGACCGAAGAGGAGGAGAGGGACCGGAGAGGAGGAGGAGAGGGGCCAGAGAGAAGGAGGAGGAGAGTGGCCGGAGAGGGACAGGAGAGGAGGAGAGGGACAGAGAGGAGGAGAGGGAGGAGAGGGACAGTAGAGGAGGAGAGGGACAGTAGAGGAGGAGAGGGACCGGAGAGGAGGAGGAGGAGAGGGGCCAGAGAGAAGGAGGAGGAGAGTGGCCGAAGAGGAGGAGAGGGACCGGAGAGGAGGAGGAGGAGAGGGGCCAGAGAGAAGGAGGAGGAGAGTGGCCGAAGAGGAGAGGGACCGGAGAGGAGGAGGAGAGGGGCCAGAGAGAAGGAGGAGGAGAGTGGCCGGAGAGGGGCGGTAGAGGAGGAGAGGGACAGTAGAGGAGGAGAGGGACCGGAGAGGAGGAGGAGAGGGACCAGATGGGCCGAGAGGAGGCGGAGAGGGACCAGAGGTGGAGGAGGAGAGGGACCAGAGGTGGAGGAGGAGAGGGACCAGAGGTGGAGGAGGAGAGGGACAGAGAAGAGGAGAGGGACTGTAGAGGAGGAGAGGGACTGTAGAGGAGGAGAGGGACTGTAGAGGAGGAGAGGGACAGAGGAGGAGAGGGACAGAGAGGGACCGAAGAGGAGGAGAGGGACCGGAGAGGAGGAGGAGGAGGAGAGGGGCCAGAGAGAAGGAGGAGGAGAGTGGCCGGAGAGGGACAGGAGAGGAGGAGAGGGACAGAGAGGAGGAGAGGGAGGAGAGGGACAGTAGAGGAGGAGAGGGACAGTAGAGGAGGAGAGAGGAGGAGGAGGAGAGGGGCCAGAGAGAAGGAGGAGGAGAGTGGCCGAAGAGGAGGAGAGGGACCGGAGAGGAGGAGGAGAGGGGCCAGAGAGAAGGAGGAGGAGAGTGGCCGGAGAGGGGCGGTAGAGGAGGAGAGGGACAGTAGAGGAGGAGAGGGACAGTAGAGGAGGAGAGGGACCGGAGAGGAGGAGGAGAGGGACCAGATGGGCCGAGAGGAGGCGGAGAGGGACCAGAGGTGGAGGAGGAGAGGGACCAGAGGTGGAGGAGGAGAGGGACAGAGAGGAGGCGAGGGACCAGAGAAGAGGAGAGGGACCAGAGAGGTCATGAGCTCATGAAGTTTTCCTATACTTTTCCGCAAAAAGATAGATTTAGAGTTAGATAAACCTGGATTTGGGACAAAATTACCCTGAAGGATTTTTACCACAATGAATTATCCAGCAAACTTTCTGGCAAACCAACAACCAGCAGAAGAAGCACAGCAGAAACCTCAAAATACCATCCAACCTGAAACTGAGTGAGTAATGTTCAATCTAGAGATATGTTTAAAGCCAACAAGTAAAAGGCATTACAATAATCTCAAGATATTTTACTTCATAAAGATTAAATGGTAAATTAGGACTACAGGGTTACAAAGCTTGCTAGGACAGGACAGACTTTTAATGTGCACTGAGGTGTGACGTGAGAGGAGTGAAAGCCCTTAAACCCAATAATGGCAACAGAGAATCACAACCTCCACCATCCAAATGCAGAGGCCTCTGAGACCATCTGCCCCATAGCTTCCTTACATCGCTGTGTAAAGCCTATCATAGTACAGTTACCCTTAGAAATGTAAAACGACACTGTACGAAAAGACTACAAACAGAAGCTCCTCAGGGAGGAGAGAAAAGTATATTAGTAGGGTGGCTGAAGTCTTTAGCAATTTTTAGGGCCTTCCTCTGACACCGCCTGGTACAGAGGTCCTGGATGGCAGAAGCCTTGGCCCCAGTGATGTACAGGGCCGTACGCACTACCCTCTGTAGCACCTTGTTGCCATACAAGGCGGTGATGCAACCAGTCAGGATGCTCTCGATGGTGCAGCTGTAGAACATTTTGAGGATCTGAGGGCCCATGCCAAATCTTTTCAGTCTCCTGAGGGGGAATAGGCATTGTCGTGCCCTCTTCACGACTCTCTTGGTGTGTTTGAACCATGATAGTTAGTTGTTGATGTGGACACCAAGGAACTTGAAGCTCTTGACCTGCTCCACTACAGCCCGTCGATGAGAATGGGGCCATGCTCAGTCCTCCTTTTCTTGTAGTCCACGATCAGCTCCTTTGTCTTG
The DNA here is from genome assembly GCA_031479575.1 of Coregonus ussuriensis. Taxonomy (NCBI): domain Eukaryota; kingdom Metazoa; phylum Chordata; class Actinopteri; order Salmoniformes; family Salmonidae; genus Coregonus; species Coregonus ussuriensis. Next base: position 50,013,093 of record CM062490.1, read on the forward strand.
ATCACGTTGAGGGAGAGGTTGTTGTCCTGGCACCACACTGCCAGGTCTCTGACCTCCTCCCTATAGGCTGTCTCATTGTTGTCGGTGTTGATGGTGTTGGAGTCGTGCCTGGCCACGCAGTCATGGGTGAACAGGGATTACAAGAGGGGACTAAGTACGCACCCCTGAGGGGCCCCCGTGTTGAGGATCAGCGTGGCAGATGTGTTTTTACCTACCCTTACCACCTGGGGGGCGGCCCGTCAGGAAGTCCAGGATCCAGTTGCAGAGGGAGGTGTTTAGTCCCAGGGTCCTTAGCTTAGTGATGAGCTTTGAGGGCACTATGGTGTGGAACGCTGAGCTGTAGTCAATGAACAGCATTCTCATGTAGGTGTTCCTTTTGTCCAGGTGGGAGAGGGCAGTGTGGAGTGCAATAGAGATTGCGTCATCTGTGGATCTGTTGGGGCGGTATGCGAAATGGAGTGGGTCTAGGGTTTATGGGATGATGGTGTTGATGTGCGCCATGACCAGTCTTTCAAAGCACTTCATGGCTACAGACGTGAGTGCTATGGGAGTGGTACAGTAGTCTAAGGCACTGCATCGCAGTGCTAGCTGTGCCACTAGAGATCCTGGTTCGAATCCAGGCTCTGTCGTAGCCGGCCGTGACCGGGAGACCCATGGGGCGGCACACAATTGGCCCAGCATCGTCCAGGGTAGGGGAGGGAATGGCCTGCAGGGATGTAGGTGGCAGGTAGCTTAGTGGTTAAGAGCGTTGTGCCAGTAACCGAAAGGTCGCTGGTTCTAATCCCCGAACCGACTATGTGAAAAATCTGTCGATGTGCCCTTGAGCAAGGCACTTAACCCTAATTGCTCATGTAAGTCGCTCTGGAAAAGAGTGTCTGCTAAATGACTAAAATGTAAATGTAGTCATTTAGGCAGGTTACCTTGGTGTTCTTGGGCACAGGGACTATGGTGGTCTGCTTAAGATATTACCGTTTCTAATGTCCCATTGGTAGGATAGTCTCGAACGGAGCTTATCCATTTTATTCTCCAATGATTTCACGTTGGCCAATAGGACGGATGGTGGAGGTGGGTTACCCACTCGCCGACTAATTCTCACAAGGCACCCGGACATATCGGCGTCTCCTCTTCATGCAAATGATGGGGATTTGGGCCTGGTCCACGAGCAGTAGTAAATCCTTCGCATCCGACTCGTTAAATAAAAATGTTTCGTCCAGTTCGAGGTGAGTAATCGCTGTTCTGATATCCAGAAGCTATTTTCGGTCATAAGAGACGGTGGCAGAAACATTATGTACAAAATAAATTACAAACGACACAGGAAAAAAAACACAAAATACCACAATTGGTTCGTAGAACGCTATTTTCTTATCTAGTCTTGATCAACTACAAATGTCCTCTCTTTCATCAACATTTACAGTTGAAGTCGGAAGTTTACATACACTTAGGTTGGAGTCATTAAAACTCGTTTTTCAACCACTCCACACATTTCTTGTTAACAAACTATAGTTTTGGCAAGTCGGTTAGGACATCTACTTTGTGCATGACACAGTAATTTTTCCAACAATCGTTTACAGACAGATTATTTCACTTATAATTCACTGTATCACAATTCCAGTGGGTCAGAAGTTTACATACACTAAGTTGACTGTGCCTTTAAACAGCTTGGAAAATTCCTGAAAACGTTGTCATGGCTTTAGAAGCTTCTGATAGGCTAATTGACATCATTTGAGTCAATTGGAGGTGTACCTGTGGATGTATTTCAAGGACTACCTTCAAACTCAGTGCCTCTTTGCTTGTCATCATGGGAAAATCTAAAGAAAGACAAGATCTCAGAAAATTGTAGACCTCCACAAGTCTGGTTCATCCTTGGGAGCAACTTCCAAACGCCTGAAGGTACCACATTCACCTGTACAAACAATAGTATGCAAGTATAAACACCATGGGACCACACAGCCGTCATACCGCTCAGGAAGGAGATGCGTTCTGTCTCCTAGAGATGAATGTACTTTGGTGCGAAAAGTGCAAATCAATCCCAGAACAACAGCAAAGGACCTTGTGGAGATGCTGGAGGAAACAGGTACAAAAGTATCTATAGCCACAGTAAAACGAGTCCTATATCGACATAACCTGAAAGGCCGCTCAGCAAGGAAGAAGCCACTACTCCAAAACCGTCATAAAAAAGCCAGACTACGGTTTGCAACTGCACATGGGGACAAAGATCGTACTTTTTGGAGAAATGTCCAAGGCTTGATGGCTTAAGGACAACAAAGTCAAGGTATTGGAGTGGCCATCACAAAACCCTGACCTCAATCCTATAGAAAATTTGTGGGCAGAACTGAAAAAGTGTGTGTGAACAAGGAGGCCTACAAACCTAACTCAGTTACACCAGCTCTGTCAAGAGGAATGGGCCAAAATTCACCCAACTTATTATGGGAAGCTTGTGGAAGGCTACCTGAAACGTTTAACCCAAGTTAAACAATTTAAAGGCAATGCTACCAAATATGAATTGAGTGTATGTAAACTTCTGACCCACTGGGAATGTGATGAAAGAAATAAAAGCTGAAATAAATCATTCTCTCTACTATTATTCTAACATTTCACATTCTTAAAATAAAGTGGTGATCCTAACTGGGAATTTTTACTAGGATTAAATGTCAGGAATTGTGAAAAACTGAGTTTAAATGTATTTGGCTAAGGTGTATGTTAACTTCTGACTTCAACTGTAAGTCATTCCATCAAAACGATTTTTAGTTTAGTTTAGTTCATCCAATTTTTTGTCATTTAGAAAAAGTAGTAAATATAAGTTAGATCCATTTATTATTTTTTAAATATACATGTAGGGAAGCATTAAGATATATCATCCACTTGTTTAGAGAGAAAAATGTTGATTTGTTTTTGAGTAAAGTAGTAATATGTTAGCTTAGTATTTTGGTTGATCATTTGTTTCTAGCTGTAATTTAGGCATTGGCTAGCCCAGTTACCTAACTAGCAACCTCACTAGCAGAAAGTCTGAGGTGAAATAAATGCTAGCCAGCTAGTTGGCATAAGCTAACGTCTGCTAGCATAGGTAGCAAACCCCCAGTTAGCAGGATTAGGATTAGGGTTAGGGGACAGAGTTAGAATAGGTATTAGGGTCAAAATAGGGGTTAGGGTTAGGTTAGGGTTAGAATAGGAGTTAGAGTTAGATTAGGGGTCAGTTCTCCACCATTCCTAAAATACTTTTGTGCCCTGAATGCTATTGAAAATGGGCAGGGCATTAAGGATTTTACTGTGTCAAAAACCTGAGGCTCCACCGAGACCAGCAGGCCAAAACCCCAGGCTCCACAGCCATTTGGGTGGGTTACCAGTCTTCACCGGCTCTTTCGAATGTGACCTGGTGAGTCATATCCAAAACAATGGAAAGAGCCCTTTTCGGACACCATGGAATATCTGAAAACTTGCCTTTGACTTGGCGGAGAGGATGGGAATCCAAAACATATTTAATAAAGCGACAGAGTGGTGAAACCACAGGCAGAAGGAACACTAGGATAGACAGATCCATTCTGTCTTGACACTAGTATAGACAGATCCATTCTGTCTTGACACTAGGATAGACAGATCCATTCTGTCTTGACACTAGGATAGACAGATCCATTCTGTCTTGTGACACTAGGATAGACAGATCCATTCTGTCTTGACACTAGGATAGACAGATCCATTCTGTCTTGACACTAGGATAGACAGATCCATTCTGTCTTGACACTAGGATAGACAGATCCATTCTGTCTTGACACTAGGATAGACAGATCCATTCTGTCTTGTGACACTAGGATAGACAGACCCATTCTTGTCTGAAAATCCAGTTGAGACAAGTTGCCAAAACACAACACAGCTACTTCTAAAGGTCCCTGGAAAGAGAGGTGAGAGGGCCTCATCTCCCCGACCCCAAGCATGGCAGGTGACACACACAGGGACACATGTAAACCCATGTGTGGCACTCATATTGTACATTCTAATTCTAGCGTGAGTTGTTGTTTATTTGTTTTGTTTTTGTTTTAAGTACCAGTTCTACTACAACAACAAACAGTGGCAGAGGTCATATTCGTAGTTGTCCCTCTGGCTACAGGAGGCGAGGCCTAGGAAAAGAAAGGCCGAGTCAGCTATAGTCCTGACAGACTCCTCACCCCACAGCAGGTTCCTGGAGGACAAGTAAAAAAAAACTAAGCGAGAAGGAAGAAAGAAACCTGTGGCACCGAAGAAACCTGTGGCACCGAAGAAACCTGTGGCACCGAAGAAACCTGTGGCACCGAAGAAACCTGTGGCACCGAAGAAACCTGTGGCACCGAAGAAACCTGTGGCACCGAAGAAACCTGTGGCACCGAAGAAACCTGTGGCACCGAAGAAACCTGTGGCACCGAAGAAACCTGTGGCACCGAAGAAACCTGTGGCACCGAAGAAACCTGTGGCACCGAAGAAAAGGGTTGTTCCAGGTTCCAAAACCACCACAAACACCCTAAAAGACGGGGATGCAGAATGCTTGTTCTGTAACGAGCTCTTCTCTGTTACCGGTGGGGACTGGATACAGTGCGAGCAGGGTCAAAGGTGAGCTATGCTCAAATGTAACTGGGGTGGGATTCATTTGAGACCGCTGTGTCAATAAAAAAAACACAGCTAGAATGCCATTGTGTTAAGTTATTGTTATGAAATGTTTAATGTGCGTGTGTGTTTAATCAATATTTAATCAGTTATTTTCCAATGAATATGTTACATTTATTTATAAATATTACGAACTATTGAAAACCGTATGCTCTTGAATTTCATTTTAAAGACTGTTGGGATTTACAATCTTGCTTTAATCTTGCTTTATTAGGGTGAGCGTCTTACCCCATGTTACCCTACAAACCCACTTGTGTATTTGAAAGATGAACGAGGAGAGATTAATCATCAAAGAAAAAAAAACTAGATGTTAGACTAACTAAAAACGAATTAGATGTTAGAGGGCCTTTTTACTGAAGAATGTGTTTGTTTCAATGTGTTTTAAAGTATTGTGTAATTGATGTGTGTATAGATATGTATTGTGTAATTGATGTATCTATCTGTAGCTCTGTATCATATCATCGAGAGAGGGAGAGAGAGAGAGAGAGAAGAGAGAGAGAGGGAGAGAGAGAGAGGAGAGGAGAGAGAGAGAGAGAGAGCAAACCTCTGGAGGGTAGGCACATTGTCTGTATTTTTCCCCAAGTGTAGACGGATCTGGACATTTCAATCATCATTATCCCGCCTTCTAAAACCATTGACGGATGACATCAATGTGTGTCCTAAAATAAATATTATTTTGGAAGGAATTCTATCAAAATAATTAGCACACAGGGAAATTCAGACACAGTGGAGGGATATGAGACACATTTTACTACCGTGTGTAGACTTCTATCTGAGATTGTGGACCAGATCAGGACCAAGGATACATGTTAGCGCCAGGTATAAACAAGGCTTCATTCCTGAAGTCCAGTTGAACAGTCATTAAAAAAAACACAATGAGTAGTTGCAACACTTGTTACACTGTAGACCCTAGTAGAGGCAGTGTGATGTCAAACGTTACCCAGCGTTTTATTTGAGTATTTATCATTGGTTTATTTCTTAGTTATTTAATTCAGTGGCACCATGGTGTGAATTGTCATTGTTCTAATTGAGGGTGCCCAAATGGTAGAAAGTAAATGGACAGATTTCTCTCTGATGATTCATAATTTTAATATTCAGCTATAACCGTCTCCTGCTGTTGCCCAAATATGGCCCAGATGTCCGTCCGTCCTCTAAACCAAACCACTGATGTTTCATGGCTGAACTGAAAATGTGTTTTGTAAATAGCAGGTGTTTTCTCTCCAAGGGAAACCATTTGTTTACTAGAAGGTGACTGTGAACCAGTTGCTTTTTCTCTCATTCTCTTTCACACGAAACGTTTTGTGTGTTCTGAGCTCCTCAAGCTGCCCACATAGTGTCGTCATCAGAGCTGCTTTCTGCTGTAAACTGTTTGGATTCAATGAACTAATCCACCTACAGAGCCTGGCCTCGCGCCGACACAGCAACATCAAACACAACACACTACTCTGGTTTAGAAGGAGATTTAATTTGCACAATTAAATATTTACAGCCACATTAATGATTGATTAATTACCTGTGGTTGAGAGAGAGAGAGAGAGAGAGAGATTATTCTAATCAATATCAAGATATCACTAACTAATCTAATTCTCATTGGTCTTACAGTGGGGAAAAAAAGTATTTAGTCAGCCACCAATTGTGCAAGTTCTCCCACTTAAAAAGATGAGAGAGGCCTGTAATTTTCATCATATGTACACGTCAACTATGACAGACAAAATGAGAAGAAAAAAAATCCAGAAGATCACATTGTAGGATCTTTAATGAATTTATTTGCAAATTATGGTGGAAAATAAGTATTTGGTCACCTACAAACAAGCAAGATTTCTGGCTCTCACAGACCTGTAACTTCTTATTTAAGAGGCTCCTCTGTCCTCCAGTCGTTACCTGTATTAATGGCACCTGTTTGAACTTGTTATCAGTATAAAATACACCTGTCCACAACCTCAAACAGTCACACTCCAAACTCCACTATGGCCAAGACCAAAGAGCTGTCAAAGGACACCAGAAACAAAATTGTAGACCTGCACCAGGCTGGGAAGACTGAATCTGCAATAGGTAAGCAGCTTGGTTTGAAGAAATCAACTGTGGGAGCAATTATTAGGAAATGGAAGACATACAAGACCACTGATAATCTCCCTCGATCTGGGGCTCCACGCAAGATCTCACCCCGTGGGGTCAAAATGATCACAAGAACGGTGAGCAAAAATCCCAGAACCACACGGGGGGACCTAGTGAATGACCTGCAGAGAGCTGGGACCAAAGTAACAAAGCCTACCATCAGTAACACACTACGCCGCCAGGGACTCAAATCCTGCAATGCCAGACGTGTCCCCCTGCTTAAGCCAGTACATGTCCAGGCCCGTCTAAAGTTTGCTAGAGTGCATTTGGATGATCCAGAAGAGGATTGGGAGAATGTCATATGGTCAGATGAAACCAAAATAGAACTTTTTGGTAAAAACTCAACTCGTCGTGTTTGGAGGACAAAGAATGCTGAGTTGCATCCAAAGAACACCATACCTACTGTGAAGCATGGGGGTGGAAACATCATGCTTTGGGGCTGCTTTTCTGCAAAGGGACCAGGACGACTGATCCGTGTAAAGGAAAGAATGAATGGGGCCATGTATCGTGAGATTTTGAGTGAAAACCTCCTTCCATCAGCAAGGGCATTGAAGATGAAACGTGGCTGGGTCTTTCAGCATGACAATGATCCCAAACACACTGCCCGGGTAACGAAGGAGTGGCTTCGTAAGAAGCATTTCAAGGTCCTGGAGTGGCCTAGCCAGTCTCCAGATCTCAACCCCATAGAAAATCTTTGGAGGGAGTTGAAAGTCCGTGTTGCCCAGCGACAGCCCCAAAACATCACTGCTCTAGAGGAGATCTGCATGGAGGAATGGGCCAAAATACCAGCAACAGTGTGTGAAAACCTTGTGAAGACTTACAGAAAACGTTTGACCTGTGTCATTGCCAACAAAGGGTATATAACAAAGTATTGAGAAACTTTTGTTATTGACCAAATACTTATTTTCCACCATAATATGCAAATAAATTCATAAAAAATCCTACAATGTGATTTTCTGGATTTTTTTTCCTCATTTTGTCTGTCATAGTTGATGTATACCTATGATGAAAATTACAGGACTCTCTCATCTTTTTAAGTGGGAGAACTTGCACAATTGGTGGCTGACTAAATATTTTTTTTCCCCACTGTATGTTCACTTACAGTGGAAATACAGGTTAAAGAAGGGGACGGGTTGGACCAAAAATGTAAGTGCATTGAAACGGGGTATGGTAGTAGGTGTCAGGCGCATCGGTTTGAGTGTGTCAAGAACTGCAACGCTGCTGGGTTTTTCCACACTCAACTGTTTCCCGTGTGTATCAAGAATCGCCCACCACCCAAAGGACTTTCAGCCAACTCGACACGACTGTGGGAAGCATTGAAGTCAACACGGGCCAGCATCCCTGTGGAACGCCTTTGACACCTTGTACTCCGACGAATTGAGACTGAGGGTAAAAGCCACATAGTAATTTGACAGTGGTAAAGAACTGCCCATGGATCAGCAGAGCAATTGATGAAACGGGGCCATGTTCGCAAAACAAGTGCTTGTGAGCTTACGTCAATGCTACACGGGTAAGCTAAGGGTTACAGAAATCAGGAATGCAGACAGGCTCTATAGACCTCTAGAATACAGTCTCTTCAGAGAGTATTCACAGCCCTTGACTTGTTGTGTTACATGCTGAATAAAAAAATAGATTAAAATGAGATTTTGTGAAACTGGCCTACGCACAATACAACGTTTTTTACAAATTAATAAAAAATGAAAAGCTGAGTCAATAAGTATTCAACCCCTTTTTGTTATGGCAAGCCTAAATAAGTTCAGGAGTAAAGTCAAATAATAAGTTGCATGGACTCACTCTGTGTGCAATAATAGTGTTTAACATGATTTATTTATTACGACCTCATCTCTGTACCACACAAACACATCTGTAAGGTCCTTCAGTCGAGCAGTGATTTTCAAACACTGATTCAACCACAAAGACCAGGGAGGTTTTCCAATGCCTTGCAAAGAAGGGCAGCTATTGGTAAAAAAATAAAAAAAAGTTTACATTGAATATCCCTTTGAGCATGCTAAAGTTATTTTTTAAAAACCTAGAGTCGATTGACGCACCGGTATGTCAATCTAAGAAACATAGAAAAATCCCCATCAAAATCCATCCGTTTTTTTTTTGCATTGGCTGCTTCTTAAAGCTGCATCCGTCTATGACGCACTTCCGCATCTGCGGTGAAATGTGGCAGAGCTGGAGCGGTGTTTGTCAAAACATGAGACATCGAGATCACGTGACCCTTGAACGAGATGGCCGCATGAACTAGGAGCTCCGCACAAGTAGTTTCCAATTCCTAATCTTACCTCCACTTCAAGTTTAAACTCATTTAGCTTTAGTCAAAAAGTAATGGCGGCTTCAAAAGGCAACACTACAGGGGACATTTTTACCCGGACTCGAGTACTAGCGACGGAAAAAGCCTCCAAGAAGCAGCTAGCTTCAGAAAAAGCTAGCGCCATTAGCCAGGAGAAAGAGGACCCGTCCCCCCCCGAGGCCCAACGAATGCCAACCTCGCACTCTGTCGAAGACATCTTTTCTGAGCTGAGATCCCAACGTACAGAACTCAACACTAAACTAGATGCCATTAACGCTCAGCTCAGTGCGATAGGGGGCAAGGTGACAATCCTGGAAAATGCCTTGCCTGACATAAACAACAAGATAACCATAAACGCGGGGCGCCTGGACGAGGCAGAGGGGCGAATCCTATCCACGGAAAACTTATTGACAGACGCCATGGAAACAATAGCATATGCTAAAAAAAAAATAGAGCAGCTGGAAGAGAAAACAGAGGACCTGGAAAACAGGGGGCGAAGGAATAATTGTGTTCTATTAAATCTGGGCGAAAAAGAAGAGGGAAACATGCCACTGATCCGCTACCTGCAAGACAAACTTCCCGAGTGGCTCCACCTGTCCACCGACAGGCCCATAGAACTCGAGAGAGCTCACCGAGCACTGAGGCCCCCACCAGCAGCCAGACAACCACCGCGCCCAATCACCATACGTTTCCTGAGATTCACCGACAAGGAACGAGTCCTACAGGCGGCGAAAACCAACACCATTACAGTGGGAAACGCCAAACTCACCTTACTCCAGGACCTGTCAGCTGGAATACGCCGAAAGCGCCGAGAGTTTGACGAGGTGAAGAAATGCTCCATTGACCGAGGCATCTTTAGGGGATTCAAATACCCAAACGAGCTCAGGATTCTTCACCAAGGAGCCCTGCGACACTTCAAAACTCCCGAAGAGGCAAAACGTTTTTTGAAAGACAACCCCGGTCAATGAGAAATGGACCATTGACTAAATGCGATTAATGCGATTACTGTTATTACTAAAGGAGGTAAGACAACATATAGCCGATATCCAAAGACCCACCGCCCTGCTAAATTTCATTATAGCCGTCCAATCTATATTTATGTTCCTTTAGCTGAGAGGGATAGGCCCCATATTATAACTTAGGCCTACTGTATGTAGGCTGGGCTATTGATTTTATTTTCTCCCTTTCTTAATGTGGTCTGGACGGGGGCTACGTTGTCAGTTACTCAATGCGGGCGGAGAGGATGAGGCATTTCTTTGGTGGGGAGGGGGAGACGTTGTGCGTTGCTAACTGTTCCCGGTCTTTTTTTTTGTTGGAACACAGAATTGTGACTGAGCGGGGAGGTAATAGATCCAACGGGATATGTCGAGTTGTTTGGGAACTCGGCTGGGGTGTTCAGAGATTGTTATTTTATGTAAACCATTTATTTTCCTTTTATGTGAACGCAGCTGTAACTACGATCCACCTTTACCCAGAGATGACTTGCACTAAAGTTCGATTACTGTTCGATGACGATGACTAGTACCTTAAATCTATTGACATGGAACTGCCACGGTCTAGGCCATGCAATAAAACGGAAAAAGATACTATGTGCTCTAAAAAAGGAAAAAGCAGACATCGCGCTATTGCAAGAGACACACCTCTGTGATGCTGAACATGCCAAACTCCGCAGAGCTTGGGTGGGACAGGTGTATTTCTCATCTTTCAAATCCAACAGTAGAGGTACAGCAATACTTATCCATAAGAATGTTCCATTCATAATTGACAAAAACATATCTGATCCGGAGGGGAGATTTATCTTGATAACTGGGTCACTGTATGGGCAACCAATTACTATCTTAAACATATACGCCCCTAACACAGATACTCCTGCTTTTATGTCGAAAATGATAACTCTGTTCAATGAGCATTGTGTTTCCTTTGGAGTGTTGGCCGGAGATTTTAATTGTACCCTGAACCCAACCCTAGACAAATCATCTCAAATCACCACCACAAATCCTAGATCTGCAAAGATGTTGAACTCTCTTACTAAAGAGATGGGACTGATAGATATCTGGAGAGAGACTAATAGCTCAGCTATGGACTATACATACTACTCTAATGTCCATAACACCTACTCCCGTATAGATTACATTCTTATCCCAAAGAGTTTCATAAATTCAGCCACGTGTACAATCGGACCCATAGCGCTTTCGGATCACGCCTTTGTCCACCTCCGCTTTGACCTCTGCAAAAACATCCCGAGATCAAAGAGCTGGAAATTCAACACCTCCATGCTATCAAACGAAGCATTCCATACATTGGTAACTACATGGATAGACAACTACACACAAGACAACAAAGATTCTCCTGTTTCTCTGGCCACAATGTGGGACGCTGCTAAAGCCACACTAAGAGGTCATCTAATTGCATATGCTTCCTCTAAGAAAAAAGCAATGGAAGCACACAGGCTAGATCTGGAGAGGGAGCTGGAACGCTGTGAAAAAGTACATAAACAATCCCCAGACAGCACCTCCTGGAGTCAACTTAAAGCAGCCAAAGCCAAACTGAATTTGGACTATACTCGGGAGATTAAAAAAAAAGTTTTCTTTACTAAACAGAAATACCATGAGTATAGCAATAGGCCTAGTAGATTGCTTGCTTATCAATTAAAAAAAGAGCAGTCAGAGCGTACAATTATGGCTATCCGAACAGCAGAGGATGAGGTCACATATGATCCAAAAAAGATCAATTTAACTTTTCATGATTTTTACTGCAAACTATATACCTCTGAGAGAAAACACACGGAGGCAGAACTCCACTCCTTCCTAGAGGGAATCTCGCTACCTAAACTATCAGAGACCGACCAAGAAGATCTCAACTCCCCCTTCACTCCTGAGGAGATCCTGGAGGCAATTACCTCCATGCCACCTAACAAGTCCCCAGGCCCAGATGGATTCCCCAGAGAGTTCTACAAAGCTTTTTGGCCCCAGCTTAGCCCTATTTTCATGCCAATGCTGGAGGATTTTTGCAAAAACTGAGTTCTCCCAGACTCAATGCACACAGCTCGCATTACAGTGTTGCTCAAAAAAGACAAGGATCCCCTATCCTGCTCCTCCTTCCGGCCCATAAGCTTGTTGGATTTCGACTACAAAATAATCACCAAATTGCTCGCCAAAAGACTAAACACTCTTCTTCCCAAAATAATAAAAGCGGACCAGACGGGATTTATTAGAGACAGATACTCTTCTGATAACATTCGCCGTCTTTTTGATATTATTGATCAAGTAAACGCACAGAAGACCCCTGTCCTGCTGGCTTCACTGGATGCTGAGAAGGCGTTCGACAGGATGGAGTGGAGCTTTCTGTTCTCAGTCTTAGAGAAGTTCAACATGGGCCCAAACTTTATTAAATGGATCAAATCACTATACTCTCATCCAAATGCCATGGTGACTACTAACGGACTGAACTCTGACAGATTCCCTTTGGGACGGGGCACAAGACAAGGGTGCTCGCTGTCCCCCCTGCTCTACTTGTTGGGGGCGGAGCCTCTGGCAGAGTTGATAAGGAGCAATCCAAGTATTATGGGTGTTCCTGCAGGCGGCCTGCAGCACAAGATTTCGCTTTACGCGGATGATGTCTTGCTCTACATATCCAACCCTGAGAAATCCCTTCCTCCCATCTTAGATACAATTGCTCAGTATGGCACGTTTTCAGGTTATAAGATTAATTTTAACAAATCCACTGTCTGCCCTCTCAATATTATACTCACCAGTTCTATGAAGACACTATGCCCATTCCAATGGAAGACACAGGGGTTTCAATACCTTGGGATATTCATAACATCAGATCTGAATAGGCTTTTCAAAGAGAATTATCTTCCACTCCTGGATCAAATCAAGAACAACCTCCAAACCTGGATCTCCCTCCCAATTAGCTTAGTAGGAAGAATTAATGTAATCCGTATGAACATCCTCCCTAGACTGAACTATTTATTTCAGATGCTCCCATGCTATCTCCCAGCTTCCTTTTTCAAAACAATTAACCAAAGCATCACCAAATTTATATGGGGCAATAAAAAACCTAGGATCAAGCTTTCCACTCTATCGAAACCTGAATCTAAGGGTGGTCTTGCCCTTCCCTCCCTTCAATTGTACTACTGGTCTGCCCAAATCCGCAACATGCTAACATGGAGCACAAACAGACAAGAGTCAACGTGGAGCCAGATAGAAGCCCAATCTTGTGGTTCATTGCCACTAAGCTCAACTATATTCATTGATAACTTTAGTGAAGTGGGCAACATAGCCAAAACATTTGTGATTTACAGTACCCTACGAGCGTGGAGGGACTGTAAGAAATACTTGGGCATCTCCTCCCAAATATGTTCTCACTCGCCTATAGTAGGCAACCCAGACTTGCCAAAAGACCTGAGAGATGCCAACTTTAATCTTTGGCATACTCTAGGAATCAGGACCTTTTCAGACCTATTTCATCAGAAGACCACTACACTGAAATCCTTTCAAGAGCTCTGCAATGAATTCAATGTGCCAAGATCCCATTTTTTTAAATATCTACAAATTAGACATGTCATCTCCTCATTTACTTCCAAGAGGAGGTTTAGAACTCAGTTGAATGAAGTTGAAACCCTTCTTGTCACAGCACAATCCATTAAAGGCAAAATATCCTATATCTATAGACTCCTTTCTGAGAAAGGAGGATCCTCCTTTACTCCTTTGAAAATAATATGGGAAAAGGACCTTGGTCTGACTATCAGTGACGAGTTATGGGCGGAGGTTTGCGACAGGGTATACTGCTCCTCTACTAATGTAAAAATGAAAGAATCTAATTACAAATGTTTGTACAAATTTTATTACACTCCCCTGAGACTCCATAAAATGAAAACAGACATTTCTCCTAATTGTAACAGATGTACCTCTGAAAGTGGAACCTATATGCATGTATTTTGGAGCTGCAGAGAGATTGCCAGATTTTGGCAATCTATACATACTGCTGCACAGAAAATACTAGATGTACAGTTTGATATGACCCCGTGTCTCTATCTTCTTAATGCCCAGCAGGACTTTGTTCTTGATCCTGACAGAGAAAATTTGCTCATGACCATTACATACTTTGCTAAGAAATGTATTCTTCTATTGTGGGCCTCTAATACTTCTCCTACATTTAAAATGTGGATTGACCAGATTGTTGACTTTCTCCTCCTTGAAAAGCTCACTTATGACCTCCACAAGAGACAGCCCAAGTTTGATAGACTCTGGTCTCCACTACTCAACTATATTTCAAATTGGACAGAGTGAATGGGGGAATCAGGGAGATGGGCAGATGCGTGTTGTGTAAGGTGCTGTAAAACCTAAAAACTAATTATTGGCTCGTCATCTCAGCTAAGGCTGGAAATAGCTAATAAGAACCTTGATAGTGCTGCTGCAAGTTCTATAATTTAAATTTTGTTATAATTATTATTTGTGTATGTATGTATGTATGTATGTATATATATATACATATATAAAACATTTTTTTTTATTATTATTAATTTTTTTTTATTCACATCTGTGAATGTGGAGGGGGACCGGTGCGACTGCAGTGGTCAGCCGAGGCGGACAGGGCGTTTGGTCACCTGAAGGACCTGTTTACCTCGGCTCCAGTGCTGGCTCATCCGGATCCCTCCTTAGCATTCACAGTAGAGGTGGACGCATCCGAGGCTGGGATAGGAGCTGTACTGTCTCAGTGCTCGGGTACGCCACCAAAACTCCGCCCCTGTGCTTTCTTACGAAGAAGCTCAGCCCAGCGGAGCGCAACTATGTGGGGGACCGGGAGCTGTTAGCTGTGGTTAAAGCTCTGAAAGTGTGGAGTCATTGGCTTGAGGGGGCTAAACACCCTTTTCTCATGGTCCTCTGTAGCTCAGCTGGTAGAGCACGGCGCTTGTAACGCCAGGGTAGTGGGTTCGATCCCCGGGACCACCCATACACAAAAATTTATGCACACATGACTGTAAGTCGCTTTGGATAAAAGTGTCCTGCTAAATGGCATATTATTATTATATTATATTATTTTGACTGACCACCGCAATCTGGAGTACATCCGGGCGGCGAGGAGATTGAACCCTCGCCAGGTAAGGTGGGTCATGTTTTTCACTAGTTTTGTGTTCAACCTTTCTTACAGACCAGGTTCTCAGAACGCTAAGGCAGACGCCCTGTCCCTGACTGTATGACACAGAGGAGAGGTCCATTGAGCCCACTCCCATACTTCCGGCGTCGTGTCTGGTGGCACCGGTGGTGTGGGAGGTTGACGCGGACATCGAGCGGGCGTTACGTACAGAGCCCACTCCCCCCCAGGGTCCAGAGGGTCGTACGTACGTGCCGTTAGAGGTCCGCGATCGATTGATCTATTGGGCTCACACGTCACCCTCCTCTGGTCATCCTGGCATCAGTCGGACAGTGCACTGTCTTAGTGGGAAATGCTGGTGGCCCAATTTAGCCAAGGACGTGAGGGTTTATGTTTCCTCCTGCTCGGTGTGCGCCCAGTGTAAGGCACCTAGACACCTGCCCAGGGGGAAGTTACAACCCCTACCCGTTCCACAACGGCCATGGTCTCACCTATCGGTGGATTTTGTTACGGACCTTCCCCCGTCACAAGGGAACACCACGATCCTGGTCGTTGTGGATCGGTTTTCTAAGTCCTGCCGTCTCATTCCTATGCCCGGTCTCCCTGCGGCCCTACAGATTGCGGAGGCCCTATTTACACACGTCTTCCGGCACTACGGGGTACCTGAGGATATTGTATCTGATCAGGGTCCCCAGTTCACCTCAAGGGTCTGGAGGGCGTTCATAGAATGTCTGGGGATCTCGGTCAGCCTGACCTCAGGTTTTCACCCCAAGAGTAATGGGCATGTGGAGAGAGTTAACCAGGATGTGGGTAGGTTTCTGCGGTCCTATTGCCAGGACCGGCCGGGGGAGTGGTCGGGTTTTATCCCCTGGGCAGAGACGGCCCAAAACTCCCTCCACCACTCCTCCACTAACCTGTCTCCATTCTAGTGTGTATTAGGTTATCAGCCGGTCCTGGCACCTTGGCATCAGAGCCAGATCGAGGCACCTGCGGTGGAGGAGTGGTTTTGGCGCTCGGAAGAGACCTGGAACGCTGCCTATGTGCGCATGCAACGGGCCATCAGGCGACAGAAGGCGAGCGCCGACCACCACCGCAGTGAGGCTCCGGTGTATGCACCGGGGGACCGGGTCTGGCTCTCGACCCGAAACCTGCCCCTTCGCCTGCCCTGCCAGAAGCTGGGTCGGCGGTTTGTGGGGCCATTTAAAGTCCTGAGGAGATTGAACAAGGTTTGTTATAGGTTACAGCTTCCTCCTGAGTATCGTATTAACCCCTCGTTCCATATGTCTCTCCTCAGGCTGGTAGTAGCTGGTCCACTCCAGGAGTCTGAGGTACGGGAGGTTCCTCCGCCCCCACTGGACATCGAGGGGGCACCGGCGTACTCGGTCTGTTCCATCCTGGATTCGAGGCGTCGGGTGGGGGGCCTGCAGTATCTCGTGGAGGGGTACGGTCCGGAGGAACGGTGCTGGGTCCCTAGGAGGGACATCCTCGATCCCGCCATGTTGAGGGATTTCCACCGTCGTCATCCGACTCGCCCCGCGCCGCTTCCTCCTGGCCGTCCCCGAGGCCGGTGTCGGCGCACGGCTGGAGCCGCGCGTCGGGGGGGGGGGGGGGGGGTACTGTCACGGATTCAGCCGAGGCTGCTCCTCCTCCTTACTCGGGCAGGCTTCGGGGTTCGTCGTCGCCGGAGTACTAGCTGCTACCGATCTATGTTTCTGTGTTCTACTTGTTTTGTCTTTATTGTTCACACCAGGTTGCCATTATGTATTGATTTCTTCCCTATTTAACCCTTTGGCTCCCACTGTGATTTGTGCGTGTTTGTTCATGTTTGGTTGTCGTCTGGTGAGCGGGTTTGTTCCTCCCTGCGTGGAGGTTATGATATTTACGTTACCTATGAGTAAAGTACGTTTTCGATTAGCTCTGTGTCCTGCGCCTGACCTCGTCCTACCACATCACACGGACCTCCTGACACAGGCATGTGGTGCTCATGTGAATTTCCTTTCTTTTTCAGTTTCAGAGCAACTTTTCACTTAAAACAGTTTTTTATTTTTAAAATACAAATACCAAATGTGTTCCGACTTCCCCGGTCTCCCCTTACTACAGATGTAGGATCTTAATTTGAGACAGTTTGTTACAGCATGAAAAGAATCCTGCAGCAACAGGAAATGTGAATTATTATGTGGAATTCTTTTGTACGGGTTGATACATTTTTTGTTAGTCTGAAATTTTAAAGCGGAAATTACTAACCTTATAAACCTTGAACACGTTTGCATTTCCTGCTGTGTAGGAACATTTTTGCAACAACAGGATATGATCAAATTAAGATACGGCATCTGTAATATGTGTTACGAGTAAAGTGGGAAGCCCAGGTTTCAATAGGCGACAAGATATTCATGTATCATGAAAGGAGTGTGGATATTTGGCCTGGCGAAGAGGTTTTATCTACTGACTGAATGAGAGCTGATAATTCTGAGTTTTTTTACTCCGCTGGTCTCGAGAAGAAATTAAGAGTCCTTATTGTCCGAGACCGAGTCAAGACCAAGTAAAAACAATTCTGACAACGAGACAAGACTGCGACCCTGGCTGGTTGCCATGCTACCCTCACGGGGCCACAGAGAGCAATAGGAATCACGTGCATCACGTCGTGAATCAGGGGCCATGTCAAATAACTCACAAGGACTGGACACACCGTGTCCGTCCCAAATGACACCCTGTTCCCTATATAGTGCACTACTTTTGACCAGGGCCCATAGGTATCTGGTCAAATATAGTGCACTATGTAGGGAAGAGGGTGCCATTTTGTACGCATCCACTGTTGTCTGAAGTTCATTGTGTGCGATAGCTAGCTAGGGTAGGGGTAGGGAGGTATAGATACCCCTGAGCTGAAAACTTGTATCACAACCGTGACGATTTGTATTTGTATTTATTATGGATCTCCATGAGTTCCTGACAAGGCAGCAGCTACTCTTCCTGGGGTTTATTATGGATCCCCATTAGTTCCTGACAAGGCAGCAGCTACTCTTCCCGGGGTCCAGCAACATTAAGACAGTTATGTACAATTTAAAATATGACATGGCATTACATTTCATAACACTTTTCACAACACTTTAAGTGTGTTCCCTCAGGCCTCTACTCTACTATCACGTATCTACAATACAACATCCATGTGTACGTGTGTCTGGCGCGTCTTATCATGTGTGCGTGTGTCTGTGCCTGTGGGTGTCTCTTCACAGTCCCCGCTGTTCCATAAGGTGTTTTGTTATCTGTTTTTTAAAATCTAATTTTACTACTTGCATCAGTTACCTGATGTGGGATAGAGTTCCATGTAGTCATGCCTCTATGTAATACTGTGCGCCTCCCATAGTCTGTTCTGGACTTGGGGACTGCGAAGAGACCTCTGGTGGCATGTCTTGTGGGGTTTGCATGGGTGTCCGAGCTATGTGCTAGTAGTTTAAACAGACGCCTCGGTGCATTCAGCTTGTCAACACGTCTTACAAAAACAAGTAGTGATGAAGTCAATCTCTCCTCCATTTTGAGCCAGGAGAGACTGACACGCATGTCATTAATGTTAGCTCTCCATGTACACCCAAGGGGTTACGGGGTAATTCCAGGAAATAAAATGAAATCCAAAAATATATTTGTGAGTTACGAGCTAGGAAATGATCAATAAAACCTTCTCGTTTTGGTTTCTAGAAACAAGAGGCTCAACACACAAAAAAAAACACACAAAAAAAAACATTTTGATTAAAGCTAAAGTGACTATATCAAACCAAACGGACCTTTTTAAAGAATGCGGTGTCATTTTGATTGACATGTTCTGTTGTCGTTGTCGTGGGATCAGTGGAAGGCGATAGGGAGAGGAGATTTTCCAGAGATAAACACCCCGCCCCATTCCACCCGACCCCCCCCTGCCTCCCCCTGTCCCTCGGACAACAAAAAAGAGTGAGTGATGTTT
>CM062490.1:50034686-50064686 GCA_031479575.1 Coregonus ussuriensis
TGTGTGTGTGTGTGTGTCTCTGTGTGTGTGTGTCTCTGTGTGTGTGTGTGTGTCTCTGTGTGTGTCTCTGTGTGTGTGTGTGTCTCTGTGTGTGTGTGTCTCTGTGTGTGTGTGTCTGTGTGTGCGTCATACAACACAGAACTGTACTGTAAATAAATGCATCATTAGACCTCATTTCTCATCTACCACCGATCTGCTATTCAGGGATTCTCTAAACATGTCTAGAAATGTGTTGTTATGTTTGGCCCCAGATTCTTCTGAAACAGGGGTAGAGCAATATTAGGAGCAGGGATGGACTGGGACCAGAATCTGGCATTTTTAACACACCAGCCCGAAGGCCCATTTTATTCCTTTAGGCCTCCATTATTAGTCAGATAATGATCATTTTGCACAAAAATCCCAAGTTAGATAGGCCCACTGGTCAAAAAATGGACAGACCCATCTGGCATTAGCCCGAAATGGAGCATCAAAGCATCAGTCTAAATGTGTTACTTAGCTTAGCTATGTGGAGAAACGCTTGGACAATCATTTGGCTGAAATTGAGCTCAAATGATCTGGTCTGTTTACATTGTGGGTTTTTTTTTTCTCCAAAGGGGTGTGTGTGTGTTTGTTTTACAAAGGGTTGTGTGTGTTTACGTGGGAAGGTGGTGGTGGGTGTTGACATGCATAGAGAGGAAACATCTCCATATGAACCCCAGTTCTCCTATTGGTTTCCTGGTGTCACCCCGTCACAGGGACATCAACAGAACAGCTGAAACTGATGTGTCATATGTTGGCCTGCCGATGCGTCAGGGCCGGCGTTTGTGGTGCATCACTGCAGTGCGTCAGGGCCGGCGTCTGTGGTGCATCACCAGGTATCCTCTCGGGGAAGCCGAGTCGCTGTGTTTATCTTTAATCCCGACGCACGCCGAGAGCATGTCCTCTTGGGACATCAGAGTTGGGAGGAGCTCTGTTATCAGGAGAGTAGTCTATGGGGAGTCCCCCCCCCCACACACAGAGAGTAAGTGGAAAGAGACGGAACCTCTTTGGCCGGATCTGGTACCTCTCCCTGCATGTAATGTCCTGCCACTTAAATTACACATAAAACAAAAACATAAAACAGTACATCGTATAACATTATGACACCACTACATATCTACGATACAAAATGTATAATACCACCATACAACAATATTACAATGTACGTGTGTGTCTGTACCTGTGTGTGTGTGTTTCTTCACAGTCCCCACTGTTCCATAAGGTGTATTTGTATCTGTTTTTTAAAATCTGATTCTACTGCTTGCACCAGTTACCTGATGTGGAATAGAGTTCCATGTAGTCATGGCTCTATGTAGTACTGTGCACCTCCCATAGTCTGTTCTGGACTTGGGGATTGTGGAGAGACCTCTGGTGGCATGTCTTGTGGGGTGTCTGAGCTGTGTGCTAGTAGTTCAAACAGATAACTTGGTGCATTCAGCATATCAACACTTCTTACAAAAACAGGTAGTGATGAAGTCAATCTCTCCTCCACTTTGAGCCATGAGAGATTTACATGCATATCATTAATGTTAGCTCTCCATGTACGTTTAAGGGCCTGCACTGCTGCCCTTTTCTGAGCCAATTGTAATTTTCCTTTGTCCCTCTTGGGGCACCTGACCACATGACTGAACAGTAGTCCAGGTGCAACAAAACTAGGGCCTGTAGGACCTGCCTTGTTGATAGTGTTGTTAAGAAGGCAGAGCAGCACTTTATTATGGACATACTTCTCCCTATCTTAGCTACTGTTGTATCAACATGTTTTGACCATGACAGTTTACAGTCCAGGGTTACTCCAAGCAGTTTAGTCACCTCAACTCGCTCAATTTCCACATTATTCATTACAAGATTTAGTTGAGGTTTAGGGTTTAGTGAATGATTTGTCACAAATACAATGCTTTTAGTTTTATATATTTAGGTCTAACTTAGTCCTTGCTAGCCACTCTGAAACTAACTGCAGCTCTTTGTTAAGTTTTGCAGTCATTTCATTCGTTGTGGTAGCTGACATGTATAGTGTTGAGTCATCCGCATACATAGACACACTGGCTTTACTCAAATGTCATTAGTAAAGATTGAAAAAAGTAAAGGGCCTAGACAGCTGCCCTGGGGAATTCCTGATTCTACCTGGATTATGTTGGAGAGGCTTCCATTAAAGAACACCCACTGTGTTCTGTTAGACAGGTAGCTCTTTATCCACAGTATAGCAGGGGGTGTAAAGCCATAACACATATGTTTTTCCAGCAGCAGACTATGATCGATAATGTCAAAAGCTGCACTGAAATCTAACAAAACAGCTCCCACAATGTTTTCTATCATCAATTTCTCTCAGCCAATCATCAGTCATTTGTGTAAGTGCTATGCTTGTTGAACGACCTTCCCTATAAGCGTGCTGAAAGTGTGTTGTCAATTTGTTTACTGTAAAATAACATTGTATCTGGTCAAACACAATTTTTTCCAAAAGTTTACTAATGGTTGGTAACAGGCTGATTGGTCGGCTACTTGATGCAGTAACAAAGCATTTATTTTTACTGCTCTAATTACGTTGGTAACTGGTTTATAATAGCAATAAGGCACCTCGGGGGTTTGTGGTATATGCCACGGCTAAGGGATGTATCCAGGCACTCCGTGTTGCGTCGTGCTTAAGAACAGCCCTTATCCATGGTATATTGGCCATATACCACACCTCCTTGGGCCTTACTGCTTAAATAGAACACTAGAAGGGTCAGGTCAATGACATCAGCCACTCGGCTTGTCAGTCAGTTAGGGCCACCCATATAATTAAATAGATCACTAGAATGGGCAGGTCTATGAAATAATCCACTCCAGTGTACTATATATCTACAGTGGGGAAAAAAAGTATTTAGTCAGCCACCAATTGTGCAAGTTCTCCCACTTAAAAAGATGAGAGGCCTGTAATTTTCATCATAGGTACATGTCAACTATGACAGACAAAATGAGATTTTTTTTTCAAAATGAGATTTTTAATGAATTTATTTGCAAATTATGGTGGAAAATAAGTATTTGGTCAATAACAAAAGTTTCTCAATACTTTGTTATATACCCTTTGTTGGCAATGACACAGGTCAAACGTTTTCTGTAAGTCTTCACAAGGTCTTCACACACTGTTGCTGGTATTTTGGCCCATTCCTCCATGCAGATCTCCTCTAGAGCAGTGATGTTTTGGGGCTGTCGCTGGGCAACACAGACTTTCAACTCCCTCCAAAGATTTTCTATGGGGTTGAGATCTGGAGACTGGCTAGGCCACTCCAGGACCTTGAAATGCTTATTACGAAGCCACTCCTTCGTTGCCCGGGTGGTGTGTTTGGGATCATTGTCATGCTGAAAGACCCAGCCACGTTTCATCTTCAATGCCCTTGCTGATGGAAGGAGGTTTTCACTCAAAATCTCACGATACATGGCCCCATTCATTCTTTCCTTTACACGGATCAGTCGTCCTGGTCCCTTTGCAGAAAAACAGCCCCAAAGCATGATGTTTCCACCCCCATGCTTCACAGTAGGTATGGTGTTATTTGGATGCAACTCAGCATTCTTTGTCCTCCAAACACGACGAGTTGAGTTTTTACCAAAAAGTTATATTTTGGTTTCATCTGACCATATGACATTCTCCCAATCCTCTTCTGGATCATCCAAATGCACTCTAGCAAACTTCAGACGGGCCTGGACATGTACTGGCTTAAGCAGGGGGACACGTCTGGCACTGTAGGATTTGAGTCCCTGGCGGCGTAGTGTGTTACTGATGGTAGGCTTTGTTACTTTGGTCCCAGCTCTCTGCAGGTCATTCACTAGGTCCCCCCGTGTGGTTCTGGGATTTTTGCTCACCGTTCTTGTGATCATTTTGACCCCACGGGGTGAGATCTTGCGTGGAGCCCCAGATCGAGGGAGATTATCAGTGGTCTTGTATGTCTTCCATTTCCTAATACTTGCTCCCACAGTTGATTTCTTCAAACCAAGCTGCTTACCTATTGCAGATTCAGTCTTCCCAGCCTGGTGCAGGTCTACAATTTTGTTTCTGGTGTCTTTTGACTGCTCTTTGGTCTTGGCCATAGTGGAGTTTGGAGTGTGACTGTTTGAGGTTGTGGACAGGTGTCTTTTATACTGATAACAAGTTCAAACAGGTGCCATTAATACAGGTAACGAGTGGAGGACAGAGGAGCCTCTTAAAGAAGAAGTTACAGGTCTGTGAGAGCCAGAAATCTTGCTTGTTTGTAGGTGACCAAATACTTATTTTCCACCATAATTTGCAAATAAATTCATTAAAAATCCTACAATGTGATTTCTGGATTTTCTTTTCTCAATTTGTCTGTCATAGATGACATGTACCTATGATGAAAATTACAGGCCTCTCTCATCTTTTTAAGTGGGAGAACTTGCACAATTGGTGGCTGACTAAATACTTTTTTCCCCCACTGTATATGGGGCCACCAGCCTAGAATGCAACAAGCTCCAACACTCTGTAGGTGAAAGACAGCTTCCCCCAGACCTCCATGTTTGCATGGGGAGACCGGGGATGGAAGCAACACTTTTAGCATTTTTGTCAATTTCTCAGAGATTGTTTGAGCTGCCACATTCAAAATGTTATACCAACAACCTAATCTGTCTCCTACACATTAGTATAGGTATTATTTGTCTCCTACACATCACATTGGTATAGGCATTATTTGTCTTCTACACATTGATATAGTTATTATTTGTCTTCTACACATTGATATAGGTATTCATTATTTCTAAATCAAATAGACAAGGTGTGCCTTTGTCTCAAATACAAGGAGTGAAATGTTACAAATTACTCCTCCTGGGTCAGTTGTAAGATGGGTGAAATGTAACAGTCAAAAAAAAAAATCATAAATCATGACAGGAGACGAAGTATCGGAAGCCTTTATTGAGAACATGAGAACAACATCACCATGTTTAACATTTTGTTTGTCAGAAATAGTAAAATAATAATACGAATCTTAAAATGCTTATTTTGACGCTCCATTAACCCTTCTCAACTAAACAACATCTGACAACTAAACAACAACGTCTGGACTAAACAACAACATCTGAACTATACAACTGAATGTTTGTGGTGTGCTTGTGGTGTGTGTGTGTGTGTGTGTGTGTGTGTGTGTGTGTGCGTGTGTGTGTGTGTGTGTGTGTGTGCGTGTGCGTGCGTGCTTGCGCGTGAAAGAGAGTTTGGGAGAGAGAGAGCTATGTGTGTGTGTGTGTGTGTGTGTGTGTGTGTGTGTGTGAGTGAATGGTGGACATGTTCACTCAATCAGAGTCACAGTTGTGACAGTGGTATGGTAGTCTTGGGGTACAGAATTGGTGGCACCCAAATGTACATTCCCAGCAATGCTGCACCCAGACCTCTTTAGCTAACTTCAATTTGAGCTACATGTTAAAACTTTTGCATTTGCTAACTTACATAAAATATAACTGCACACACTGGTTATAAACCAGATTTAAGTTTAGTTAATCTATCAACAAAGCACTAAAAACAAATGTACCCCCTAAAATAAAAAAAAATCTGCAGAGTCAATCACAGTGTTTTGCTTCTTCAGGAGAGAATGACATGATTCTAGCATGTTCCTGATTTTATGACATGATTCTAGCATGTTCCTGATTTTATGACATGATTCTAGCATGTTCCTGATTTTATTACATTTACATTTACATTTTAGTCATTTAGCAGACGCTCTTATCCAGAGCGACTTACAGGAGCAATTAGGGTTAAGTGCCTTGCTCAAGGGCACATTTATGACATGATTCTAGCATGTTCCTGATTTTATGACATGATTCTAGCATGTTCCTGATTTTATGACATGATTCTAGCATGTTCCT
Source organism: Coregonus ussuriensis (assembly GCA_031479575.1). NCBI lineage: Eukaryota > Metazoa > Chordata > Actinopteri > Salmoniformes > Salmonidae > Coregonus > Coregonus ussuriensis. Next base: position 50,040,546 of record CM062490.1, read on the forward strand.
GATTTTATGACACGATTCTAGCATGTTCCTGATTTTATGACACGATTCTAGCATGTTCCTGATTTTATGACACGATTCTAGCATGTTCCTGATTTTATGACACGATTCTAGCATGTTCCTGATTTTATGACACGATTCTAGCATGTTCCTGATTTTATGACACGATTCTAGCATGTTCCTGATTTTATGACACGATTCTAGCATGTTCCTGATTTTATGACACGATTCTAGCATGTTCCTGATTTTATGACACGATTCTAGCATGTTCCTGATTTTATGACAAGATTCTAGCATGTTCCTGATTTTATGACACGATTCTAGCATGTTCCTGATTTTATGACACGATTCTAGCATGTTCCTGATTTTATGACACGATTCTAGCATGTTCCTGATTTTATATATTGAGTGTTACAGCTATAATGTACTACATTTTACATTTTAGTCATTTAGCAGACGCTCTTATCCAGAGCGACTTACAGTAAGTGAGTGCATACATTTGTATTTTTGTTTTCATACTGGCCCCCCCGTGGGAATCGAACCCACAACCCTGGCGTTGCAAACGCCATGCTCTACCGACTGAGCTACACGGGACTACAGGGTGTCCCAGAACCCCCTCATCATGATTTCAAGTAGATTATTGAATGAAAGCCCAACAGATTCTAGACTAATTTTACCATTTAGTGTTACTGTTCGAATCATTCATTTTAATGAGCCATAACTATAAATTCCCAGAAACTTCACAGCCGTTCACTTCCGTCATAGATCAACGGACAAATAATTAAAATAACAAGAACTACAAGAGCTCTAATGAATTTATTAAAATGACAACAACTACTAAAGCAGTAATGAATAATTGGCGTTCAATGTGTAAGAGGACTTTAACTTCATTAAAAGACAATGGTGATCTTTTGAAAAAAACAAAAAACTTTTATTTCCATTGGTGGACAACAAAGTTCATGAATGAATAAAATAAATGCAGTAACAAAGGATCAGTGAAGAGATATGGGGCTTGATTCAATCCGTATTGCGAAACTTTAGCAATATACTGTAGCGGATTGAAATTGAAAGGTAATTTCTGATTGAGCCGACATATGCAGCGTTTACCGTGAACGCAGTCTCCGATAACACAGGAACATTGCCGTTAAATTTCAATCGCACCATAGCGCTGAACTTCCGCAATACGGATTGAATCGAGCCCATGGTGTCAGCAGGCCCATGGTGTCAGTAGACTATTCTTCAAGTAGTCAGCTAATACATGTGACTGCATACAGTGCATTCGGAAAGTATTCAGACCCCTTGACTTTTTCCACATTTTGTTATGTCACAGCCTTATTCTAAAATGGATTAAATTAATTGTTTTCCTCCTCAATCTACACACAATACCCCAAAATGACAAAGCGAAAACAGGTTTTTAGAATTTTGGCAAATGTATTACAAATAAAAAAAAGTAGTCAGACCCTTTGCTATGAGACTTGAAATTGAGCTCAGGTGCATCCTGTTTCCATTGATCATCCTTGAGAAGTTTCTATAAATTAATTGGAGTGCACCTGTGGTAAATTCAATTGAATGGACATGATTTGGAAAGGCACCCACCTGTCTATATAAGGTCCCACAGTTGACAGTGCACGTCAGAGCAAAAACCAAGCCATGAGGTCGAAGGAATTGTCTGTAGAGCTCTGAGACATGATTGTGTCGAGGCACAGATCTGGGGAAGGGTACCAAAAAAAATTCTGCAGCATTGAAGGTCCCCAAGAACACAGTGGCCTCCATCAGTCTTAAATGGAAGACATTTGGAACCACCAAGACTTCCTAGAGCTGGCCGCCCGGCCAAACTGAGCAATCGGGAGAGAAGGGCCTTGGTCAGGGAAGTGACCAAGAACCCAATGGTCACTCTGACAGAGCTCCAGGGTTCCTCTGTGGAGATGGGAAAAACTTTCAGAAGGACAACCATCTCTACAGCACTCCACCAATCAGGCATTTATGGTAGAGTGGCCAGACGGAAGCCACTCCTTAGTAAAAGGCACATGACAGCCCGCTTGGAGTTTGCCAAAAGGCACCTAAAGGACTCTCAGATCATGAGAAACAAGATTCTCTGGTCTGATGAAACCAAGATTGAACTCTTTGGCCTGAATGCCAAGCGTCACATCTGGAGGAAACCTGGCACCATCCCTACGGTGAAGCATGGTGGTGGCAGCATCATGTTGTGGGGATGTTTTTCAGCGGCAGGGACTGGAAGACTAGCCAGGATTGAGGGAAAGATAAACGGAGCAAAGTACAGAGATATCCTTGATGAAAACCTGCTCCAGAGCGCTCAGGACCTCAAATTGGGGCAAAGGTTCACCTTTCAACAGGACAACGACCCTAAGCACACAGCCAAGACAACGCAGGAGTGGCTTCGGGACAAGTCTCTGAATGTCCTTGAGTGGCCCAGCCAGAGCCCGGAATTGAACCTGATTGAACATCTCTGAAGAGACCTGAAAATAGCTGTGCAGCGGCGCTCCCCATCCAACCTGACAGAGCTTGAGAGGATCTGCAGATAAGAATGGGAGAAACTCCCCAAATACAGGTGTGCCAAGCTTGTAGCATCATACCCAAGAAGACTCGAGGCTGTAATCACTGCCAAAGGTGCTTCAACAAAGTACTGAGTAAAGGGTCTGAATACTTATGTAAATGTGATATTTCAGTTGGTTTTATTTTATACATTTGCAAAAATTTCGAAAAACCTGTTTTTGCTTTGGCATTATGGGGTATTGTGTGTAGATTGATGAGAAAAACAAAACAATTTAATACTTTTTAGAATAAGGCTGTAATTTAACAAAATGTGGAAAAAGTCAAGGGGTCTGAATACTTTCCGAATGGACTGTATATGAATGGACAAAGCCATTGATCATGTGACACCATTCATTCCTATTTGAAGACTCAATAGCGTATTGAAGCCAAATTAAGTCAGTTAAGATGGCGTCTCGTGGAGACATAACATGCGCAGTTTGAGCTACTCCAGGAAGTGACGTTGCAGACTAGCTCAGTGCTGCCCATGCTCATTGAGTAACTCAAATTGAAGGACACAGGGTACTGCTGGCTGCCATTAGCAACTAAATGTGGTGGGGTTTGTTGGGGTGTGTTGGAGGATGTGTTGGGGTGTGTTGGAGGTCGGGGATGTGTTGGGGGGTCCGGGATGTGGTGGGGTGTGTTGGAGGTCGGGGATGTGTTGGGGGGTCCGGGATGTGGTGGGGGTGTGTTGGAGGTCGGGGATGTGTTGGGGGGTCCGGGATGTGGTGGGGTGTGTTGGAGGTCAGGGATGTGTTGGGGGGTCCGGGATGTGGTGGGGTGTGTTGGAGGTCAGGGATGTGTTGGGGGGTCCGGGATGTGGTGGGGTGTGTTGGGGGGTCTGGGGGGTCCTGGGGTGTCAGACAGGGAGGGATCTTCACAGACAGACAGTTGGAAAGCATTAGGCTGGCGGGCAGGACGAAACCGTGTCAGACGCAGCTGTCGCCGATGGCGATTGATAGAGTTTGTATTCCACCCTATCCCATCCCACACGACCCCAACCCCATCAGCCCATGTTCTGTAGTGCTTCTGTCTTGCCATACAGATTATTCTGCATAAGAATATCCTGTTATAGACCTAGAGACTAGTATTGGACCTTCCTAGGGACATTAAGACTCAAAGGGGATGTTGTCTGTCTGTCTGTCTGTCTGTCTGTCTGTCTGTCTGTCTGCTTGCCTACCTGTCTGTCTGTCTGTGGTTTGAACTACCCACTTCTCTGTAACTACAGTATGCAAACACACAACAGAAGGCTTCAGACTACATTCCTTGAATCCCAGAACATTGTTAGACATCAGGACTGAACAACTAGGTCACTTGACAACTGGCACTTTTCTTTCTTTCTAGTGTGGCTGATTTCAGGCCTGTGTGCTGCTCAGATGGACATACGGTAAAGCAATTAGCCTGAATGTTATACATATTTACAGACGAGCTGCAGTCACTGCAGTGTGTTCATGATGACGACTTGAGGAATGCCATACGTTGTGAATGGAGCTGCGGGGGTTCCATTGACATAGCACACATCACATAGTGGTAAACAACGGCTTCCTTCCTTTACAAAACAACTGCATCAGTTGGTGGTTGAATGGAACTGAGTTTTTGGGAAGGAGGATATGTTGTGTAGCTTACAGCTGAACTCCTTGTTGTGTACGTAGCTGTTCTGTGCTGTGCTGATTTCATTACTTACTCCCGCTTAAAAAACTGGGCGAGTCTGTGAGAACAAAACACAACTCCAAAATCGACTAAATGAACACAAAGACGTTTCAACATGTTTATGTGTGACTGTGGACACTGGCAGGCTTTGCTGTGGTTGTCGTTCGACTCAACACACTAACATTAGCATTAACGTCATACCATTCTTCAACTCAACATGCTAACGTTAGCATTAACATCATACCATCCTTCGACTCAACATGCTAACATTAGCGTTAACATTAAACCATCCTTCGACTCGACATGCTAACGTTAGCATTAACATTATACCATCCTTCGACTCAACATGCTAACGTTAGCATTAACATTATACCATCCTTCAACTCAACATCCTAACGTTATCATTAACATCATCATTCATCATCATGTCCTTTCTCTTGTCATGCTAACGTAGCATCAATATTACCGTCACCATCATTATCGCCATCCCAGCTAATAACAAACGTTCCCACAACTTTAGAGAACGTTCCCTTTAGAGTCTCATTAGTTCATTAACTAACGTTTTCATAGGAATGTTCCCGTGATGTGCAAGGAATGTTTCCAAGAGACCATTCCCTTAACATCAAAGTAGACCTCACCCAGATCGTAGTTACCATGTTCTCAGAACTTAAAGATATTAATGTTCTAGACAAGTTTCATGGAACGAGTGCAAGAATATTCTCCTAACCCTCAGAAAACTGTACACAGGAATGTTCTGGCAACGTTCTCATGAAACGTGTTTAGAACATTAATATCGTATATTCTGAGAACATGGCAACCATGTTCTGTGTATGTTTGGTGGAACGTTAATAGAATATTCTCCTAAACCTCAGAAAACTGGACACATGAATGTTCTTGCAACGTCCCATAAAACGTGTCTTGAACATTAATGTTGTATATTCTGAGAACATTGTAACCACGTTCTAGATAAGTTCTGCTTGACGTTAAAGGAATGTTCTGCTAACTTTAACACCAAGACATGCTAAAAAGGTTCTCAGAAGGTTTTTCCTAACATAGAATGTTCGCCTATCTAACGGAAAACTGGACATTCAAACATCAGGGGAACATTACGGGTAACATTACAAAAATGTTCTCTCTCCGTAGAATTGTAAGCGGTGATGTCCTTCGCTTTAAGGAGCTAATGTAGCATTAGCATCATATCCTTGTGGGTGGCCCTGTGTCCTCCAGTAATCTGATTAGCTGGATGAAGCTCTCCTTCACGGCCACCATGTTATTTGTCGTACTGCCCTCCAGGATCCAACGCTTTCCCCTGGCTAAAGGCTCCAGCTCAAAGTACTTCTTTATCTGGAAGACAGAATGAGAAAAAAAAAAAGGCATTAAACTCAAGTCAAGTCAAACAGCTCAAGTCAAGTCAAACAGCTCAAGTCAAGTCAAACAGCTCAAGTCAAGTCAAACAGCTCAAGTCAAGTCAAACAGCTCAAGTCAAGTCAAACAGCTCAAGTCAAGTCAAACAGCTCAAGTCCTGCCTAAAAGAAAGCTTAGCAGCCGCAAAGCCAAAACCCAGGCTCCCCAAGATCTGTTTGTCAGATCTCTGGGAAAACTAGTAATGTTGATTGTTGGAGTGGGCTTAGCTGTTAGTAACAGTTGATTATCAGGATCATATGTTGGCTTTTATATTCACTGGCTGTACACATCTAAGAGGGGTGGTGTGTGTGTGTGTGTGTTTTTTTGGGGAGTGGTGTACAGCCAGTGAATAGAAAAGCCAACACCTTCTGAAGGCACGAGAAGTTGAATTATTAGCAGATGTGGATGTTTTCAACCTTACAGTAGTGGGAGTGATTTGTAATGTAATGAATGCCCACTGGAATATGCTAGGTACAGTTGAAGTCGGAAGTTTACATACACCTTAGCCAAATACATTTAAACTCAGTTTTTCACAATTCCTGACATTTAATCCTAGTAAAAATTCCCTGTCTTAGGTCAGTTAGGATCACCACTTTATTTTAAGAATGTGAAATGTCAGAATAATAGTAGACAGAATGATTTATTTCAGCTTTTATTTCTTTCATCACATTCCCAGTGGGTCAGAAGTTTACATACACTCAATTAGTATTTGGTAGCATTGCCTTTAAATTGTTTAACTTGGGTCTAATGTTTCAGGTAGCCTTCCACAAGCTTCCCACAATAAGTTGACTCCCAGCCCTCCCAGCTCTAACCTCCACACCAGCCCTGGCCTGCTGACATGGCTGGCTGCCTGTCCTGCCTGTTTGTCTGTTTGTCTGTCTGCGGGTCGTCTGTGGCAAAGGCCCTCTTCTGCAAGACTCCGGGCCTTCACTGGCAGCCAGTCAAAAGACGACAACACTGTCCTCTACTCACTCACACATACACACACACACACACAAACACACACACACACACACACACACACAAAAACACAAACACACACACACACACACACACACACACACGGAGGCACACACACACACACACACACACACACACACACACACGGAGGCACACACACACAAAGACAGACACACACACACACACGGAGGCACACACACACACACACACACACACACACGGAGGCACACACACACACACACAAAGACAGACACACACACACACACACACACACACAGACACAGACATACAGGCCAAACATGACAGTAGGTCCTTAGGGTTAAGATAACCATCTCTGCTGTATGATAGTTATTACACTATGGTTGGGGAGTGACAGTAGGTCCTTAGGGTTAAGATAACCATCTCTGCTGTATGATAGTTATTACACTATGGTTGGGGAGTGACAGTAGGTCCTTAGGGTTAAGATAACAATCTCTGCTGTATGATAGTTATTACACTATGGTTGGGGGGGTAACAGATTACATGCGATCTATGAAGGTAAATCATTGACATTGATTTGAGCAGAATAGATTTGTAGTTTGGAAGTGTCTAACTGATGAGTTGTGAACATCATTTGTAGTTGTAATCGCATTCGCAAACTTGTAACTTAATATTTGCGAAGCATAGCTACCGAAATCGATTAGGTAAAGTTAGCTAGCTAGCTTGATTCTGTGTGGAGCCATAGATAGCTAGCTAGCATAATCATTAGAAAATGAACCGTTCACCTGCTAAGATTTATTGATTTATTGATCACCCATTTAGATCTGAGGTTTTAGTAGGAAGCACGACTGAAGGCAGAAAATAATTTGTTTAGCTTTGACATTGGCTGCATTCTGTGAATTTGTACTGCCCTTTGAGTAACTAAAATATAAACGCAACATGCATCAATTTCAAGAGTTACAGTTCATATAAGGAAATCAGTGATTTGAAATATTTCATTAGGCCCTAATCTATGGATTTCACATGACTAGGAATACAAATATGCATCTGTTGGTCAACGATACCTTAAAAAAAAGTAGGGGCGTGGATCAGAAAACCAGTCAGTATCTGGTGTGACCACCATTTGCCTCATGCAGTGTGACACATCTCCTTCACATAGAGTTGATCAGGCTGTTGATTGTGGCCTGTGGAATGTTGTCCCACTCCTCTTCAATGGCTGTGCGAAGTTGCTGGATATTAGCGGGAACAGGAACAGGAACAGGTTATTGTACACGTTGATCCAGAGCATCCCAAACATGCTCAATGGGTGACATGTCTGGTGAGTATGCAGGCCATGGAAGAACTGGGACATTTTCAGCTTCCAGGAATTGTGTACAGATCCTTGTGACATGGGGCCGTGCATTATCATGCTGAAACATGAGGTGACAGCGGCGGATGAATGGCACAACAATGGGCCTCAGGATCCCGTCACGGTATCGCTGTGCATTCAAATTGCCATCGATAAAATGCAATTGTGTTCGTTGTCCGTAGTTTATGCCTGCCAATATTATAACCCCACCGCCACCATGGGGCACTCTGTTCACAACGTTGACATCAGCAAACCATTCGCCCACACAACGCCATACACGTGGTCTGCGGTTGTGAGGCCAGTTGGACGTACTTCCAAATTCTTTAAAACGACGTGAAGGGTGGCTTATGGTAGAGAAATGAACATTCAATTTTCTAGCAACAGCTCTGGTGGACATTCCTGCAGTCAGCATGCCAATTGAACACTCCTTCAAAACTTGAGACATCTGTGGCATTGTGTTGTGTGACAAAACTGCACATTATAGAGTGGCCTTTTACTGTCCCCAGCACAAGGTGCACATGTGTAATGATCATGCTATTTAATCAGCTTCTTGAAATGCTCACCAACAGGGACGTTAACTAATTTGTGCACCACATTTATGAGAAAAAAGCTTTTTTGTGCGTATGGAACATTTCTGCAATCTTTTTATTTCAGCTCATGAAACATTGGACCAACACTTTACATGTTGCGCTTATATTCTTGCTCAGTATAAAAAACAACAACATCTAAACCATTTAAAACTGTCTGTCCCCACTCTCCAGGAAGCAATCCAGTCCCAGTCAGTTAGTCTGTTCAGGCCTCCGTCAGCTCCACAATCCCCTGGGGGACGTGAATGACATGCAGAACTCCCTGGCAGAAGTCAGCAATGACCTGGACGCAAAAGCATCAACACCATTGAGAAACTGAAAGATGTAAAACATGCCGGGATGGAACACAGTCAGCTGGCCTGAGCCGTGGAGAACCTGAAGAATATATATTTTCAGGTATGTTCAGCTGCATCATTACACGCCACTTGATTGAGAACTATTATTGTTGGCTTGCATTGCATTTGATGTGACACTGTACAGTTCCAATGTATTTGTGTATTAATATTTCTCCTCTGTTCCTGGTGGGAGACACTGTGTTAATGAGCAGGTGTGTGGTTATAGACTGAGCTGACCTGCTGTTCATCGAATGACCTCATGTACAATCAGTACTCATGAATACGCACAACACGAACCTCGTTCGAAAAATTACTTTGGCAAGGTGCCGGGCCTGTCGGACGACCTGGCCAAGCAAGATCTGGAGGCCACAGTGAGCAGTGACACTGGTACAGTGCTTCCCAACACATTGTAACACCTTGAAAGGTTCTTCTTCCACCTCTACCACAACACTGTGTCCGTGAGGGTGAAGGAACTGGCTGCGGAGGACCTGGCGGCCAACTAGTTTGTAGCCCCTGGGTCCTCACCTGGGTCCTCAGTGAATACTTACAGAAGTAAGTCTGTACTGCCCTCTCTGTAACTCATGTAGCATCAGTGATATCTGTGCACCGGTCCACTCATACCTTTCTATTATCATAGGTTGTAAACTAAATATGGTCGCTTCCTCTGCGGAAGCATAGTTCCCGCTCAGCCCAGTCAAAACTGTTCGTTGCTCTGGCACCCCAATGGTGGAACAAGCTCCCTCACGACGCCAGGACAGCGGAGTCACTCACCACCTTCCGGAGACATTTGAAACCCCACCTCTTTAAGGAACACCTGGGATAGGATAAAGTAATCCTTCTACCCCCCCCCCCCCCCCCCCCCCCAAAAAAAAAAAATATAATAATTGTAAAGTGGTTGTCCCACTGGCTATAGGGTGGATGAACCAATTTGTAAGTCGCTCTGGATAAGAGCGTCTGCTAAATGACGTAAATGTAAATGTAATGTAAATGTCGCTGCTGCTGTCGTAAATATCTTGTTTGTTTAGCAAGGGACACTAGTACTTGCAGGTTTCGGAGCGGGTGATGTCACTGACTGACCGACTGCATGTGTCTGCGCTCGTGACTGTTTGAGTTTATTTGTGTGTCCTTTGAGCGATGGGCTAGGGATCAATACCATATGGGGATCTATAACTAGAAGGGACCTTTGCCTCCTTTGATTTGCTGAGGGGAACCTATAATATTCCCAGAAGTACTTTTTTCCAGATACCTACAAGATTAGAGACTATGTTAGAAAACATCTTCCTACATTTGAAAATGCATAAAAAATATGTCCCACCTCAGGCACACTGATATCTCATCTATTTTGATGCTTTTCAATCTGTTAGCACACCCTCTACAGATGCTATTAAGGCAACATGGGAGGAAGAACTAGGCTGGGAGGATATCTTGGAGTAATATCCACACCTGCTCCATTAACTCCAGACATTGTTTTATACAATTCGAGATCTTAAACAGATTACACTATTCCAAAACTAAGCTACATGGGATATTTCCTGATACCTACCCTATTAGTGATGATGCTGCGGACGGTACACTACTCCACTGCTTTGCCCCATTGCTCTATCCTGTATGGTTACTGGTCTGGAATTGTTCGGATCCCTCTCTGAAGTTCTGGAGACATCCTTTGACCCAGATCCGCTTTCTGATCACCCTGGGAGTCTCAGAAACCCTAAACAGATCCTTTGACCCACATCACCCCCTATCTGCTCATAGGGAATCTATCAACAGTCTATAACCACACATGTTCTCCTCCAGGCTGAGGGGACTCCTTCACTGCCATAGCTGAGGTGTTCAAAATCAGACCCCACTGATCTGCTGCAACACTCTTTATGTTGCCTAAACTGAGGTCCTAAATCTAGGACATATAAAAAAACTACCGGTCAAAAGTTTTAGAACACATACTCATTCAAGGGTTTTTCTTTATTTTTTTTTTTTACAATTTTCTACATTGTAGAATAATAGTGAAGAAATCAAAACTATGAAATAACACATATGGAATCATGTATATTTGAGATTCTTCAATTAGCCACCCTTTGCCTTGATGACAGCTTTGCACACTCTTGGCATTCTCTCAACCAGCTTCACCTGGAATGCTTTTCCAACAGACAGTTGTACTAAGGTTATAGGATGGGTAAGACAGTTGTCCTAAGGTTATATGATGGGGTAAGACAGTTAAAACTGGCAGAGGCACAAAAATATCATAAATAGGAAAGTATAGCAGTTTCATTTGAGGACCAGGATGTTGACAGCTGTGCCATAAAGATTGCAAAATAGCTGGGAAGAGATTTTTGATGTACCGATTCCATGGCACAGGGTGTATGAGTGGGTATATAAAACAACGCAAGATTCAAGACTTCGTGCTATTCAGCTAAAATTATTATATAGAATTCTTGCCACCAACAAAATGTTGAATATTTGGGGCATACAAATCAAATCAAATTTTATTTGCCACATGTGCCGAATACAACAGGTGTAGACCTTACAGTGAAATGCTTACTGACAAGCCCTTAACCAACAATGCAGTTAAGAAAAATAAGTGTTAAGTAAAAAAAATTGATTAGTAAAATAAGCGGGGTAAGAGCAGTAAGGAGTAAACCCTTCAACAGGATTCTTCAATTCCGGTCCTGGAGGGCCGAAACATCTCTGTTTTTCATCCTCTCCTTCTAATCAGGGGCTAATTCAGACCTGGGACACCAGGTGAGTGCAATTAACTACCAGGTAGAAATAAAAAAAACAGAAGTGTTTCGGCCCTCCAGGACCCGGAATTGAAGAACCCTGGTCTACAGTAAGGATACAGCCCGGAACACTAGGTCATCCAATCTAGTCTCTTCTAGGTCATACCTTTATTGGACCTGGTACCGTGGCTCGGCTTACTATGGCTCGGCTTGGCTTGACGACGGAGGGGAGGACCACTCTTGCATTGTGTTTGCCTCTTTTTGCATTGCTTCATTCGTTTGGCCTTAAAGATAGGTTGCCTCCTTCAAAGGTGTTCCTTAAACAGGACGTCTTGGGCCAAGCACAGGAAAGGGATGACGTGACCAACGGTGAGAAACACATGACCACTGTTATTCCTTTTTAAAGGTGTAATGTTGTTGTACCACCGTCAAGTTGTCAAGCGTTTCAAATTCAGCCTTTTGAAAACCGAACCTGCGTAGGAATCTTTGAGCAAAGTGCACTCAAGGAAGTATGCTGATGAAATGCAACTGTTTGCCACCATTCAAGGGGGGGGGAAATAGAAGTCGAGTCCTACAAAACAGAAACCTTTTACCCGTCCGACCACCATCTAAAGGGGTGTTCAGTGGATCACCTGACCCCTGACAGTAACGCTGTTGAGCTCCAGACGAGCAGAACAGAACAGCTTCCTGAAAGCTTTGACAGCGAGAGGATCCGTCTCCCCTCCAGACCTCCACACTGTTACGGCAAACAATTGTTGGACCACAACTGGAGGATTTTAATTTGATGCTAGGGTATAAAGAGCAGGTGTTGCTGGGATAGTTCTAGTTTAGCAGGTGACAGCTCTTTATTCAGATTATTTCATCCTTATATTTTATTTCCCGCTGAAGTTGTGTAGTTTGTTCTAATTAAAGGTCAACTGCCCCTTAGAACCAACTTCTCTGGTTTTAAAACGGCCTATGTGGCATCGATATGAGTCAGAAACATTAATTATAGTGTCAAAATGTACTTCAAAGTGTAAAAATTATCATTTTGTCCATTAAGTCAGTCTTCAGAAGATCTGGAAAACGGTGAAAGACCTGGAGAATAAACCCTCCAACTCACAGCTGCCCATGTCCCTTAATGTTGATGATGTGGTTGTTACTGACAAGGAGCGCATGGCTGAGCTCTTTAATCGCCACTTCATTAAGTCAGGATTCCTATTTGACTCAGCCATGTGCTCCTTGCCCGTCCAACATTTCCTCATCTCCCAGCCCTTCTAATGCGACTAGCCCCGATGCTCCTCCCTCTTTTCCCCCTGCCCCGTTACACAGCTTCTCTCTGCAGACGGTCACTGAGTCTGAGGCGCTAAAGGAGCTCCTTAAACTTCTGGGTCAGATGGTTTAGCTCCTCTCTTCTGTAAGGTTGCTGCCCCTCATCATCGCCAAGCCTCTCTCTGACCTTTTTAACCTGTCTCTCCTCTCTGGGGAGGTTCCCATTGCTTGGAAGGCAGCCACGGTGCGTCCTTTATTTAAAGGAGGAGATCAAGCTGATCCTAACTGTTATAGGCCAATTTTTATCTTGCCCTGTTTATCAAAAGTGTTGGAAAAACTTGTCAATAATCAACTGACTGGCTTTCTTGATGTATATAGTAGTCTCTCTGGTACGCAATCTGGTTTCCGCTCAGGTACATTCAGGATCCAGAAGTGTTTGCCAGTCAGGACATTACATTCAGGATCCAGAAGTGTTTGCCAGTCAGGACATTACATTCAGGATCCAGAAGTGTTTGCCAGTCAGGACATTACATTCAGGATCCAGAAGTGTTTGCCAGTCAGGACATTACATTCAGGATCCAGAAGTGTTTGCCACTCAGGACATTACATTCAGGATCCAGAAGTGTTTGCCACTCAGGACATTACATTCAGGATCCAGAAGTATTTGCCACTCAGGACATTACATTCAGGATCCAGAAGTGTTTGCCAGTCAGGACATTACATTCAGGATCCAGAAGTGTTTGCCAGTCAGGACATTACATTCAGGATCCAGAAGTGTTTGCCACTCAGGACATTACATTCAGGATCCAGAAGTGTTTGCCACTCAGGACATTACATTCAGGATCCAGAAGTGTTTGCCAGCTCAGGACATTACATTCAGGATCCAGAAGTGTTTGCCACTCAGGACATTACATTCAGGATCCAGAAGTGTTTGCCACTCAGGACATTACATTCAGGATCCAGAAGTATTTGCCACTCAGGACATTACATTCAGGATCCAGAAGTGTTTGCCAGTCAGGACATTACATTCAGGATCCAGAAGTGTTTGCCACTCAGGACATTACATTCAGGATCCAGAAGTATTTGCCACTCAGGACATTACATTCAGGATCCAGAAGTGTTGGTATGAGTTCAATACCATTCCATTGATTCCATTCCAGCCATTACTATGAGCCGTCCTCGTGTGGAAGTTTGGGTGAAGTACCATTCTAAGGGCCAGACACACTCTGCCAGCTGCAGGGTCAACAGGCCATGCCAGGGATCTTTCCCATAAGTTATCTTTTCCCATAAAAACGGTGTACACACACACACACACACACACACACGTGCTGGCACACACACACACACACAGATTTGGAGGCTCCGGTTCAACTGTGCTGCGCTATGTACTGTGAATGTTTTGGGAAATAAAAGTGAGTTTCTTTAAAAAGGGACTCATTCTATCAGGAGATTAACAACAGAGCCAGATGGAAGAAGACTATTCCTGAAGCAGATCACTATCATAAAACAAATGACCTGAGCTGTCAACTCTCAGTACATGTCTCTGTTCGGGTCTGGCACTTTTAAACCAGCCTTCAACTTCACAGTGTCTGAGAAAAATATCCAAAGTAAATTCAATAACATCAAAAAATTACAATGATTTCTTCCTGTTTTCGGGAAAATAAGATGTAAACATTGTGAAAGTGGGTGAAGGAAACATTGACCTTTGGCCTCCCGAGTGGTGCAGTGGTCTAAGGCATCGTCGTGCTAGCTGTGCCACTAGAGATCCTGGTTCAAATCCAGGCTCTGTCGTAGCCGGCCGTGACCGGGAGACCCATGGGGCGGCGCACAATTGGCCCAGCGTCATCTAGGGTAGGGGAGGGAATGGCCGGCAGGGATGTAGCTCAGTTGGTAGAGCATGGTGTTTGCAACGCCAGGGTTGTGGGTTCGATTCCCACGGGGGGTATGATTATTATTATTTTTTAATTAAAAAGAATGTATGCACTCACTAACTGTAAGTCGCTCTGGATAAGAGCGTCTGCTAAATGACTAACATGTAAACGAGTAGTCTGCCTCACAGCCATGAGATGGAAAAGCCAAAACATGAAGAAACACTCATAAAAGCAGCGTCTGTTGGCCTCTCGTACGCACATGCACGCACGCACGCACGCACGCACACACACACACACACACACACACACGCACGCACGCACGCACCTACACACACGCACTAGTGATGGGCACCGTTAATCGAATATCCGGACGTCCGAAAGGAAGTTATTATTTATTTATTTGAGTGAGAGTTCGTTTTTGGATAGGCCTAATTTAACAATGAAAATTGTTTGTCTAAATTAAATTAAACTATCCTTGTGACATTTTTTTTTACCTATAAGGATATACCATGACATTGAAATTCTTAATTTAATAAAACATCAAACTTTTGAAAGTAATTTTTATAATGGTGCATTGAGCTACTGCTGCCCATTGAGCCCTCTAGGCTGCCTTGACATTGGTTTGCTATTTTTCCCCATGTCAAATAGCAATTACACACATGACCTAGATAGTTTGTGTGTGTGTACTGAAATGTAGGCTGTGTAGGCTACGTGTACCTTTAAAAAAAAAAAAGTCTGTCATTGAGCTGTTCTTGTCTATTAATGTTCTGTATTATGTCATGTTTCATGTGTTGTGTGGATACAGGAAGAGCAGCTGCTGCTTTTGCAAATAGCACCTAACGGAGTTTCCACAAGACCTGACACAGATCAATGCAAAACACTAATCAGAAAACCTTTTTGCAACATAATCTGTTCTATCATGGTGAAAATCTGACTATTTTTTTGTTTTATTTTTGCTGTCGCTGGCAAATTATGGAGAAAAGCACCCTGTCCATTGTTTATCTCTGCCATATGCATTTGCGTCATTCTGATTGGTCGAGAGAGTCAAGAGAAATTTTTATTTGATAGTATTTTTATTATTATTTTGACTACACACAAACACACACACACACACACACACACACACACACACACACACACACACACACACACACACACACACACACACACATTACACCAATGGCACCGCCCTCCCACCTCCAGGCTAACGTTAAAACTAGACTCCAGAACAGCAACGGCTTTATTCAATCAACTCGTTAGAACAAGGTTCCTCTCTTTCCTCACAAAATCTTTCAGGCAGATCATTGTAGCTGGGGGAAAAAGAAAAGAGAGAACTCCCCTACTTGCTGCAGAGTGAACTGACCTGTGACCCAACTACGGAGAAACCGGCCACAGGAATGGTCCATTACTAGCCAGGTACAGGTAACTGCCAGGAAAAGGAAACACCAACATAAAGCGTCTTAACAGGGCGTTGGGTCTCCACCAGCCAGAACAGCTTCCATGCACCTTGGCATAGATTCTACAAGTGTCTGGGAACTCCATTGGAGGGATTCCATCATTTGGTGTTTTCTTGATAATGGTGGAAAACACTGTCTCAAGTGCCACTCCAGAATTTCCCTTAAGTGTTGAATTGGGTTGAGATCTGGTGACTGAGACGGCCGTGGCATATGGCATACATCGTTTTAATGCTCATCAAACCATTCAGTGACCACTCGTGCCCTGTGGATGGGGGCATTGCCATGGTGGCCAAAATAATAGCCTGTCAATCATTTTTATACATGACCCTAAGCATGATGGGATATTAATTGCTTAATTAACTCAGGAACCACACCTGTGAGGAAGCACCTGCTTTCAATATACAGTACTTTGTTTCCATTATTTTGGCAGGTACCTTTATGTCTTGCAAAATAAATTTTGATCTCATTGAGATCAACCTGGATAAATGAACACATGTGGTCTCTCTCTAACTTTCTTTCTTTCTTTCTTTCTTTCTTAGCCCCGTCTTATGACCCCCACACAACCACATAACCCCATATCCCATTTGAGGTTGTCACACGCCACCCTTCACTGCACTGACAACAGAGAGAAAGGGTTTAGGGTTCGGGGGGAAAGGGGTGGAGGGGCGCCCCGCTCCCACTGGAAGGAAGCATTAAGGCTTTAAGGTTAGCTAACGAGGGAAAGTCATCTCCTCAGATATCAGAGTCCCCCGTTCCCTGTCTGACAGGACAGTGAACACACCAGTCACCTGTAAAGCAGCCCCAGGGTAACAAGAGGAGCACTTACCCTATCTATAATAGATACAATACACGGCCAAAAGTATGTGGACACCTGCTCATCCAACAACTCATTCCAAAATCATGGGCATTCATATGGAGTTTAACCCCCCTTTGCTTCAATAACAGCATCCACTCTTCAGGGATATGAGAGGCCTAGAGTTTCCAGAGAGAAGGACTTCCAACGGAGGTCCCAGAAGATATGAGAGGCCTAGAGGTCCCAGAGAGAAGGACTTCCAACGGAGGTCCCAGAAGATATGAGAGGCCTAGAGGTCCCAGAGAGAGGGACTTCCAACCGAGGTCCCGGAAGATATGAGAGGCCTAGAGGTCCCAGAGAGAAGGACTTCCAATGGAGGTCCCAGAAGAAAATGTGTGTGTGCCCAAAATGTCACCGTATAGAACTCTGGTCAGTGTTATATACAGGGAACAGCGCCCCCTATATGGCTCAGGTCAGTGTTATATACAGGGAACAGTACCCCCTGTAGGGCTCTGGTCAGTGTTATATACAGGGAACAGTGCCCCCTACAGGGCTCTGGTCAATGTAATATACAGGGAACAGCGCCCCCTATATGGCTCTGGTCAGTGTTATATACAGGGAACAGTGCCCCCTACAGGGCTCTGGTCAGTGTTATATACAGGGAACAGTGCCCCCTACAGGGCTCTGGTCAGTGTTATATACAGGGAACAGTGCCCCCTACAGGGCTCTGGTCAGTATTATATACAGGGAACAGTGCCCCCTACAGGGCTCTGGTCAGTGTTATATACAGGGAACAGTGCCCCCTACAGGGCTCTGGTCAGTGTTATATACAGGGAACAGTGCCCCCTACAGGGCTCTGGTCAGTGTTATATACAGGGAACAGTGCCCCCTACAGGCCTCTGGTCAGTGTTATATACAGGGAACAGTGCCCCCTACAGGGCTCTGGTCAGTGTTATATACAGGGAACAGTGCCCCCTACAGGCCTCTGGTCAGTGTTATATACAGGGAACAGTGCCCCCTACAGGCCTCTGGTCAGTGTTATATACAGGGAACAGTGCCCCCTACAGGCCTCTGGTCAGTGTTATATACAGGGAACAGTGCCCCCTACAGGCCCCTGGTCAGTGTTATATACAGGGAACAGTGCCCCCTACAGGCACCCATAATACCTGAACCTTGAGCTGCTTGGTCAACCTATCAGCACAGCTAGGATAGCCGACCACAGCGCGCAACACCTTGAGTGATGCAGTGATGAATATAAGATTGTGCATGTTGACACAGTCACCTTTGTGCATGTTGACACAGTCACCTTTGTGCATGTTGACACAGTCACCTTTGTGCATGTTGACACAGTCACCTTTGTGCATGTTGACACAGTCACCTTTGTTGCCAGGTTAGGTCCAGGCTACTCACTTAACAAAAAGGGTTGTATATAGTACTAGAAAGGGTTGTATATAGTACTAGAAAGGGTTGTATATAGTACTAGAAAGGGTTGTATATAGTACTAGAAAGGGTTGTATATAGTACTAGAAAGGGTTGTATATAGTACTAGAAAGGGTTGTATATAGTACTAGAAAGGGTTGTATATAGTACTAGAAAGGGTTGTATATAGTACTAGAAAGGGTTGTATATAGTACTAGAAAGGGTTGTATATAGTACTAGAAAGGGTTGTATATAGTACTAGAAAGGGTTGTATATAGTACTAGAAAGGGTTGTATATAGTACTAGAAAGGGTTGTATATAGTACTAGAAAGGGTTGTATATAGTACTAGAAAGGGTTGTATATAGTACTAGAAAGGGTTGTATATAGTACTAGAAAGGGTTGTATATAGTACTAGAAAGGGTTGTATATAGTACTAGAAAGGGTTGTATATAGTACTAGAAAGGGTTCTTTCCCCTTTTTGGTAATATATAAAACCCTTTTTTTTTTTTTTGTCCAATACAGCTGTTTTTTAATCTAAATATTAAATCATTCACAGTATTATACCAATCTCATAGTGTGGAAATAGACATATATTTAAAGGGGCATCAGCGTTGGGCCAGTAACCGAAAGGTCGCTGGTTCGAATCCCAGAGCCGACTAGGTGAAAAAATCTGAACCTGTGCCAGCCAACAAATTAAGACTTCAGAGCCTCCCTCCACACAAACCTCAGACCTCAAACCGCCGCCTCTGCCTGTAGATCTCAGATTTACTGTCATGCTCAGCCTCAGAGGGGAGAGGGGAGTGCGGCGGAGCTCCCCAAATCCCCAGCTCTGTGCAGGATCAAAGTGATTCTCTGGTCTGTACACTGTTCCTCTCCTCAAAGCTAGCCAACAGAGTGCTGGCCTCCACAGCACCATAAATCGCTAACAGACGGCACAGGGACACTAGCTGCTGCGAACAGCTTGGAGGTCGTGGAACAATGCTACGGCACTTTGAGGCCTCGGGCTGTGATAATGGACTTTCCATTTAGGAGGGAGAGGGATGTTGAAATGCATCTAAAAGATGTTCCTTAACAGGTCCCCATATGGACAGTAAGGATCTTGACCTTTACTGATACAGAGGCTTCTACTTTGTCTATTTATTTATTTTATTGATGCTGGAGATGGAATGACATTGGCTGCTGTTTGCAGAGAGCAGAGCAGTGACGGGTTTCTCCAGGCTGTCAGAGCCCCCTACGCAGTACATTTTACATTTACATTTTAGTCATTTAGCAGACGCTCTTATCCAGAGCGACTTACAGTTAGGTGAATACATATTTTTTTATACTGCCCCCCCCGTGGGAATCAACTGAGCTACATTCCTGCCGGCCATTCCCTCCCCTACCCTGGACGACGCTGGGCCAATTGTGCGCCGCCCCATGAGTCTCCCGGTCGCGGCCGGCTGCGACAGAGCCTGGATTCGAACCAGGATCTCTAGTGGCACAGTATAGAGTAGAGAGGTTCCTGCATGATGATACATTTACATGACACTACACCATTCTCTGGCAGCCATGTTAGTTCCCCATTAACATTAGGGAATACTTAAATTATGTAACTGAATGTCTAGAGTAGGCTGTTATCCGTAAACATCACAATAAGGTGCAGAACGTTCGATTTGCCTGAATGGAAGTTCTGCTAAAACCATTGAAAACTGTTTTCAAGGGATTGTCAAATAAATTCAATTCAAATCAAATCAAATCGAATTTTGATTTACAGGTGAAATGCTTACTTACAAGCCCTTAACCAACGATGCAGTTTTAAGAAAATAGAGTTAAGAAAATACTTCCTAAATAAACTAAAGTAAAAAATAATACAAATAAATTCACTTTTTTTTTTTTTAGCAGATGCTTTTATCCAGAGCAATTAGGATTAAGTGCCTTGCTCAAGGGCACATCGACAGATGTTTCACCTAGTCGGCTTGGGGATTAGAACCAGCGACCTTTCGGTTACTGGCACAACGCTCTTAACCACTAAGCTACCTGCCGCCCCAATAAATTAACAATAATGAGGCTATATACATATATATACATTTCACAATTATTTGGTTTTAATATGATCACCTCTTGAAGAGCACATCAGAACTACTAATTTCCTATTGCGCACATTTAGCTCTACATCATGGTTCTACAACTTTCAAGTTTCAGGTTTTACGTTTTAATGTCAGGTGAACAAGTACAGTGAAATGCCTTTCTAAATACAGCAAGTAGCTTTTTTATGATTAGCAAACATCATGTAATTTCAAATAGGCTATGTGAGGGTAGGACATCCATTCGGCAAGTAGCTAAGCAAACATCTTCAGTCATTTAGCTTGCTTCATCAGTGAAGGCTATTGGGAAGAGCTTGACTTCATATTTTGAGTCTAAACTCATAATAATATAAATAATAATATGCTATTTCGCAGACACTTTTATCCAAAGCGACTTACAGTCACGCGTGCATACATTTTTTGTGTATGGGTGGTCCCGGGGATCGAACCCACTACCTTGGCGTTACAAGCGCCGTGCTCTACCAGCTGAGCTACAGAGGACCATCATCCTAATGGTCTGTCTGACTGACTACTGTCATCACTGCTATAGGTACAATACAGCTAGCTAGTTTATCCAGTGAAAGCTAGCTGTTAGCTAGCCAAATTGACGTTATCTGTCATTAGCTAGCTAGCCAGTTTGGCATGGTCCTGTAGCATCAATGTCTGTAGGAGTTGCCTTCCAGCAGCAATGTTGAAAAGGGGTAAAATATTAGCTAGCTAACGCACAGTTCAGACGCTGAAGTTATGACGAGTCGAACTGAACAGAAATGAAGAGCTTGAAATACTGATTGGTATTATAAAACCGCTCTCAACACTGCAGACTTCCTCGTTGGTTTTGCATTTAATTCATTACATTTACATTTTAGTCATTTAGCAGACGCTCTTATCCAGTGCGACTTACAGTTAGTGCATAGTAAAAAAAAAATCATACTGGCCCCCCATGGGAAACGAACCCACAACCCTGGGAGTTGCAAACGCCATGCTCTACCAACTGAGCTACACGTTTATTAAAAATACAAATAAAGGAGGGGGAAGGGAGAATAATTGGTCAATGAGGCAGCAACCCATCGCCGAGGGTGACCCGCAGGACATGAAGAGAGGTGACAAGGTTGGGTAGAAAGGTCCAGACTTACTACAGAGAGAGAGAGATTACATTTTTGTCATTTAGCAGACACTCTTATCCAGATCGACTTACAGGAGCAATTAGGGTAAAGCGCCTTGCTCAAGGGCACAGCGATAGATTTTTCACCTAGTCGGCTCTGGAATTAGAACCAGCGACCTTTCGGTTACTGGCACAACGCTCTTAACCACTAAGCTACCTGCTGCCCCAGAGACCTCTCCACCCAGGAACAGCTCCGCAATCTCCACCCCCCCGAGATCACCGAGACAACACCCCGGACCAGCACCCTGGACCCCCCAGCCACGGCCACAGCACCACCAACCTCAATGTCCACCACAGCCAGTGCAGCACAGACCACCCCAGCCCAGCTTCAGACCCACCCAGACGAGGCCTTACATGTTGATATTGTAGTACTACAGGAAACATGGTGCAGAGGTGATGTTTCCACTGGCTGTCCACTAGGTTATAGGGAGATAATCGTACCATCCACCAAATTAAAAGGAATCACACAGGGCAGAGACTCAGGGGGAATGCTAATATGGTATAAATCTGAACTAACTAATTCAATCGAGTTGATCAAAACAGGAGAATGCTTTATCTGGCTAAAAATCAACAAGGAGGCTATCTTAACAGATAAAAACGTCTTCCTCTGTGCTACATACATTCCCCCCTCAGAGTCACCCTACTTGAATGAAGAGAGTTTCTCCATTCTAGAGGGGGAGGTTAGTCCCTTTCAGGCCCAAGGCAATGTGCTGGTCTGTGGAGACCTGAATGCTAGAACAGCAGAAGAACTAGACACTATTAACAGTCATGGGAACAAACACCTACCGGGAAGCAACAACCTTTCCCTCCCCACATATCCCCTAGAAACAACTATGACAAAGTGAAAAACAAAAATGGAGTACAGCTCCTGAAGCTCCGTCGAACACTGGGTCTGTACATAGTCAATGGTAGGTTAAGAGGGGACTCTTTTGGTAGGTCCACCTACAGCTCATCCCTTGGCAGCAGTACTGTAGACTACTTCATCACCGACCTCAACCCAGAGTCTCTCAGAGCCTTCACAGTCAGCCCACTAACACCTCTCTCTGACCACAGTAAAATCACAGTGTATCTGAGAAGAGCAGAACCCAACCATGAAGCATCACGACCCAATAAATGACATGGTACTAAACAGACCTATAGATGGAGTGCAAACAGTACAGAAATCTACCAAAAAGCAATTAGTAGCCAAAAAATACAATCTTTCTTGGACAACTTTTTAGCCTTAACATTCTCCTACAGCAATGAAGGTGTAAATTTGGCCGTTTGGAACATGAACTTTATATTTGACAAATTAGCCTCCTTTGCAAAAATCTAAGAAAGTCATTGAGAAACACATCTAATCAAAAACATAGAGACCCAGACAACAAAAATATATACCTTCAATATGGGGAAACACTGAAGCAATACAAGCACACCCTAAGAACAAAAAAGGAACAGCACATTAGAAATCAGCTGGATGTGATTGAGGAATCCATAGAATCAAATCACTTCTGGGAGAATTGGAATAAATTAAACAAACCTCATAATGAGGAATTGGCTATCCAAAATGGGGATATGTGGAGAAATCACTTTGCAAACCTCTACAGCAATATAACAAAGAGCCCAGAACAACAAGATATACAAGAAAAATGACAAATCCTTGAATCAGCAGTCAAAGACTATCAGAATCATGTGGATACCCCAATTACAGAACAAGAATTATTGGAAAAACTTTGCACTCTCCAACCCAAAAAGGCCTGTGGTACTGATGATATTTTAAATGAAATGATCAAATATACAGACCACAAATTCAAATTGGCTATACTCAAATTCTTCAACATTATTCTAACTGCAGGTATTTTCCCCGATATTTGGAACCAAGGATTGATCACACCAATCTATAAAACTGGAGACAAATGTGACCCAAATAATTACAGAGGAATTTGCGTTAATAGCAACTTGGGGAAAAATATCTGCAGTATCATAAACAGCAGACTACATCAATTCCTTGATGAACACAATGTCCAAAGCAGAAGCCAGATTGGATTTTTTATAAATTATCGTACAACAGACCACATTTACACCCTCCACACTCTAATTGACAAACAAGTAAACCAAAACAAAGGCAAAATCTACTTTGTGTTTTGTAGACTTCAAGAAAGCATTTGATTCAATTTGGCACGAAGGTCTTTTTTACAAACTAATAGAAAGTGGTATTGGAGGGAAAACATATGATGTTATTAAATCAATGTAGACTAAAAACAAATGTGCAATTAAAATTGGCAACAAGCAAACAGACTTCTTCTCTCAGGGACGTGGAGTGAAACAGGGCTGCCCAATAAGTCCAACACTATTTAACATCTACATTAATGAATTGGCAAAAACATTAGAAGAATCGGCAGCACCTGGTCTCACCCTACACAACACTGAAATCAAGTGTCTGCTGTACGCAGATGACCTGGTGCTACTGTCTCCCACTAAGGAGGGGTTACAGCAGCATCTAGATCATCTGCACAGGTTCTGTCAGACCTGGGCTCTGATCTAAAACCCCCCGAATATAATGATATTCGAAAAAAGGTCAGGAAATCAGGATGACAAATATAAATTCTATTTGGACACAG
>CM062490.1:50069686-50112198 GCA_031479575.1 Coregonus ussuriensis
GGCGCGGTGTGCTGCCCACACAACCTGCCCCCCACACACCCCTCTAACCCCCCCGGGGATGGCCAGACCACCAGCCAGGGGTTGAGAAGAGGAGGATGGTTGGGGGGTAGAGGTAGAGGTGGAGGGAGGGGTGGAGGAGGTGGAGGGGGGGGGGGGGGGGGCAGAGGGAAGAGGGGCCCGAAAAGAAAAAGGCAACAAAGAAAAACAAAAGCTTCTAAGTGACTTGGCATATTGCGCTTGAAGGTCTTACCCCACATCTCGAGGGGGTAATCAATATGTGACGCTCGGCTGGTTTTCAGCCCCCTCCTCTCCCTCCCACTCCTCCCTCCCTACCCTCCAACCAATGTGGGGAGACAGCACCAGAGAGACTACCTCTGACAGATTCATCAGACAATGTGCTTCAGACTCCAGTCCAGTCCAGTGAGACTGTGAGACCACCTGGTCAGGCAGGGTATGTGCAAAGGGAAAAGAAGACTGCCGCTCGCTACCTCACTCTCCAACCAAGGTGCATGAATTGATGATTTAGGAATTTATTAGATGCAGCAGCTACTCTTATAATAATAATAAGCCATTTAGCAGACGCTTTTATACAAAGCGACTTACCGTCATGTGCGCATACATTTTTACATATGGGTGGTCCCGGGGATCGAACTCACTACGCTGGCATTACAAGCACCATGCTCTACCAATTGAGCTACAGAGGACCTCTTCCTGTGGTCCACACAAAACATGAAACATGACATAATACAGAACAATAATAGACAAGGACAGAACTACATGGGAAAGGCAGAGAGCAGGGTTTGGGGAAACAGGAATCTGGAACAGCTGAAGGACAAAACTACATGGGAAAGGCAGAGAGCAGGGTTTGGGGAAACAGGAATCTGGAACAGCTGAAGGACAGAACTACATGGGAAAGGCAGAGAGCAGGGTTTGGGGAACCAGGAATCTGGAACAGCTGAAGGACAGAACTACATGGGAAAGGCAGAGAGCAGGGTTTGGGGAAACAGGAATCTGGAACAGCTGAAGGACAGAACTACATGGGAAAGGCAGAGAGCAGGGTTTGGGGAAACAGGAATCTGGAACAGCTGAAGGACAGAACTACATGGGAAAGGCAGAGAGCAGGGTTTGGGGAAACAGGAATCTGGAACAGCTGAAGAACAGAACTACATGGGAAAGGCAGAGAGCAGGGTTTGGGGAAACAGGAATCTGGAACAGCTGAAGGACAGAACTACATGGGAAAGGCAGAGAGCAGGGTTTGGGGAAACAGGAATCTGGAACAGCTGAAGGACAGAACTACATGGGAAAGGCAGAGAGCAGGGTTTGGGGAAACAGGAATCTGGAACAGCTGAAGAACAGAACTACATGGGAAAGGCAGAGAGCAGGGTTTGGGGAAACAGGAATCTGGAACAGCTGAAGGACAGAACTACATGGGAAAGGCAGAGAGCAGGGTTTGGGGAAACAGGAATCTGGAACAGCTGATGGACAGAACTACATGGGAAAGGCAGAGAGCAGGGTTTGGGGAAACAGGAATCTGGAACAGCTGAAGGACAGAACTACATGGGAAAGGCAGAGAGCAGGGTTTGGGGAAACAGGAATCTGGAACAGATGAAGGACAGAACTACATGGGAAAGGCAGAGAGCAGGGTTTGGGGAAACAGGAATCTGGAACAGCTGAAGGACAGAACTACATGGGAAAGGCAGAGAGCAGGGTTTGGAGAAACAGGAATCTGGAACAGCTGAAGGACAGAACTACACGGGAAAGGCAGAGAGCAGGGTTTGGGGAAACAGGAATCTGGTCACAGCTGAAGGACAGAACTACATGGGAAAGGCAGAGAGCAGGATTTGGGGAAACAGGAATCTGGAACAGCTGAAGGACAGAACTACATGGGAAAGGCAGAGAGCAGGGTTTGGAGAAACAGGAATCTGGAACAGCTGAAGGACAGAACTACATGGGAAAGGCAGAGAGCAGGGTTTGGGGAAACAGGAATCTGGAACAGCTGAAGGACAGAACTACATGGGAAAGGCAGAGAGCAGGGTTTGGGGAAACAGGAATCTGGAACAGCTGAAGGACAGAACTACATGGGAAAGGCAGAGAGCAGGGTTTGGGGAAACAGGAATCTGGTCACAGCTGAAGGACAGAACTACATGGGAAAGGCAGAGAGCAGGGTTTGGGGAAACAGGAATCTGGTCACAGCTGAAGGACAGAACTACATGGGAAAGGCAGAGAGCAGGGTTTGGGGAAACAGGAATCTGGTCACAGCTGAAGGACAGAACTACATGGGAAAGGCAGAGAGCAGGGTTTGGGGAAACAGGAATCTGGTCACAGCTGAAGGACAGAACTACATGGGAAAGGCAGAGAGCAGGGTTTGGAGAAACAGGAATCTGGAACAGCTGAAGGACAGAACTACATGGGAAAGGCAGAGAGCAGGGTTTGGGGAAACAGGAATCTGGAACAGCTGAAGGACAGAACTACATGGGAAAGGCAGAGAGCAGGGTTTGGGGAAACAGGAATCTGGTCACAGCTGAAGGACAGAACTACATGGGAAAGGCAGAGAGCAGGGTTTGGGGAAACAGGAATCTGGAACAGCTGAAGGACAGAACTACATGGGAAAGGCAGAGAGCAGGGTTTGGGGAAACAGGAATCTGGTCACAGCTGAAGGACAGAACTACATGGGAAAGGCAGAGAGCAGGGTTTGGGGAAACAGGAATCTGGAACAGCTGAAGGACAGAACTACATGGGAAAGGCAGAGAGCAGGGTTTGGGGAAACAGGTATCTGGAACAGCTGAAGGACAGAACTACATGGGAAAGGCAGAGAGCAGGGTTTGGGGAAACAGGAATCTGGAACAGCTGAAGGACAGAACTACATGGGAAAGGCAGAGAGCAGGGTTTGGGGAAACAGGAATCTGGTCACAGCTGAAGGACAGAACTACATGGGAAAGGCAGAGAGCAGGGTTTGGGGAAACAGGAATCTGGAACAGCTGAAGGACAGAACTACATGGGAAAGGCAGAGAGCAGGGTTTGGGGAAACAGGAATCTGGTCACAGCTGAAGGACAGAACTACATGGGAAAGGCAGAGAGCAGGGTTTGGGGAAACAGGAATCTGGAACAGCTGAAGGACAGAACTACATGGGAAAGGCAGAGAGCAGGGTTTGGGGAAACAGGAATCTGGAACAGCTGAAGGACAGAACTACATGGGAAAGGCAGAGAGCAGGGTTTGGGGAAACAGGTATCTGGAACAGCTGAAGGACAGAACTACATGGGAAAGGCAGAGAGCAGGGTTTGGAGAAACAGGAATCTGGACACAGCAGACACATTGGACAGTCTAGAGACATTCAGGCATTTGGGCGCCCAACAAATTTGGAAATCATTGCGCAGCATTGCTTCATGGGATAATAATTGAATGGCATCTGCATGAGCCAATGGCCTTCCTGTTGCCAGCGGTAACACTGGAACCTTGCTGTCACCTGTCAGTCACTTCCTACTTGAAGTCCTTCCAAGAGGAGGAGGTGATAGTGTGACAGAGCTGGACAGACAGTCACACAGCAAAGACAGACACACTGATCCACATGTATGAAAAATGTATGCACTCACTAACTGTAAGTTGCTCTGGATAAGAGCGTCTGCTAAATGACTAAAATGTAAAATTTTAATGTAAACAGAGCTGAACAGACAGTCAAGACGCTTCCAGACGGGTCGCAGTAAACGCACGACTCCAACACCATCATCAAGTCAACATCTCTAGTCTAGTCCTCTAGTGGCTAGCCAAACACCTCTACACCTCTAGTCTAGTCTAGTCCTCTAGTGGCTAGCCAAACACCTCTACACCTCTAGTCTAGTCCTCTAGTGGCTAGCCAAACACCTCTACACCTCTAGTCTAGTCCTCTAGTGACTAGCCAAACACCTCTACACCTCTAGTCTAGTCTAGTCCTCTAGTGGCTAGCCAAACACCTCTACACCTCTAGTCTAGTCATCTAGTGGCTAGCCAAACACCTCTACACCTCTAGTCTAGTCTAGTCCTCTAGTGGCTAGCCAAACACCTCTACACCTCTAGTCTAGTCATCTAGTGGCTAGCCAAACACCTCTACACCTCTAGTCTAGTCTAGTCCTCTAGTGGCTAGCCAAACACCTCTACACCTCTAGTCTAGTCTAGTCCTCTAGTGGCTAGCCAAACACCTCTACACCTCTAGTCTAGTCCTCTAGTGGCTAGCCAAACACCTCTACACCTCTAGTCTAGTCCTCTAGTGGCTAGCCAAACACCTCTACACCTCTAGTCTAGTCCTCTAGTGGCTAGCCAAACACCTCTACACCTCTAGTCTAGTCCTCTAGTGGCTAGCCAAACACCTCTACACCTCTAGTCTAGTCTAGTCCTCTAGTGGCTAGCCAAACACCTCTACACCTCTAGTCTAGTCTAGTCCTCTAGTGGCTAGCCAAACACCTCTACACCTCTAGTCTAGTCTAGTCCTCTAGTGGCTAGCCAAACACCTCTACACCTCTAGTCTAGTCCTCTAGTGGCTAGCCAAACACCTCTACACCTCTAGTCTAGTCTAGTCCTCTAGTGGCTAGCCAAACACCTCTACACCTCTAGTCTAGTCTAGTCCTCTAGTGGCTAGCCAAACACCTCTACACCTCTAGTCTAGTCTAGTCCTCTAGTGGCTAGCCAAACACCTCTACACCTCTAGTCTAGTCTAGTCCTCTAGTGGCTAGCCAAACACCTCTACACCTCTAGTCTAGTCTAGTCCTCTAGTGGCTAGCCAAACACCTCTACACCTCTAGTCTAGTCTAGTCCTCTAGTGGCTAGCCAAACACCTCTACACCTCTAGTCTAGTCTAGTCATCTAGTGGCTAGCCAAACACCTCTACACCTCTAGTCTAGTATAGTCCTCTAGTGGATAGCCAAACACCTCTACACCTCTAGTCTAGTCTAGTCCTCTAGTGGCTAGCCAAACACCTCTACACCTCTAGTCTAGTCCGCTAGTGGCTAGCCAAACACCTCTACACCTCTAGTCTAGTCTAGTCCTCTAGTGGCTAGCCAAACACCTCTACACCTCTAGTCTAGTCTAGTCCTCTAGTGGCTAGCCAAACACCTCTACACCTCTAGTCTAGTTTAGTCCTCTAGTGGCTAGCCAAACACATCTACACCTCTAGTGTAGTCCTCTAGTGGATAGCCAAACACCTCTACACCTCTAGTCTAGTCTAGTACTCTAGTGGCTAGCCAAACACATCTACACCTCTAGTCTAGTCCGCTAGTGGCTAGCCAAACAACTCTACACCTCTAGTCTAGTCTAGTCCTCTAGTGGCTAGCCAAACACCTCTACACCTCTAGTCTAGTCCTCTAGTGGCTAGCCAAACACCTCTACACCTCTAGTCTAGTCTAGTCCTCTAGTGGCTAGCCAAACACCTCTACACCTCTAGTCTAGTCTAGTCCTCTAGTGGCTAGCCAAACACCTCTACACCTCTAGTCTAGTCTAGTCCTCTAGTGGCTAGCCAAACACCTCTACACCTCTAGTCTAGTCTAGTCCTCTAGTGGCTAGCCAAACACCTCTACACCTCTAGTCTAGTCTAGTCCTCTAGTGGCTAGCCAAACACCTCTACACCTCTAGTCTAGTCCTCTAGTGGCTAGCCAAACACCTCTACACCTCTAGTCTAGTCTAGTCCTCTAGTGGCTAGCCAAACACCTCTACACCTCTAGTATAGTCTAGTCATCTAGTGGCTAGCCAAACACCTCTACACCTCTAGTATAGTCTAGTCCTCTAGTGGCTAGCCAAACACCTCTACACCTCTAGTCTAGTCTAGTCCTCTAGTGGCTAGCCAAACACCTCTACACCTCTAGTCTAGTCCTCTAGTGGCTAGCCAAACACCTCTACACCTCTAGTCTAGTCCTCTAGTGGCTAGCAAAACACCTCTACACCTCTAATCTAGTCTAGTCCTCTAGTGGCTAGCCAAACACCTCTACACCTCTAGTCTAGTCCTCTAGTGGCTAGCCAAACACCTCTACACCTCTAGTCTAGTCTAGTCATCTAGTGGCTAGCCAAACACCTCTACACCTCTAGTCTAGTCTAGTCCTCTAGTGGCTAGCCAAACACCTCTACACCTCTAGTCTAGTCCAGTCCTCTAGTGGCTAGCCAAACACCTCTACACCTCTAGTCTAGTCTAGTCCTCTAGTGGCTAGCCAAACACCTCTACAACTCTAGTCTAGTCTAGTCCTCTAGTTGCTAGCCAAACACCTCTACACCTCTAGTCTAGTCCTCTAGTGGCTAGCCAAACACCTCTACACCTCTAGTCTAGTACTCTAGTGGCTAGCCAAACACCTCTACACCTCTAGTCTAGTCTAGTCCTCTAGTGGCTAGCCAAACACCTCTACACCTCTAGTCTAGTCTAGTCCTCTAGTGGCTAGCCAAACACCTCTACACCTCTAGTCTAGTCCTCTAGTGGCTAGCCAAACACCTCTACACCTCTAGTCTAGTCTAGTCCTCTAGTGGCTAGCCAAACACCTATACACCTCTAGTCTAGTCTAGTCCTCTAGTGGCTAGCCAAACACCTCTACACCTCTAGTCTAGTCTAGCCCTCTAGTGGCTAGCCAAACACCTCTACACCTCTAGTCTAGTCTAGTCCTCTAGTGGCTAGCCAAACACCTCTACACCTCTAGTCTAGTCCTCTAGTGGCTAACCAAACACCTCTACACCTCTAGTCTAGTCCTCCAGTGGCTGGCCAAACACCTCTACACCTCTAGTCTAGTCTAGTCCTCTAGCGGCTAGCCAAACACCTCTACACCTCTAGTCTAGTCCTCTAGCGGCTAGCCAAACACCTCTACACCTCTAGTCTAGTCCTCTAGCGGCTAGCCAAACACCTCTACACCTCTAGTCTAGTCCTCTAGTGGCTAGCCAAACACCTCTACACCTCTAGTCTAGTCCTCTAGTGGCTAGCCAAACACCTCTACACCTCTAGTCTAGTCCTCTAGTGGCTAGCCAAACACCTCTAGTCTAGTCTAGTCCTCTAGTGGCTGGCCAAACACCTCTACACCTCTAGTCTAGTCTAGTCCTCTAGTGGCTAGCCAAACACCTCTACACCTCTAGTCTAGTCCTCTAGTGGCTAGCCAAACACCTCTACACCTCTAGTCTAGTCTAGTCCTCTAGTGGCTAGCCAAACACCTCTACACCTCTAGTCTAGTCTAGTCCTCTAGTGGCTAGCCAAACACCTCTACACCTCTAGTCTAGTCTAGTCCGCTAGTGGCTAGCCAAACACCTC
This sequence comes from Coregonus ussuriensis, assembly GCA_031479575.1. Taxonomy (NCBI): domain Eukaryota; kingdom Metazoa; phylum Chordata; class Actinopteri; order Salmoniformes; family Salmonidae; genus Coregonus; species Coregonus ussuriensis. The sequence continues at coordinate 50,076,931 of CM062490.1, forward strand.
TACACCTATAGTCTAGTCTAGTCCTCTAGTGGCTAGCCAAACACCTCTACACCTATAGTCTAGTCTACACCTCTAGTGGCTAGCCAAACACCTCTACACCTCTAGTCTAGTCTAGTCCTCTAGTGGCTAGCCAAACACCTCTACACCTCTAGTCTAGTCTAGTCCTCTAGTGGCTAGCCAAACACCTCTACACCTCTAGTCTAGTCTAGTCCTCTAGTGGCTAGCCAAACACCTCTACAACCTCTAGTCTAGTCTAGTCCTCTAGTGGCTAGCCAAACACCTCTACACCTCTAGTCTAGTCTAGTCCTCTAGTGGCTAGCCAAACACCTCTACACCTCTAGTCTAGTCCTCTAGTGGCTAGCCAAACACCTCTACACCTCTAGTCTAGTCCTCTAGTGGCTAGCCAAACACCTCTACACCTCTAGTCTAGTCTAGTCCTCTAGTGGCTAGCCAAACACCTCTACACCTCTAGTCTAGTCTAGTCCTCTAGTGGCTAGCCAAACACCTCTACACCTCTAGTCTAGTCTAGTCCTCTAGTGGCTAGCCAAACACCTCTACACCTCTAGTCTAGTCTAGTCCTCTAGTGGCTAGCCAAACACCTCTACACCTCTAGTCTAGTCATCTAGTGGCTAGCCAAACACCTCTACACCTCTAGTCTAGTCCTCTAGTGGCTAGCCAAACACCTCTACACCTCTAGTCTAGTCTAGTCCTCTAGTGGCTAGCCAAACACCTCTACACCTCTAGTCTAGTCTAGTCCTCTAGTGGCTAGCCAAACACCTCTACACCTCTAGTCTAGTCTAGTCCTCTAGTGGCTAGCCAAACACCTCTACACCTCTAGTCTAGTCTAGTCCTCTAGTGGCTAGCCAAACACCTCTACACCTCTAGTCTAGTCCTCTAGTGGCTAGCCAGACACCTCTACACCTCTAGTCTAGTCCTCTAGTGGCTAGCCAAACACCTCTACACCTCTAGTCTAGTCTAGTCCTCTAGTGGCTAGCCAAACACCTCTACACCTCTAGTCTAGTCTAGTCCTCTAGTGGCTAGCCAAACACCTCTACACCTCTAGTCTAGTCTAGTCCTCTAGTGGCTAGCCAAACACCTCTACACCTCTAGTCTAGTCTAGTCCTCTAGTGGCTAGCCAAACACCTCTACACCTCTAGTCTAGTCTAGTCCTCTAGTGGCTAGCCAAACACCTCTACACCTCTAGTCTAGTCTAGTCCTCTAGTGGCTAGCCAAACACCTCTACACCTCTAGTCTAGTCCTCTAGTGGCTAGCCAAACACCTCTACACCTCTAGTCTAGTCCTCTAGTGGCTAGCCAAACACCTCTACACCTCTAGTCTAGTCTAGTCCTCTAGTGGCTAGCCAAACACCTCTACACCTCTAGTCTAGTCTAGTCCTCTAGTGGCTAGCCAAACACCTCTACACCTCTAGTCTAGTCTAGTCCTCTAGTGGCTAGCCAAACACCTCTACACCTCTAGTCTAGTCTAGTCCTCTAGTGGCTAGCCAAACACCTCTACACCTCTAGTCTAGTCTAGTCCTCTAGTGGCTAGCCAAACACCTCTACACCTCTAGTCTAGTCTAGTCCTCTAGTGGCTAGCCAAACACCTCTACACCTCTAGTCTAGTCTAGTCCTCTAGTGGCTAGCCAAACACCTCTACACCTCTAGTCTAGTCTAGTCCTCTAGTGGCTAGCCAAACACCTCTACACCTCTAGTCTAGTCCTCTAGTGGCTAGCCAAACACCTCTACACCTCTAGTCTAGTCCTCTAGTGGCTAGCCAAACACCTCTACACCTCTAGTCTAGTCCTCTAGTGGCTAGCCAAACACCTCTACACCTCTAGTCTAGTCTAGTCCTCTAGTGGCTGGCCAAACACCTCTACACCTCTAGTCTAGTCTAGTCCTATAGTGGCTAGCCAAACACCTCTACACCGCTAGTCTAGTCTAGTCCTCTAGTGGCTAGCCAAACACCTCTACACCTCTAGTCTAGTCTAGTCCTCTAGTGGCTAGCCAAATACCTCTACACCTATAGTCTAGTCTAGTCCTCTAGTGGCTAGCCAAACACCTCTACACCTCTAGTCTAGTCCTCTAGTGGCTAGCCAAACACCTCTACACCTCTAGTATAGTCTAGTCATCTAGTGGCTAGCCAAACACCTCTACACCTCTAGTATAGTCTAGTCATCTAGTGGCTAGCCAAACACCTCTACACCTCTAGTCTAGTCTAGTCCTCTAGTGGCTAGCCAAACACCTCTACACCTCTAGTCTAGTCTAGTCATCTAGTGGCTAGCCAAAGACCTCTACACCTCTAGTCTAGTCCTCTAGTGGCTAGCCAAACACCTCTACACCTCTAGTCTAGTCTAGTCCTCTAGTGGCTAGCCAAACACCTCTACACCTCTAGTCTAGTCTAGTCCTCTAGTGGCTAGCCAAACACCTCTACACCTCTAGTCTAGTCTAGTCCTCTAGTGGCTAGCCAAACACCTCTACACCTCTAGTCTAGTCCTCTAGTGGCTAGCCAAACACCTCTACACCTCTAGTCTAGTCCTCTAGTGGCTAGCCAAACACCTCTACACCTTTAGTCTAGTCTAGTCCTCTAGTGACTAGCCAAACACCTCTACACCTCTAGTCTAATCTAGTCCTCTAGTGGCTAGCCAAACACCTCTACACCTCTAGTCTAGTCCTCTAGTGGATAGCCAAACACCTCTACACTTCTAGTCTAGTCTAGTCCTCTAGTGGCTAGCCAAACACATCTACACCTCTAGTCTAGTCTAGTCCTCTAGTGGCTAGCCAAACACCTCTACACCTATAGTCTATTCTAGTCCTCTAGTGGCTAGCCAAACACCTCTACACCTATAGTCTAGTCTACACCTCTAGTGGCTAGCCAAACACCTCTACACCTCTAGTCTAGTCTAGTCCTCTAGTGGCTAGCCAAACACCTCTACACCTCTAGTCTAGTCTAGTCCTCTAGTGGCTAGCCAAACACCTCTACACCTCTAGTCTAGTCTAGTCCTCTAGTGGCTAGCCAAACACCTCTACACCTCTAGTCTAGTCTAGTCCTCTAGTGGCTAGCCAAACACCTCTACACCTCTAGTCTAGTCTAGTCCTCTAGTGGCTAGCCAAACACCTCTACACCTCTAGTCTAGTCCTCTAGTGGCTAGCCAAACACCTCTACACCTCTAGTCTAGTCTAGTCCTCTAGTGGCTAGCCAAACACCTCTACACCTTTAGTCTAGTCTAGTCCTCTAGTGACTAGCCAAACACCTCTACACCTCTAGTCTAATCTAGTCCTCTAGTGGCTAGCCAAACACCTCTACACCTCTAGTCTAGTCTAGTCCTCTAGTGGCTAGCCAAACACCTCTACACCTCTAGTCTAGTCTAGTCCTCTAGTGGCTAGCCAAACACCTCTACACCTCTAGTCTAGTCTAGTCCTCTAGTGGCTAGCCAAACACCTCTACACCTCTAGTCTAGTCCTCTAGTGCTAGCCAAACACCTCTCATCTACACCTCTAGTCTAGTCCTCTAGTGGCTAGCCAAACACCTCTACACCTCTTAGTAAAGTCTAGTCATCTAGTGGCTAGCCCAAACACCTATCTCCTCTAGTCTAGTCTTGTCCTCTAGTGGCGAGCCAAACACACCTCTACTACCTCTTCTAGTCTAGTCATCTAGTGGATAGCCAGAAACACCTCTACACCTCTAGTCTAGTCTAGTTCCTCTAGTGGCTAGACCAAACACCTCTACACCTCTAGTCTAGTCTAGTCATCTAGTGTGCTAGCCAAAACACCTCTACACCTTCTAGTCTAGTCCCTCTAGTGGACTTAGCCTAACACCTCTACACCTCTAGTCTAGTCCTCTAGTGTCTAGCCAAACACCTCTACACCTCTAGTCTAGTCTAGTCATCTAGTGGCTTAGCCAAACACCTCTACACCTAGTCTAGTCTAGTCCTCTAGTGGCTAGCCAAACACCTCTACACCTCTAGTCTAGTCTAGTCCTCTAGTGGCTAGCCAAACACCTCTACACCTCTAGTCTAGTCTAGTCCTCTAGTGGCTAGCCAAACACCTCTACACCTCTAGTCTAGTCTAGTCCTCTAGTGGCTAGCCAAACACCTCTACACCTCTAGTCTAGTCCTCTAGTGGCTAGCCAAACACCTCTACACCTAGTCTAGTCTAGTCCTCTAGTGGCTAGCCAAACACCTCTACACCTCTAGTCTAGTCCTCTAGTGGCTAGGCCAAACACCTCTACACCTCTAGTCTAGTCTAGTCCTCTAGTGGCTAGCCAAACACCTCTACACCTCTAGTCTAGTCCTCTAGTCTAGTCTAGTCCTCTAGTGGCTAGCCAAACACCTCTACACCTCTAGTCTAGTCCTCTAGTGGCTAGCCAAACACCTCTACACCTCTAGTCTAGTCCTCTAGTGGCTAGCCAAACACCTCTACACCTCTAGTCTAGTCTAGTCATCTAGTGGCTAGCCAAACACCTACACCTATAGTCTAGTCCTCTAGTGGCTAGCCAAACACCTCTACAACCTCTAGTCTAGTCCTCTAGTGGCTAGCCAAACACCTCTACACCTCTAGTCTAGTCTAGTCCTCTAGTGGCTAGCCAAACACCTCTACACCTCTAGTCTAGTCTAGTCCTCTAGTGGCTAGCCAAACACCTCTACACCTCTAGTCTAGTCTAGTCCTCTAGTGGCTAGCCAAACACCTCTACACCTCTAGTCTAGTCTAGTCCTCTAGTGGCTAGCCAAACACCTCTACACCTCTAGTCTAGTCCTCTAGTGGCTAGCCAAACACCTCTACACCTAGTCTAGTCTAGTCCTCTAGTGGCTAGCCAAACACCTCTACACCTCTAGTCTAGTCCTCTAGTGGCTAGCCAAACACCTCTACACTCTAGTCTAGTCTAGTCCTCTAGTGGCTAGCCAAACACCTCTACACCTCTAGTCTAGTCTAGTCCTCTAGTGGCTAGCCAAACACCTCTACACCTCTAGTCTAGTCTAGTCCTCTAGTGGCTAGCCAAACACCTCTACACCTCTAGTCTAGTCTAGTCCTCTAGTGGCTAGCCAAACACCTCTACACCTCTAGTCTAGTCTAGTCCTCTAGTGGCTAGCCAAACACCTCTACACCTTCTAGTCTAGTCTCTCTAGTGGCTAGCCAAACACCTCTTACACCTCTAGTCTAGTCCTCTAGTGGCTAGCCAAACACCTCTACACCTCTAGTCTAGTCCTCTAGTGGCTAGCCAAACACCTCTACACCTCTAGTCTAGTCTAGTCCTCTAGTGGCTAGCCAAACACCTCTACACCTCTAGTCTAGTCTAGTCCTCTAGTGGCTAGCCAAACACCTCTACACCTCTAGTCTAGTCTAGTCCTCTAGTGGCTAGCCAAACACCTCTACACCTCTAGTCTAGTCTAGTCCTCTAGTGGCTAGCCATACACCTCTACACCTCTAGTCTAGTCTAGTCCTCTAGTGGCTAGCCAAACACCTCTACACCTCTAGTCTAGTCCTCTAGTGGCTAGCCAAACACCTCTACACCTCTATCTAGTCTAGTCCTCTAGTGGCTAGCCAAACACCTCTACACCTCTAGTCTAGTCTAGTCCTCTAGTGGCTAGCCAAACACCTCTACACCTCTAGTCTAGTCTAGTCCTCTAGTGGCTAGCCAAACACCTCTACACCTCTAGTCTAGTCCTATAGTCTAGTCTAGTCCTCTAGTGGCTAGCCAAACACCTCTACACCTCTAGTCTAGTCTAGTCCTCTAGTGGCTAGCCAAACACCTCTACACCTCTAGTCTAGTCTAGTCCTCTAGTGGCTAGCCAAACACCTCTACACCTCTAGTCTAGTCCTCTAGTGGCTAGCCAAACACCTCTACACCTCTAGTCTAGTCCTCTAGTGGCTAGCCAAACACCTCTACACCTCTAGTCCTAGTCTAGTCCTCTAGTGGCTAAGCCAAACCTCTACACCTTAGTCTAGTCTAGTCCTCTAGTGGCTATCCAAACACCTCTACACCTCTAGTCTAGTCTAGTCCTCTAGTGGCTAGCCAAACACCTCTACACCTCTAGTCTATCCAGTCCTCTAGTGGCTAGCCAAACACCTCTACAACCTCTAGTCTAGTCCTAGTCCTCTAGTGGCTAGCCAAACACCTCTACACCTCTAGTCTAGTCTGTCCTCTAGTGGCTAGCCAAACACCTCTACAACCTCTAGTCTAGTCCTCTAGTGGCTAGCCAAACACCTCTACACCTCTAGTCTAGTCTAGTCCTCTAGTGGCTAGCCAAACACCTCTACACCTCTAGTCTAGTCCTCTAGTGGGCTAGCCAAACACCTCTACACCTCTAGTCTAGTCTAGTCCTCTAGGTGGCTAGCCAAACACCTCTACACCTCTAGTCTAGTCTAGTCCTCTAGTGGCTAGCCAAACACCTCTACACCTCTAGTCTAGTCTAGTCCTCTAGTGGCTAGCCAAACACCTCTACACCTCTAGTCTAGTCTAGTCCTCTAGTGGCTAGCCAAACACCTCTACACCTCTAGTCTAGTCTAGTCCTCTAGTGGCTAGCCAAACACCTCTACACCTCTAGTCTAGTCTAGTCATCTAGTGGCTAGCCAAACACCTCTACACCTCGTAGTCTAGTCTAGTCCTCTAGTGGCTAGCCAAACACCTCTACAACCTCTAGTCTAGTCCTCTAGTGTGGCTAGCCAAACACCTCTACACCTCTAGTCTAGTCTAGTCCTCTAGTGGCTAGCCAAACACCTCTACACCTCTAGTCTAGTCTAGTCCTCTAGTGGCTAGCCAAACACCTCCTACACCTCTAGTAGTCTAGTCCTCTAGTGGCTAGCCAAACACCTCTACACTCTGTCTAGTCTAGTCCTCTAGTGGCTAGCCAAACACCTCTACACCTCTAGTCTAGTCTAGTCCTCTAGTGGCTAGCCAAACACCTCTACACCTCTAGTCTAGTCTAGTCCTCTAGTGGCTAGCCAAACCACCTCTACACCTCTAGTCTAGTCTAGTCCTCTAGTGGCTAGCCAAAACACCTCTACACCTCTAGTCTAGTCTAGTCCTCTAGTGGCTAGCCAAACACCTCTACACCTCTAGTCTAGTCTAGTCCTCTAGTGGCTAGCCAAACACCTCTACACCTCTAGTCTAGTCTAGTCCTCTAGTGGCTAGCCAAACACCTCTACACCTCTAGTCTAGTCCTCTAGTGGCTAGCCAAACACCTCTACACCTCTAGTCTAGCTAGTCATCTAGTGGCTAGCCAAACACCTCTACACCTCTAGTCTAGTCTAGTCCTCTAGTGGCTAGCCAAACACCTACGTGGGATAGCCATCCCCTACACCTCTAGTCTAGTCTAGTCTCTAGTGGCTAGCCAAACACCTCTACACCTCCTAGTCTATAAGTAACTCTAGAGGCTAAGCCCAAACAACCTTACAACCTCTAGTCTAGTACTCTAGAGGCTAGCCAAAACACCCTCTACACCTCTAGTCTAGATCTAGTCCTCTGAGTGGCTAGCCAAACACCTCCTACAACCTCTAGTCTAGTATAGTCCTCTAGTGGCTAGCCAAACACCTCTACACCTCTAGATCTAGTCCTCTAGTGGCTAGCCAAACACCTCTACACCCTAGTCTAGTCTAGTCCTCTAGTGACTAGCCAAACGACCTTCTACAACCTCTAGATCTAATTCTAGTCCCTCTAGTGGCTAGCCAAACACCTCTACACCTCTAGTCTAGTAGCCCTCTAGGTGGCTAGCCAAACCACCTCTACAACCATCTAGTCTAGTCCTCTAGTGGCTAGCCAACACCTCTACACTCTAGTCTAGTCTAGTCCTCTCGTGGCTAGGCCAAACACCTCTACACCTCTAGTCTAGTCTAGTCCTATAGTGGCTAGCCCAAACACCTCTACACCTCTAGTCTAGTCCTCTAGTGGCTAGCCAACACCTCTACACCTCTAGTCTAGTCCTCTAGTGGCTAGCCAAACACCTCTACACCTCTAGTCTAGTCCTCTAGTGGCTAGCCAAACACCTCTACACCCTATCTAGTCTAGTCCTCTAGTGGCTAGCCAAACACCTCTACACCTCTAGTCTAGTCTAGTCCTCTAGTGGCTAGCCAAACACCTCTACACCTCTAGTCTAGTCTAGTCATCTAGTGGCTAGCCAAACACCTCTACACCTCTAGTCTAGTCCTCTAGTGGCTAGCCAAACACCTCTACACCTCTAGTCTAGTCCTCTAGTGGCTAGCCAAACACCTCTACACCTCTAGTCTAGTCCTCTAGTGGCTAGCCAAACACCTCTACACCTCTAGTCTAGTCTAGTCCTCTAGTGGCTAGCCAAACACCTCTACACCTCTAGTCTAGTCTAGTCATCTAGTGGCTAGCCAAACACCTCTACACCTCTAGTCTAGTCTAGTCCTCTAGTGGCTAGCCAAACACCTCTACACCTCTAGTCTAGTCCTCTAGTGGCTAGCCAAACACCTCTACACCTCTAGTCTAGTCTAGTCCTCTAGTGGCTAGCCAAACACCTCTACACCTCTAGTCTAGTCTAGTCCTCTAGTGGCTAGCCAAACACCTCTACACCTCTGTCTAGTCTAGTCCTCTAGTGGCTAGCCAAACACCTCTACACCTCTAGTCTAGTCTAGTCCTCTAGTGGCTAGCCAAACTCCTCTACACCTCTAGTCTATCTCTAGTGGCTAGCCAAACACCTCTACACCTCTAGTCCTGAGTCTAGTCCTCTAGTGGCTAGCCAAACACCTCTACACCTCTAGTCTAGTCTAGTCATCTAGTGGGCTAGCCAAACACCTCTACACCTCTAGTCTAGTCTAGTCCTCTAGTGGCTAGCCAAACACCTCTACACCTCTAGTCTAGTCAGTCCTCTAGTGGCTAGCCAAACACCTCTACACCTCTAGTCTAGTCTAGTCCTCTAGTGGCTAGCCAAACACCTCTACACCTCTAGTCTAGTCCTCTAGTGGCTAGCCAAACACCTCTACACCTCTAGTCTAGTCCTCTAGTGGCTAGCCAAACACCTCTACACCTCTAGTCTAGTCTAGTCCTCTAGTGGCTAGCCAAACACCTCTACACCTCTAGTCTAGTCTAGTCCTCTAGTGGCTAGCCAAACATCCTCTACAAAAACCTCTAGTCTAGTCTAGTCCTCTAGTGGCTAGCCAAACACCTCTAGGGGGGGTGGGGGGGGCACCTCTTGTCTAGTCTAGTCCTCTAGTGGCTAGGCCAAACACCTCTACACCTCTAGTCTAGTCTAGTCCTCTAGTGGCTAGCCAAACACCTCTACACCTCTAGTCTAGTCTAGTCTATCTAGTGGCTAGCCAAACACCTCTACAACCTCTAGTCTAGTCCCCCTCTAGTCATCTATGGCTAGCCAAAACACCTCTACACCTCTAGTCTAGTCAAGTCTCTAGTGGATAGCCAAACACCTCTACACCTCTAGTCTAGTCTAGTCATCTAGTGGCTAGCCAAACACCTCTACACCTCTAGTCTAGTCTAGTACTCTAGTGGCTAGCCAAACACCTCTACACCTCTAGTCTAGTCCTCTAGTGGCTAGCCAAACACCTCTACACCTCTAGTCTAGTCTAGTCCTCTAGTGGCTAGCCAAACACCTCTACACCTCTAGTCTAGTCTAGTCCTCTAGTGGCTAGCCAAACACCTCTACACCTCTAGTCTAGTCTAGTCCTCTAGTGGCTAGCCAAACACCTCTACACCTCTAGTCTAGTCTAGTCCTCTAGTGGCTAGCCAAACACCTCTACACCTCTAGTCTAGTCTAGTCACTCTAGTGGCTAGCCAAACACCTCTACACCTCTAGTCTAGTCCTCTAGTGGCTAGCCAAACACCTCCTACACCTCTAGTCTAGTCTAGTCCTCTAGTGGCTAGCCAAACACCTCTACACCTCTACGTCTTGTCTAGTCCTCTAGTGGCTAGCAAACACCTCTACACATCTAGTCTAGTCCTCTAGTGGCTAGCCAACACCCTCTACACCTCTAGTCTAGTCTAGTCCTCTAGTGGCTAGCCAAACACCTCTACACCTCTAGTCTAGTCCTCTAGTGGCTAGCCAAACACCTCTACACCTCTAATCTAGTCTAGTCCTCTAGTGGCTAGCCAAACACCTCTACACCTCTAGTCTAGTCTAGTCCTCTAGTGGCTAGCCAAACACCTCTACACCTCTAGTCTAGTCTAGTCATCTAGTGGCTAGCCAAACACCTCTACACCTCTAGTCTAGTCTAGTCCTCTAGTGGCTAGCCAAACACCTCTACACCTCTAGTCTAGTCTAGTCCTCTAGTGGCTAGCCAAACACCTCTACACCTCTAGTCTAGTCTAGTCCTCTAGTGGCTAGCCAAACACCTCTACACCTCTAGTCTAGTCTTCCTCTAGTGGCTAGCCAAACACCTCTACACCTCTAGTCTAGTCTAGTCCTCTAGTGGCTAGCCAAACACCTCTACACCTCTAGTCTAGTCTAGTCCTCTAGTGGCTAGCCAAACAACCTCTACACTCTGTCTTGTCCTCTAGTGGCTAGCCAAACACCTCTACACACTCTAGTAGTCATCTAGTGGCTAGCCAAACACCTCTACACCTCTAGTCTAGTCACTCCTAGTGGCTAGCCAAACACCTCTACACCTCTAGTCTAGTCTAGTCCCTCTAGTGGCTAGCCAAAACACCTCTACACCTCTAGTTAGTTAGTCCTACTAGTGGCTAGCCAAACACCTCTACACCTCTAGTCTAGTCCTCTACGTGGCTAGCCAAACACTCTACACCTCTAGTCTAGTCTAGTCCCTCTAGTGGCTAGGCCCAAACACTCCTCTACACCTATAGTCTAGTATAGTCCTCTAGTGCTAGCCAAACACCTCTAACACCTCTAGTCTAGTCCTAGTCCTCTAGTGGCTAGCCAAACACCTCTACACCTCTAGTCTAGTCCTCTAGTGGCTAGCCAAACACCTCTACACCTCTAGTCTAGTCTAGTCCTATAGTGGCTAGCCAAACACCTCTACACCTCTAGTCTAGTCTAGTCCTCTAGTGGCTAGCCAAACACCTCTACACCTCTAGTCTAGTCTAGTCCTCTAGTGGCTAGCCAAACACCTCTACACCTCTAGTCCTAGTCCTCTAGTGGCTAGCCAAACACCTCTACACCTCTAGTCTAGTCTAGTCCTCTAGTGGCTAGCCAAACACCTCTTACACCTCTAGTCTAGTCTAGTCCTCTAGTGCTAGCCAAACACCTCTACAACCTCTAGTCTAGTCAGTCCTCTAGTGGCTAGCCAAACACCTCTACACCTCTAGTCTAGTTAGTCCTCTAGTGGCTAGCCAAACACCTCTACACTCTAGTCTAGGTCTAGTCCTCTAGTTGCTAGCCAAACACCTCTACACCTCTAGGTCTAGTCCTTAGTGGATAGCCAAACACCTCCACATACCTCTAGGGCAAGTCTAGTAGCCTCTAGTGGCTAGCCATACAACCTCTAACCTCTAGTCTAGTCCTCTAGTGGCTAGCCAAACACCTCTACACCTCTAGTCTAGTCTAGTCCTCTAGTGGCTAGCCAAACACCTCTACAACTCTAGTCTAGTCTAGTCCTCTAGTGGCTAGCCAAACACCTCTACACCTCTAGTCTAGTCTAGTCCTCTAGTGGCTAGCCAAACACCTCTACACCTCTAGTCTAGTCCTCTAGTGGCTAGCCAAACACCTCTACACCTCTAGTCTAGTCTAGTCCTCTAGTGGCTAGCCAAACACCTCTACACCTCTAGTCTAGTCTAGTCCTCTAGTGGCTAGCCAAACACCTCTACACCTCTAGTCTAGTCTAGTCCTCTAGTGGCTAGCCAAACACCTCTACACCTCTAGTCTAGTCTAGTCCTCTAGTGGCTAGCCAAACACCTCTACACCTCTAGTCTAGTCTAGTCCTCTAGTGGCTAGCCAAACACCTCTACACCTCTAGTCTAGTCTAGTCCTCTAGTGGCTAGCCAAACACCTCTACACCTCTAGTCTAGTCCAAGTCCTCTAGTGGCTAGCCAAACACCTCTAAAACCTCTAGTCTAGTCTAGTCCTCTAGTGGCTAGCCAAAACACCTCTACACTCTAGTCTAGTCTAGTCCTCTAGTGGCTAGCCAAAACACCTCTACAACCTCTAGTCTAGTAGTAGTCCTCTAGTTGGCTAGCCAAACACCTCTACAACCTCTAGTCTAGTCTAGTCCTCTAGTGGCGCTAGCCAAACACCCCTCTACACATCTAGTCTAGTCTAGTCCTCTAGTGGCTAGCCAAACACCTCTACACCTCTAGTCTAGTCTAGTCCTCTAGTGGCTAGCCAAACACCTCTACACCTCATTAGGTTCAGTCTAGTCCTCTAGTGGGCTAGCCAAACACTCTCTACACCTCTAGTCTAGTCTAGCCCTCTAGTGGCTAGCCCAAAACACCTCTACACCTATAGTCCTAGTCCTCTAGTGGCTAGCCAAACACCTATCTACAACCTCTAGTCTAGTCTAGTCCTCTAGTGGCTAGCCAAACACCTCTACACCTCTAGTCTAGTCCTCTAGTGGCTAGCCAAACACCTCTACACCTCTAGTCTAGTCTAGTCCTCTAGTGGCTAGCCAAACACCTCTACACCTCTAGTCTAGTCTCTAGTGGCTAGCCAAACACCTCTACAACTCTAGTCTAGTCCTTAGTGGCTAGCCAAAACCTCTACACCTCTAGTCTAGTCCTCTAGTGGCTAGGCCAAACACCTCTACACCTCTAGTCTAGTCTAGTCCTCTAGTGGCTAGCCAAACACCTCTACACCTCTAGTCTAGTCTAGTCCTCTAGTGGCTAGCCAAAACACCTCTACACCTCTAGTCTAGTCTAGTCCTCTAGTGGCTAGCCAAACACTCTACACCTCTAGTCTAGTCTAGTCCTCTAGTGGCTAGCCAAACACCTCTACACCTCTAGTCTAGTCTAGTCCTCTAGTGGCTAGCCAAACACCTCTACACCTCTAGTCTAGTCTAGTCCTCTAGTGGCTAGCCAAACACCTCTACACCTCTAGTCTAGTCCTCTAGTGGCTAGCCAAACACCTCTACACCTCTAGTCTAGTCCTCTAGTGGCTAGCCAAACACCTCTACACCTCTAGTCTAGTCTAGTCCTCTAGTGGCTAGCCAAACACCTCTACACCTCTAGTCTAGTCTAGTCCTCTAGTGGCTAGCCAAACACCTCTACACCTCTAGTCTAGTCCTCTAGTGGCTAGCCAAACACCTCTACACCTCTAGTCTAGTCCTCTAGTGGCTAGCCAAACACCTCTACACCTCTAGTCTAGTCTAGTCCTCTAGTGGCTAGCCAAACACCTCTACACCTCTAGTCTAGTCTAGTCCTCTAGTGGCTAGCCAAACACCTCTACACCTCTAGTCTAGTCTAGTCCTCTAGTGGCTAGCCAAACACCTCTACACCTCTAGTCTAGTCCTCTAGTGGCTAGCCAAACACCTCTACACCTATCTAGTCTAGTCCTCTAGTGGCTAGCCAAACACCTCTACACCTTAGTCTAGTCTAGTCCTCTAGTGGCTAGCCAAACACCTCTACACCTCTAGTCTAGTCCTCTAGTGGCTAGCCAAAACACCTCTACACCTCTAGTCTAGTCCTATAGTGGCTAGCCAAACACCTCTACACCTCTAGTCTAGTCTAGTCCTCTAGTGGCTAGCCAAACACCTCTACACCTCTAGTCTAGTCTAGTCCTCTAGTGGCTAGCCAAACACCTCTACACCTCTAGTCTAGTCCTCTAGTGGCTAGCCAAACACCTCTACACCTCTAGTCTAGTACTCTAGTGGCTAGCCAAACACCTCTACACCTCTAGTCTAGTCCTCTAGTGGCTAGCCAAACACCTCTACACCTCTAGTCTAGTCTAGTCCTCTAGTGGCTAGCCAAACACCTCTACACCTCTAGTCTAGTCTAGTCCTCTAGTGGCTAGCCAAACACCTCTACACCTCTAGTCTAGTCTAGTCATCTAGTGGCTAGCCAAACACCACTACACCTCTAGTCTAGTCCTCTAGTGGCTAGCCAAACACCTCTACACCTCTAGTCTAGTCCTCTAGTGGATAGCCAAACACCTCTACACCTCTAGTCTAGTCTAGTCATCTAGTGGCTAGCCAAACACCTCTACACCTCTAGTCTAGTCTAGTCCTCTAGTGGCTAGCCAAACACCTCTACACCTCTAGTCTAGTCCTCTAGTGGCTAGCCAAACACCTCTACACCTCTAGTCTAGTCTAGTCCTCTAGTGGCTAGCCAAACACCTCTACACCTTGGTCTAGTCTAGTCCTCTAGTGGCTAGCCAAACACCTCTACACCTCTAGTCTAGTCCTCTAGTGGCTAGCCAAACACCTCTACACCTCTAGTCTAGTCTAGTCCTCTAGTGGCTAGCCAAACACCTCTACACCTCTAGTCTAGTCTAGTCCTCTAGTGGCTAGCCAAACACCTCTACACCTCTAGTCTAGTCCTCTAGTGGCTAGCCAAACACCTCTACACCTCTAGTCTAGTCTAGTCCTCTAGTGGCTAGCCAAACACCTCTACACCTCTAGTCTAGTCCTCTAGTGGCTAGCCAAACACCTCTACACCTCTAGTCTAGTCCTCTAGTGGCTAGCCAAACACCTCTACACCTCTAGTCTAGTCTAGTCCTCTAGTGGCTAGCCAAACACCTCTACACCTCTAGTCTAGTCTAGTCCTCTAGTGGCTAGCCAAACACCTCTACACCTCTAGTCTAGTCTAGTCCTCTAGTGGCTAGCCAAACACCTCTACAACCTCTAGTCCTAGTCTCTAGTGGCTAGCCAAACACCTCTACTACCTTTAGTCTAGTCCTCTAGTGGCTAGCCAAACACCTCTACACCTCTAGTCTAGTCTAGTCTCTAGTGGCTAGCCAAACACCTCTACACCTCTAGTCTAGTCCTCTAGTGGCTAGCCAAACACCTCTACACCTCTAGTCTAGTCTAGTCCTCTAGTGGCTAGCCAAACACCTCTACACCTCTAGTCCTAGTCTAGTCCTCTAGTGGCTAGCCAAACACCTCTACAACATCTAGTCTAGTCCTCTAGTGGCTAGCCAAACACCTCTACACCTCTATCTAGTCTAGTCCTCTAGTGGCTAGCCAAACACCTCTACACCTCTAGTCTAGTCTAGTCTCTAGTGGCTAGCCAAACACCTCTACACCTCTAGTCTAGTCTAGTCCTCTAGTGGCTAGCCAAACACCTCTACACCTCTAGTCTAGTCCTCTAGTGGCTAGCCAAACACCTCTACACCTCTAGTCTAGTCTAGTCCTCTAGTGGCTAGCCAAACACCTCTACACCTCTAGTCTAGTCTAGTCATCTAGTGGCTAGCCAAACACCTCTACACCTCTAGTCTAGTCCTCTAGTGGCTAGCCAAACACCTCTACACCTCTAGTCTAGTCTAAGTCCTCTAGTGGCTAGCATAACACCTCTACACCTAGTCTAGTCTCTAGTGGCTAGCCAAACACCTTCTACACCTCTAGTCTAGTCTAGTCCTCTAGTGGCTAGCCAAACACCTCTACACCTCTAGTCTAGTCTAGTCCTCTAGTGGCTAGCCAAACACCTCTACACCTCTAGTCTAGTCTAGTCCTATAGTGGCTAGCCAAACACCTCTACACCTCTAGTCTAGTCTAGTCCTCTAGTGTGGCTAGCCAAACACCTCTACAACCTCTAGTCTAGTCTAGTCCTCTAGTGGCTAGCCAAACACCTCTACACCTCTAGTCTAGTCCTCTAGTGGCTAGCCAAACACCTCTACACCTCTAGTCTAGTAGTCCTCTAGTGGCTAGCCAAACACCTCTACACATCTAGTCTAGTCTAGTCCTCTAGTGGCTAGCCAAACACCTCTACACCTCTAGTCTAGTCTAGTCCTCTAGTGGCTAGCCAAACACCTCTACACCTCTAGTCTAGTCCTCTAGTGGCTAGCCAAACACCTCTACACCTCTAGTCTAGTCTAGTCCTCTAGTGGCTAGCCAAACACCTCTACACCTCTAGTCTAGTCTAGTCCTCTAGTGGCTAGCCAAACACCTCTACACCTCTAGTCTAGTCTAGTCCTCTAGTGGCTAGCCAAACACCTCTACACCTCTAGTCTAGTCCTCTAGTGGCTAGCCAAACACCTCTACACCTCTAGTCTAGTCTAGTCCTCTAGTGGCTAGCCAAACACCTCTACACCTCTAGTCTAGTCCTCTAGTGGATAGCCAAACACCTCTACACCTCTAGTCTAGTCTAGTCCTCTAGTGGCTAGCCAAACACCTCTACACCTCTAGTCTAGTCTAGTCCTCTAGTGGCTAGCCAAACACCTCTACACCTCTAGTCTAGTCTAGTCCTCTAGTGGCTAGCCAAACACCTCTACACCTCTAGTCTAGTCTAGTCCTCTAGTGGCTAGCCAAACACCTCTACACCTCTAGTCTAGTCCTCTAGTGGCTAGCCAAACACCTCTACACCTCTAGTCTAGTCTAGTCCTCTAGTGGCTAGCCAAAACACCTCTACACCTCTAGTCTAGTCTAGTCCTCTAGTGGCTAGCCAAACACCTCTACACCTCTAGTCTAGTCTAGTCCTCTAGTGGCTAGCCAAACACCTCTACACCTCTAGTCTAGTCTAGTCCTCTAGTGGCTAGCCAAACACCTCTACACCTCTAGTCTACTAGTCCTCTAGTGGCTAGCCAAACACCTCTACACCACTAGTCTAGTCTCTAGTGGCTAGCCAAACACCTCTACACCTCTTAGTCTAGTCTAGTCCTCTAGTGGCTAGCCAAACACCTCTACACCTCTAGTCTAGTCCTAGTCCTCTAGTGGCTAGCCAAACACCTCTACACCTCTAGTCTAGTCCCCTCTAGTGGCTAGCCAAACACCTCTACACCTCTAGTCTAGTCTAGTCCTCTAGTGGCTAGCCAAACACCTCTACACCTCTAGTCTAGTCTAGTCCTCTAGTGGCTAGCCAAACACCTCTACACCTCTAGTCTAGTCTAGTCCTCTAGTGGCTAGCCAAACACCTCTACACCCTCTAGTCCAGTCTAGTCCTCTAGTGGCTAGCCAAACACATCCTACACCTCTAGTCTAGTCCCTCTAGTGGCTAGCCAAACACCTCTACACCTCTAGTCTAGTCTAGTCCTCTAGTGCTAGCCAAACAACCTATACACCTCTAGTCTAGTCTAGTCCTCTAGTGGCTAGCCAAACACCTCTACACCTCTAGTCTAGTCCTCTCTAGTGGCTAGCAAACACTCTCTACACCTCTAGTCTAGTACTCTAGTGGCTAGCCAAACACCCTCTACACAGCTAGTCTAGTCTAGTCTCTAGTGGCTAGCCAAACACCTCTACACACCCTTCCTAGTCTAGTCCTCTAGTGGCTAGCCAAACACCTCTACAACTCTAGTCTAGTCCTCTAGTGGCTAGCCAAACACCCTCTACAACCTCTAGTCTAGTCCTCTAGTGGCTAGCCCAAACACCTCTACAACCTCTAGTCTAGTCTAGTCCTCATAGTGGCTAGCCAAACACCTCTACACCTCTTAGTCTAGTCTAGTCCTCTAGTGGCTAGCCAAACACCTCTACACCTCTAGTCTAGTCTGTCCTCTAGTGGCCTAGCCAAACACCTCTACACCCTAGTCTAGTCTAGTCATCTAGTGGCTAGCCAAACACCTCTACACCTCTAGTCTAGTCTATCTCTAGTGGCTAGCAAACACCTCTACACCTATCTAGTCTAGTCCTCTAGTGGCTAGCCAAACACCTCTACACCTCTAGTCTAGTCAGCTCTATGTGGCTAGCCAAACACCTCTACACCTCTAGTCTAGTCTAGTCCTCTAGTGGCTAGCCAAACACCTCTACACCTCTAGCTAGTCTAGTCCTCTAGTGGCTAGCCAAACACCTCTACACCTCTAGTCTAGTCTCTAGTGGCTAGCCAAACACCTCTACACCTCTAGTCTAGTCTAGTCCTCTAGTGGCTAGCCAAACACCTCTACACCTCTAGTCTAGTCTAGTCCTCTAGTGGCTAGCCAAACACCTCTACACCTCTAGTCTAGTCTAGTCCTCTAGTGGCTAGCCAAACACCTCTACACCTATCTAGTCTAGTCCTCTAGTGGCTAGCCAAACACCTCTACACCTCTAGTCTAGTCTAGTCCTCTAGTGGCTAGCCAAACACCTCTACACCTCTAGTCTAGTCTAGTCCTCTAGTGGCTAGCCAAACACCTCTACACCTCTAGTCTAGTCTAGTCCTCTAGTGGCTAGCCAAACACCTCTACACCTCTAGTCTAGTCTAGTCCTCTAGTGGCTAGCCAAACACCTCTACACCTCTAGTCTAGTCTAGTCCTCTAGTGGCTAGCCAAACACCTCTACACCTCTAGTCTAGTCCTCTAGTGGCTAGCCAAACACCTCTACACCTCTAGTCTAGTCCTCTAGTGGCTAGCCAAACACCTCTACACCTCTAGTCTAGTCTAGTCCTCTAGTGGCTAGCCAAACACCTCTACACCTCTAGTCTAGTCTAGTCCTCTAGTGGCTAGCCAAACACCTCTACACCTCTAGTCTAGTCTAGTCCTCTAGTGGCTAGCCAAACACCTCTACACCTCTAGTCTAGTCCTCTAGTGGCTAGCCAAACACCTCTACACCTCTAGTCTAGTCTAGT
Source organism: Coregonus ussuriensis (assembly GCA_031479575.1). Taxonomy (NCBI): domain Eukaryota; kingdom Metazoa; phylum Chordata; class Actinopteri; order Salmoniformes; family Salmonidae; genus Coregonus; species Coregonus ussuriensis. The sequence continues at coordinate 50,095,474 of CM062490.1, forward strand.
CCTCTAGTGGCTAGCCAAACACCTCTACACCTCTAGTCTAGTCTAGTCCTCTAGTGGCTAGCCAAACACCTCTACACCTCTAGTCTAGTCTAGTCCTCTAGTGGCTAGCCAAACACCTCTACACCTCTAGTCTAGTCCTCTAGTGGCTAGCCAAACACCTCTACACCTCTAGTCTAGTCCTCTAGTGGCTAGCCAAACACCTCTACACCTCTAGTCTAGTCTAGTCCTCTAGTGGCTAGCCAAACACCTCTACACCTCTAGTCTAGTCTAGTCCTCTAGTGGCTAGCCAAACACCTCTACACCTCTAGTCTAGTCCTCTAGTGGCTAGCCAAACACCTCTACACCTCTAGTCTAGTCTAGTCCTCTAGTGGCTAGCCAAACACCTCTACACCTCTAGTCTAGTCCTCTAGTGGCTAGCCAAACACCTCTACACCTCTAGTCTAGTCTAGTCCTCTAGTGGCTAGCCAAACACCTCTACACCTCTAGTCTAGTCTAGTCCTCTAGTGGCTAGCCAAACACCTCTACACCTCTAGTCTAGTCTAGTCCTCTAGTGGCTAGCCAAACACCTCTACACCTCTAGTCTAGTCTAGCCCTCTAGTGGCTAGCCAAACACCTCTACACCTCTAGTCTAGTCCTCTAGTGGCTAGCCAAACACCTCTACACCTCTAGTCTAGTCTAGTCCTCTAGTGGCTAGCCAAACACCTCTACACCTCTAGTCTAGTCTAGTCCTCTAGTGGCTAGCCAAACACCTCTACACCTCTAGTCTAGTCTAGTCCTCTAGTGGCTAGCCAAACACCTCTACACCTCTAGTCTAGTCTAGTCCTCTAGTGGCTAGCCAAACACCTCTACACCTCTATCTAGTCTAGTCCTCTAGTGGCTAGCCAAACACCTCTACACCTCTAGTCTAGTCTAGTCCTCTAGTGGCTAGCCAAACACCTCTACACCTCTAGTCTAGTCTAGTCCTCTAGTGGCTAGCCAAACACCTCTACACCTCTAGTCTAGTCAGTCCTCTAGTGGCTAGCCAAACACCTCTACACCTCTAGTCTAGTCTTCCTCTAGTGGCTAGCCAAACACCTCTACACCTCTAGTCTAGTCTAGTCATCTAGTGGCTAGCCAAACACCTCTACACCTCTAGTCTAGTCCTCTAGTGGCTAGCCAAACACCTCTACACCTCTAGTCTAGTCTAGTCATCTAGTGGCTAGCCAAACACCTCTACACCTCTAGTCTAGTCTAGTCCTCTAGTGGCTAGCCAAACACCTCTACACCTCTAGTCTAGTCTAGTCCTCTAGTGGCTAGCCAAACACCTCTACACCTCTAGTCTATCTAGTCCTCTAGTGGCTAGCCAAACACCTCTACACCTCTAGTCTAGTCCTCTAGTGGATAGCCAAACACATCTACACCTCTAGTCTAGTCTAGTCATCTAGTGGCTAGCCAAACACCTCTACACCTCTAGTCTAGTCTAGTACTCTAGTGGCTAGCCAAACACCTCTACACCTCTAGTCTAGTCCTCTAGTGGATAGCCAAACACCTCTACACCTCTAGTCTAGTCTAGTCATCTAGTGGCTAGCCAAACACCTCTACACCTCTAGGTCTAGTCTAGTCCTCTAGTGGCTAGCCAAACACCTCTACACCTCTAGTCTAGTCATCCTCTAGTGGCTAGCCAAACACCTCTACACCTCTAGTCTAGTCTAGTCCTTAGTGGCTAGCCAAACACCTCTACACCTCTAGTCTAGTCCTCTAGTGGCTAGCCAAACACCTCTACACCTCTAGTCTAGTCCTCTAAGTGGCTAGCCAAACACCTCTACACCTAGTCTAGTCTAGTCCTCTAGTGGCTAGCCAAACACCTCTACACCTCTAGTCTAGTCTAGTCCTCTAGTGGCTAGCCAAACACCTCTACACCTCTAGTCTAGTCTAGTCCTCTAGTGGCTAGCCAAACACCTCTACACCTCTAGTCTAGTCTAGTCCTCTAGTGGCTAGCCAAACACCTCTACACCTCTAGTCTAGTCATCTAGTGGCTAGCCAAACACCTCTACACCTCTAGTCTAGTCCTCTAGTGGCTAGCCAAACACCTCTACACCTCTAGTCTAGTCCTCTAGTGGCTAGCCAAACACCTCTACACCTCTAGTCTAGTCCTCTAGTGGCTAGCCAAACACCTCTACACCTCTAGTCTAGTCCTCTAGTGGCTAGCCAAACACCTCTACACCTCTAGTCTAGTCTAGTCCTCTAGTGGCTAGCCAAACACCTCTACACCTCTAGTCTAGTCTAGTCCTCTAGTGGCTAGCCAAACACCTCTACACCTCTAGTCTAGTCCTCTAGTGGCTAGCCAAACACCTCTACACCTCTACACCTGTAGTCTAGTCCTCTAGTGGCTAGCCAAACACCTCTACACCTCTAGTCTAGTCTAGTCCTCTAGTGGCTAGCCAAACACCTCTACACCTCTAGTCTAGTCCTCTAGTGGCTAGCCAAACACCTCTACACCTCTAGTCTAGTCCTCTAGTGGCTAGCCAAACACCTCTACACCTCTAGTCTAGTCTAGTCCTCTAGTGGCTAGCCAAACACCTCTACACCTCTAGTCTAGTCTAGTCCTCTAGTGGCTAGCCAAACACCTCTACACCTCTAGTCTAGTCCTCTAGTGGCTAGCCAAACACCTCTACACCTCTAGTCTAGTCTAGTCCTCTAGTGGCTAGCCAAACACCTCTACACCTCTAGTCTAGTCCTCTAGTGGCTAGCCAAACACCTCTACACCTCTAGTCTAGTCTAGTCCTCTAGTGGCTAGCCAAAACACCTCTACACCTCTAGTCTAGTCCTCTAGTGGCTAGCCAAACACCTCTACACCTCTAGTCTAGTCCTCTAGTGGCTAGCCAAACACCTCTACACCTCTAGTCTAGTCTAGTCCTCTAGTGGCTAGCCAAACACCTCTACACCTCTAGTCTAGTCTAGTCCTCTAGTGGCTAGCCAAACACCTCTACACCTCTAGTCTAGTCCTCTAGTGGCTAGCCAAACACCTCTACACCTCTAGTCTAGTCCTCTAGTGGCTAGCCAAACACCTCTACACCTCTAGTCTAGTCTAGTCCTCTAGTGGCTAGCCAAACACCTCTACACCTCTAGTCTAGTCTAGTCCTCTAGTGGCTAGCCAAACACCTCTACACCTCTAGTCTAGTCCTCTAGTGGCTAGCCAAACACCTCTACACCTCTAGTCTAGTCTAGTCCTCTAGTGGCTAGCCAAACACCTCTACACCTCTAGTCTAGTCTAGTCCTCTAGTGGCTAGCCAAACACCTCTACACCTTAGTCTAGTCTAGTCCTCTAGTGGCTAGCCAAACACCTCTACACCTCTAGTCTAGTCCTCTAGTGGCTAGCCAAACACCTCTACACCTCTAGTCTAGTCCTCTAGTGGCTAGCCAAACACCTCTACACCTCTAGTCTAGTCCTCTAGTGGCTAGCCAAACACCTCTACACCTCTAGTCTAGTCTAGTCCTCTAGTGGCTAGCCAAACACCTCTACACCTCTAGTCTAGTCTAGTCCTCTAGTGGCTAGCCAAACACCTCTACACCTCTAGTCTAGTCTAGTCCTCTAGTGGCTAGCCAAACACCTCTACAACCTCTAGTCTAGTCTAGTCCTCTAGTGGCTAGCCAAACACCTCTACACCTCTAGTCTAGTCTAGTCCTCTAGTGGCTAGCCAAACACCTCTACACCTCTAGTCTAGTCTAGTCCTCTAGTGGCTAGCCAAACACCTCTACACCTCTAGTCTAGTCTAGTCCTCTAGTGGCTAGCCAAACACCTCTACACCTCTAGTCTAGTCTAGTCCTCTAGTGGCTAGCCAAACACCTCTACACCTCTAGTCTAGTCTAGTCCTCTAGTGGCTAGCCAAACACCTCTACACCTCTAGTCTAGTCTAGTCCTCTAGTGGCTAGCCAAACACCTCTACACCTCTAGTCTAGTCTAGTCTCTAGTGGCTAGCCAAACACCTCTACACTCTAGTCTAGTCTAGTCCTCTAGTGGCTAGCCAAACACCTCTACACCTCTAGTCTAGTCTAGTCCTCTAGTGGCTAGCCAAACACCTCTACACCTCTAGTCTAGTCCTCTAGTGGCTAGCCAAACACCTCTACACCTCTAGTCTAGTCCTCTAGTGGCTAGCCAAACACCTCTACACCTCTAGTCTAGTCCTCTAGTGGCTAGCCAAACACCTCTACACCTCTAGTCTAGTCTAGTCCTCTAGTGGCTAGCCAAACACCTCTACACCTCTAGTCTAGTCTAGTCCTCTAGTGGCTAGCCAAACACCTCTACACCTCTAGTCTAGTCCTCTAGTGGCTAGCCAAACACCTCTACACCTCTAGTCTAGTCTAGTCCTCTAGTGGCTAGCCCAAACACCTCTACACCTCTAGTCTAGTCTAGTCCTCTAGTGGCTAGCCAAACACCTCTACACCTCTAGTCTAGTCTAGTCCTCTAGTGGCTAGCCAAACACCTCTACACCTCTAGTCTAGTCTAGTCCTCTAGTGGCTAGCCAAACACCTCTACACCTCTAGTCTAGTCCTCTAGTGGCTAGCCAAACACCTCTACACCTCTAGTCTAGTCTAGTCCTCTAGTGGCTAGCCAAACACCTCTACACCTTAGTCTAGTCTAGTCCTCTAGTGGCTAGCCAAACACCTCTACACCTCTAGTCTAGTCTAGTCCTCTAGTGGCTAGCCAAACACCTCTACACCTCTAGTCTAGTCTGTCCTCTAGTGGCTAGCCAAACACCTCTACACCGACTAGTCTAGTCTAGTCCTCTAGTGGCTAGCCAAACACCTCTACACCTCTAGTCTAGTCCTAGTCCTCTAGTGGCTAAGCCAAACACCTCTACCTCTACACCTCTAGTCTAGTCTAGTCTCTAGTGGCTAGCCAAACACCTGTGGGTGAGTCTACACCTCTAGTCTAGTCTAGTCCTCTAGTGGCTAGCCAAACACCTCTAACACCTCTACGTCTAGTCTAGTCCTCTAGTGGCTAGCCAAACACCTCTACACCTCTAGTCTAGTCTAGTCCTCTAGTGGCTAGCCAAAAACACCTCTACACCTCTAGTCTTCTCTAGTCTAGTCCTCTAGTGGCTAGCCAAACACCTCTACACCTCAGTCTAGTCTAGTCCTCTAGTGGCTAGCCAAACACCTCTACTTACAACCTCTAGTCTAGTCTAGTCCTCTAGTGGCTAGCCAAAAAAACACCTCTTTTTTTTTTACACCTCTAGTCCTAGTCTTAGTCCTCTAGTGGTATAGCCAAACACCTCTACAACCTCTAGTCTAGTCTAGTCTCTAGTGGCTAGCCAAACACCTCTACACCCTAAAGTCTAGTCTAGTCCCCCACTAGTGGCTAGCCAAACAAACCTCTACAACCTCTATCTAGTTCCTCCTAGTTGGCTATAGCCAAACACCTCTACACCTCTAGTCTAACAAAAAAAGTCTAGTCCTATAAGCTACCACAGTGCTAGCCAAACACCTCTACACCTCTAGTCTTTGTCTTATTCTAGTCCTCTAGTGGCTATAGCCAAACACCTCTACACCCTCTAGTCTAGTCTAGTCCTCTAATGGAGAATAGCCAAACAACCTCTACACCTCTAGTCTAGTCTAGTCCTTCTAGTGGGGGAAGTGGCTAGCCAAACACCTCTTTCACCTCTAGTCTAGTCCTCTAGTAACACAAGGCTAGCCAAACACCTCTACACCTCTAGTCTAGTCTAGTCCCTCTAGTGGCTAGCCAAACACCTCTACACCTCTAGTCTAGTCCTCTAGTGGCTAGCCAAACACCTCTACACCTCTAGTCTAGTCCTCTAGTGGCTAGCCAAACACCTCTACACCTCTAGTCTCTAGTCCTCTAGTGGCTAGCCAAACACCTCTACACCTCTAGTCTAGTCTAGTCTCTAGTGGCTAGCCAAACACCTCTACACCTCTAGTCTAGTCTAGTCCTCTAGTGGCTAGCCAAACACCTCTACACCTCTAGTCTAGTCCTCTAGTGGCTAGCCAAACACCTCTACACCTCTAGTCTAGTCCTAGTCCTAGTGGCTAGCCAAACACCTCTACACCTCTAGTCTAGTCTAGTCCTCTAGTGGCTAGCCAAACACCTCTACACCTCTAGTCTAGTCTAGTCCTCTAGTGGCTAGCCAAACACCTCTACACCTCTAGTCTAGTCTAGTCCTCTAGTGGCTAGCCAAACACCTCTACAACCTCTAGTCTAGGTCCCTCTAGTGGCTAGCCAAACACCTCTACACCTCTAGTCTAGTCTAGTCCTCTAGTGGCTAGCCAAACACCTCTACACCTCTAGTCTAGTCTAGTACTCTAGTGCTAGCCAAAACACCTCTACACCTCTAGTCTAGTCCTCTAGTGGCTAGCCAAACACCTCTACACCTCTAGTCTAGTCTAGTCCTCTAGTGGCTAGCCAAACACCTCTACACCTCTAGTCTAGTCTCCTCTAGTGGCTAGCCAAACACCTCTACACCTCTAGTCTAGTCTAGTCCCTAGTGGCTAGCCAAACACCCTCTACAACCTCTAGTCTAGTCTAGTCCTCTAGTGGCTAGCCAAACACCTCTACACCTCTAGTCTAGTCTAGTCCTCTAGTGGCTAGCCAAAAACACCTCTACACCTCTAGTCTAGTCTAGTCCTCTAGTGGCTAGCCAAACACCTCTACACCTCTAGTCTAGTCTAGTCCTCTAGTGGCTAGCCAAACACCTCTACACCTCTAGTCTAGTCTAGTACCTCTAGTGGCTAGCCAAACACCTCTACACCTCTAGTCTAGTCCTCTAGTGGCTAGCCAAACACCTCTCACCTCTAGTCTATCTAGTCCTCTAGTGTGCTAGCCAAACACCTCTACACCTCTAGTCTAGTCTAGTCCATCTAGTGGCTAGCCAAACACCTCTACAACCCTTCGAGTCCTAGTCCTCTAGTGGCTAGCCAAACACCTCTACACCTCTAGTCTAGTCAGTCCTCTAGTGGCTAGCCAAACACATCTACAACACCACTAAGTCTAGTCTAGTCCTCTAGTGGCTAGCCAAACACCTCTACACCTCTAGTCTAGTCTCCTCTAGTTGCTAGCCAAACACCTCTACACCTCTAGTCTAGTCCTCTAGTGGCTAGCCAAACACCTCTACACTCTCAGTCTAGTGTCCTCTAGTGGCTAGCCAAACACCTCTACACCTCTAGTCTAGTCCTCTAGTGGCTAGCCAAACACCTCTCACCTCTATCTAGTCTAGTCCTCTAGTGGCTATCCAAACACCTCTACACCTCTAGTCTTCAGTCCTCTAGTGCTAGCCAAACACCTCTACACCTCTAGTCTAGTCTAGTCCTCTAGTGGCTAGCCAAACACCTCTACACCTCAGTCTAGTCTAGTCCTCTAGTGGCTAGCCAAACACCTCTACACCTCTAGTCTAGTCTAGTCCTCTAGTGGCTAGCCAAACACTCTACACCTCTATTCTAGTCTAGTCTCTAGTGGCTAGCCAAACACCTCTACACTCTAGTCTAGTCTAGTCCTCTAGTGGCTAGCCAAACACCTCTACACCTCTAGTCTAGTCTAAGTCCCTCTAGTGGGCTAGCCAAACACCTCTACACCTCTAGTCTAGTCTAGTCCTCTAGTGGCTAGCCAAACACCTCTACACTCTAGGCTAGTCTAGTCCTCTAGTGGCTAGCCAAACACCTCTACACTCTAGTCTAGTCAGTCCTCTAGTGGCTAGCCAAACACCTCTACAACCTCTATCTAGTCCTCTAGTGGCTAGCCAAACACCTCTACACCTCTAGTCTAGTCTAGTCCTCTAGTGGCTAGCCAAACACCTCTACACCTCTAGTCTAGTCTCCTCTAGTGGCTAGCCAAACACCTCTACACCTCTAGTCTTCTAGTCCTCTAGTGGCTAGCCAAACACCTCTACACTCTAGTCTAGTCTAGTCCTCTAGTGGCTAGCCAAACACCTCTACACCTCTAGTCTAGTCTAGTCCTCTAGTGGCTAGCCTAACACCTCTACACCTCTAGTCTAGTCCTCTAGTGGCTAGCCAAACACCTCTACACCTCTAGTCTAGTCTAGTCCTCTAGTGGCTAGCCAAACACCTCTACACCTCTAGTCTAGTCTAGTCCTCTAGTGGCTAGCCAAACACCTCTACACCTCTAGTCTAGTCCTCTAGTGGCTAGCCAAAAACCTCTACACCTCTAGTCTAGTCTACGTCCTAGTGGCTAGCCAAACACCTCTACACCTCTAGTCTAGTCTAGTACCTCTAGTGGCTAGCCAAACACCTCTACACCTCTAGTCTAGTCCTTCTAGTGGCTAGCCAAACACCTCTACACCTCTAGTCTATGTTAGTCTCTAGTGGGCTAGCCAAACACCTTCTACACCTATAGTCCTAGTCTAGTCCTCTAGTTGCTAGCCAAACACCTCTACAACTCTAGTCTAGTCCTCTAGTGGGCTATGCCAAACACCTCTACACCTCTAGTCTAGTCCTCTAGTGGCTAGCCAAACACCTCTACCTCTAGTCCCTAGTCTAGTCCTCTAGGTTGCTAGCCAAACACCTCTACACCTCAGTCTAGTCTAGTCCTCTAGTGGCTAGCCAAACACCTCTACACCTCTAGTCTAGTCCTCTAGTGGCTACCCAAACACCTCTACAACCTCTAGTCTAGTTCCTCTAGTGGCTAGCCAAACACCTCTACACTCTAGTCTAGTCTAGTCCTCTATAGTGGCTAGCCAAACACCTCTAACACCTCTAGTCTAGTCTAGTCCTCTATTGGCTAGCCAAACACCTCTACACCTCAGGTCTAGTCTAGTCCTCTAGTGGCTAGCCAAACACCTCTACAACCGTCTACCTCTCTCTAGTCTAGTCTATAGTCCCTCTAGTTATGGCTAGCCAAACACCTCTACACCTATAGTCTAGTCCCTAGTCCTCTAGTGGCTAGCCAAACACCTCTACACCTCTAGTCTAGTCCTCTAGTGGGCTAGCCAAACACCTCTACACACCCACCTCTAGTCTAGTCCTCTAGTGGCTAGCCCAAACACACCTCCTACACCTCAAGTCATAGTCTAGTCCTCTAAGTGGCTAGCCCCCCAAAAACACCTCTACACCTCTAGTCTAGTCTAGTCCCCATCTAGTGGCTAGCCCAAACACCTCTACACCTCTAAGTCTAGTCCCTAGTCCTTCTAGTGGCTAGCCAAACACCTCTACAACACCTCTAGTCTAGTCCCTCTAGTGGCTAACCAAACACCTCTACAACCTCTAGTCTAGTCTAGTCTCTAGTGGCTAGCCAAACACCTCTACACCTCTAGTCTAGTCTAGTCTCTAGTGGCTAGGCCAAACACCTCTACAACCTCTAGTCTAGTCCTAGTCCTCTAGTGGCTAGCCAAACACCTCTACACCTCTAGTCTAGTCTAGTCCTCTAGTGTGCTAGCCAAACACCTCTACAACCTCTAGTCTAGTCTAGTCCTCTAGTTGCTAGCCAAACACCTCTACACCTCTAGTCTAGTCTAGTCCTCTATTGGCTAGCCAAACACCTCTACACCTCTAATCTAGTAGTTCCTCTAGTGGCTAGCCAAACACCTCTACACCTCTAGTCTAGTCCAAGTACCTCTAGTGGCTAGCCAAACACCTCTACACCTCTAGTCTAGTCAGTCCTCTAGTGGCTAGCCAAACACCTCTACACCTCTTGTCTAGTCTAGTCCCAAGATCCTAGTGGCTAGCCAAACACCTCTACACCTCTAGTCTAGTCTAGTCCTAGTGGCTAGCCAAACACCTCTACACCTCTAGTCTAGTCTAGTCCTCTAGTGGCTAGCCAAACACCTCTACACCAAACTCTAGTCTAGTCTAGTCCTCTAGTGGCTAGCCAAACACCTCTACACCTCTAAGTCTAGTCTAGTCCTCTAGTTGGCTAGCCAAACACCTCTACACCTCTAGTCTAGTCTAGTCCTCTAGTGGGCTAGCCAAACACCTCTACAACCTCTAGTCTAGTCTAGCCTCTAGTGGCTAGCCAAACACCTCTACAACCTCTAGTCTAGTCTAGTCCCTTTTTCTAGTGGCTAGCCCAAACACCATCTACACCTCTAGTCTAGTCCTCTAGTGCTAATCCAAACACCTCTACACCTCCTAGTCTAGTCCTCTAGTGGCTAGCCAAACACCTCTACACCTATAGTCTAGTCTAGTCCTCTAGTGTGCTAGCCAAACACCTCTACACTTTAGTCCTAGTCCTCTAGTGGCTAGCCAAACACCCCTCTAAACAACCTCTACTAGTCCTAGTCTCTAGTGGCTAGCCAAACACCTCTACAACCTCTAGTCTAGTCCTCTAGTGGCTAGCCTAAACACCTCTACACCTCTAGTCTAGTCTAGTCCTCTAGTGGCTAGGCCAAACATAAACCCTCTACACCTCTAGTCTAGTTCTAGTCCTCTATGGCTAGGCCAAACACCTCTACAACAAACTCTAGTCTAGTCTAGTCCTCTAGTGGCTAAGCCAAACACCTCTACACCTCTAGTCTAGTCTAGTCCCTCTAGTGGCTAAGCCAAACACTCTACACCTATAGTCTAGTCTAGTCAAGAACTCTAGTGGCTAGCCAAACACCTCTCTACACCTCTAGTCTAGTCCTCTAGTGGCTAGCCAAACACCTTCTACACCTATAGTCTAGTCTACACCTCTAGTGGGCTAGCCAAACACCTCTACACCTCTAGTCTAGGTCTAGTCCTCTAGTTGGCTAGCCAAACACCCTCTAACACCTCTAGTCTAGTTCTAGTCAGTTCTCTAGTGGCTAGCCAAACACCTCTACACCTCTAGTCTAGTCCTAGGTCCTCTAGTTGGCTAGCCAAACACCTCTACAAACCTCTAAGTCTAGTCTAGTCCTCTAGTGGCTACCAAAAACACCTCTACACCTCTAGTCTAGTCTAGTCCCTCTAGTGGCTAGCCAAACACATCTACACCTCTAGTCTAGTCTAGTCCTCTAGTGGCTAGCCAAACACCCTCTACACCTCTAGTCTAGTCTAGTCCTCTAGTGGCTAGCCAAACACCTGCTACACCTCTAGTCTAATCTAGTCCCTCTAGTGGCTAGACCAAACACCTCTACACCTCTAGTCTAGTCTAGTCTCTAGTGGCTAGCCAAACACCTCTACACCTCCTAGTCTAGTCTAGTCCTCTAGTGGCTAGCCCAAACACCTCTACACCTCTAGTCTAGTCTAGTCCTCCTAGTGCTAGCCAAACACCTCTAACAACACCTCCTAGTCTAGTCCTCTAGTGGCTAGCCAAACACCTCTACACCTCCTAGTCTAGTCCTAGTCCTCTAGTGGCTAGCCAAACATCTCTACAAAACACTAGAGTCTAGTCTAGTCCTCTAGTGGCTAGCCAAACACCTCTACACCTCTAGTCTAGTTTTTCCCTCCTCTATGGCTAGCCAAACACCTCTATACACCTCTAGTCTAGTCTAGTCCTCTAGTTGGCTAGCCAAACACCTCTACACCTCTAGTCTAGTCTAGCCTCTAGTGGGGGCTAGCCAAACACCTCTACACCTCTAGTCTAGTCCTCTAGTGGCTAGCCAAAAAAACACCTCTACACCTCTAGTCTAGTCCTCTAGCGGCTAGCCAAACACCCTCTACACCTCTAGTCTAGTCCTCTAGTGGCTAGCCAAACACCTCTAACACCTCTAGTCTAGTCTAGTCCTCTAGTGGCTAGCCAAACACCTCTACACCTCTAGTCTAGTCTCTAGTGGCTAGCCAAAAAAAAGCAACCTCTACACCTCTAGTCTAGTCTAGTCCTCTAGTGGCTAGCCAAACACCTCTACACCTCTAGTCTAGTCTAGTCCTCTAGTGGCTAGCCAAACACCTTCTACACCTCTAGTCTAGTCAGTCATCTAGTGGCTAGCCAAACACCTCTACACCTCTAGTCTAGTCTAGTCCTCTAGTGGCTAGCCAAACACCTCTATACACCTCTAGATCTAGTCTAGTCCTCTAGTGGCTAGCCAAACACCTCTACACCTCTAGTCTAGTCTCTAGTCCTCTTAGTAGTTTTGCTAGCCAAACACCTCTACACCTCTAGTCTAGTCTAGTCCTCTAGTGGCTAGCCAAACACCTTACAACCTCTAGTCCTAGTCCTCTAGTGGCTAGCCAAACACACCTCCTACAACCTCTAGTCTAGTCTAGTCTCTAGTGGCTAAGCCAAAAAAAACCTATACACCTCTACTAGTCAGTCCTCTAGTGGCTAGCCAAACACACTAGCTCTAACACCTCTAGTCTAGTTCTAGTCCTCTAGTGCTAGCCAAACACCTCTACAACCTCTAGTCTAGTCCTCACTATGGCTAGCCAAACACCTCTTACAAACCAACCTCTAGTCTAGTCCTCTAGTGGCTAGCCAAACACCTCTACACCTCTATCTAGTCTAGTCCCTCTAGTGGCTAGCCAAACAACACCTCTACACCTCTAGTCTAGTCTAGTCCTCTAGTGGCTAGCCAAACACCTCTCTACACCTCTAGTCTAGTCTAGTCCTCTAGTGGCTAGCCAAACACCTCTACACATACTCTAGTCTAGTCCAGTCCTCTAGTGGCTAGCCAAACACACTCTACACTCTAGTCTAAGTCCTAGTCCTCTAGTGGCTAGCCAAACACCTCTACACACCTCTAGTCTAGTCTAGTCCTCTATGCGGCTAGCCAAACACCTCTACACCTCTAGTCTAGTCCTCTAGTGGCTAGCCAAACACACCCTCTACAAACCTTCTTGTCTAGTCTATTCTGTCTCTAGTGGCTAGCCAAACACCTCTACACTCTCAGTCTAGTCTAGACTCTAGTGGCTAGCCAAAAAAAACACCTCTACACCTCTAGTCTAGTCCTAGTCTAGTGGCTAGCCAAACACCTCTACACCTCTAGTCTAGTCTAGTCCTCTAAGTGGCTAGCCAAACACCTCTACACCTCTAGTCTAGTCTAGTCTCTAGTGGCTAGCCAAACACCTCTACACCTCTAGTCTAGTCTATCTCTATAAGTGGCTAGCCAAACACCTCTACGACACCTCTAGTCTAGTCTAGTCCCTCTAGTGGCTAGCCAAACACCTCTACACCTCTAGTCTAGTCTAGTCCTCTAGTGGCTAGCCAAACACCTCTACAACCTCTAGTCTAGTCTAGTCCTCTAGTGGCTAGCCCAAACACCTCTACACCTCTAGTCTAGTCCTCTAGTGGCTAAGCCAAAACACCTCTACACCTCTAGTCTAGTCCATCTATACCTCTATGGGCTAGCCAAACACCTCAACACCTCTAGCTCTAGTCCTAGTCCTCTAGTGCTAAGCCAAACACCTCTACACCTCTAGTCTAGTCTAGTCCTCTAGTGGCTAGCCAAACACCTCTACACCTCTAGTCTAGTTTTGTTCTCTCTCTAGTGCTAGCCAAACACCTCTACACCTCTAAGTCTAGTCTAGTCCTCTAAGTTGGCTAGCCCAAACAGCACCTCTACAAAACTCTATCTAATCTAGTCCTCTAGTGGCTAGCCAAACACCCTCTACACCTCTAGTCTAGTCTAGTCCTCTAGTGGCTAGCCAAACACCTCTACACCTCTAGTCTAGTCTAGTCCTCTAGTGGCTAAGCCAAACACCTCTACACCTCTAGTCTAAGTCTCTAGTCCTCTAGTGGCTAGCCAAACACCTCTACACCACTCTAGTCTAGTCCTCTATAGTGGCTAGCCAAACACCTCTACACCTCTAGTCTAGTCTAGTCCTCTAGTGGCTAGCCAAACACCTCTACACCTCTAGTCTAGTCAGTCTAGTGCTAGCCAAACACCTCTACACCTCTAGACAAGTCTAGTCCTCTAGTGGCTAGCCAAACACACCTGCTACACCTCTAGTCTAGTCCCTCTAGTGGCTAGCCAAACACCTCTACACCCTCTAGTCTAGTCTAAGTCCTCTAGTGGCTAGCCAAACACCTCTACACCTCTAGTCTAGTCTAGTCCTCTAGTGGCTAGAGACCAAACACCATCTACACCTCTAGTCTAGTCCCTCTAGTGGCTAGCCAAACACCTCTACACCTTCTAGTCTAGTCTAGTCTCTAGTGGCTAGCCAAACACCTCTACACCTCTAGTCTAGTCTATTTCCTCTAGTTGGCTAGCCAAACACCTCTACACCTCTAGTCTAGTCTAGTCCTCTAGTGCTAGCCAAACACCTCTACACCTCTAGTCTAGTCTAGTCCTCTAGTGGCTAGCCAAACACCTCTAACACCTCTAAGTCTAGTCTAGTCCCTCTAGTTGCTAGCCAAACACCTCTACAACACCTCTAGTCTAGTCCTCTAGAGGCTAGCCCAAACACCTCTACAAAAACACTCTAGTCAAGTCTAGTCCTCTAGTGGCTAGCCAAACACCTCTACACCTCTATCTAGTCTCAGTCCTCTAGTGGCTAGCCAAACACCTCTACACCTCTAGTCTAGTCTAGTCCTCTAGTGGCTAGCCAAACACCTCTACACCTCTAGTCTAGTCCTCTAGTGGCTAGCCAAACACCTCTACACCTCTAGTCTAGTCTAGTCCTCTAAGTGGCTAGCCAAACACCAATCTACATCCTCTAGTCTTAGTCCAGTCCCTCTAGTGGCTAAGCCAAACACCTCTACACAAACTCTAGTCTAGTCTAGTCCTCTAGTGGCTAGCCAAACACCTCTAACAAACCTATAGTCTAGTCTAGTACCATCTAGTGGCTAGCCAAACACCTCTACACCTCTATAGTCTAGTTCTGGTCCTCTAGTGGCTAGCCAAACACCTCTACACACCTCTAGTCTAGTCCCTCTAGTGGCTAAGCCAAACACCTCTACACCTCTAGTGTAGTCTAGTCCTCTAGTTGCTAGCCAAACACCTCTACACCTCTAGTTCTATCCAGTCTAAGTGGCTAGCCAAACACCTCTACAAACCTCTATTCTAGTCTAGTCCTCTAGTGGCTAGCCAAACACCTCTACAACAATCTAGTCTAGTCCTCTAGTTCGCTAGCCAAACACCTCTACAAACCTCTAGTTAGTCCTCTAGTGGCTAGCCAAACACCTCTACACCTCTACACCTCTAGTCTAGTACTCTATGTGGCTAGCCAAACAACCTCTACACCTCTAGTCTAGTCTTAGTCCTCTAGTGGCTAGCCAAACACCTCTACAACCTCTAGTCTAGTTAACTAGTGGCTAGCCAAAACACCTCTACACCTCTAGTCAAGTAGTTAGTCCTCTAGTGGGCTAGCCAAACACCTCTACACCTCTAGTCTAGTCTAGGTCTCTAGTGGCTAAGCCAAACACCTCTACACATCTAGTCTAGTCTAGTCTAGTCTCTAGTGCTAGCCAAACACCTCTACCCTCTAGTCTAGTCCTCTAGCTGGCTAGCCAAACACCTCTATTCACTCAGTCTAGTCTAGTCTAAGTCTCTAGTGGCTAGCCAAACACCAAACTACACCTCTTCTAGTCTAGTCCTCTAAGTGGCTAGCCAAACACCTCTAACAACTCTAGTCTATCTTAGTCCTCTAGTTGCTAGCCAAACACCTCTACACCTCTACACCTCTAGTTCTAGTGTTGCCTCTAGTGGCTAGCCAAACACCTCTACACTCTAGTCTAGTACTCTAGTGGCTAGCCAAAAACCCCACTATACACCTCTAGTCTAGTCCTCTAATGGCTAGCCAAACACCTCTACACCCTCTAGTCTAGTCTAGTCTTCTAGTTTGCTAGCCAAACACCTCTACACCTCCTAGTCCTAGTCTAGTCCTCTATTTAGGCTAGCCAAAAAACACCTCTACACCTCTAGTCTAGTCTATCCCTCTAGTGGCTAGCCAAACACCTATACACCTCTAGTCTATAGTCCTCTCTCTAGTTGCTAGCCAAACACCTCTACACCTCTATCTAGTCTAGTCCCTCTAGTGGCTAGTCAAACACCTCTACACCTCTAGTCTAGTCTAAGTCCTCTAGTGGCTAGCCAAACACCTCTACACCTCTAACCTCTAGTCTAGTCTCTATGGAGTAGCCAAACACCTCTACAACCTCTAGTCTAGTGGTCCCTCTAGTTGGCTAGCCAAACACCCACACCCCCCTCTACACCTCTAGTTAGTCTAGTCAGTCCTCTAGTGGCTAGCCAAACAAACCTCTACACCTCTAAGAAATAGTCTAGTCTAGTCTAGTCTCTAGTGGATAGCCAAACACCTCTACACCTCTAGTCTAGTCTAGTATCCTCTAGTTTGGCTAGCCAAACACCTCCTACACCTCTAGTCCTAGTCTAGTCTATTCTCTAGTGGCTATCCAAACACCTCTAACACCTCTAGTCTAGTACTCTAAGTGGCTAGCCAAACAACTCTACACCTCTAGTCTAGTCCTCTAGTGGCTAGCCAAACACCTCTACACCTCTAGCTCTAGTCTAGTCCTCTAGTTGCTAGCCAAAACACCTCTACACCTCTAGTCTAGTCTAGTCCTCTAGTGGCTAGCCAAAACACCTCTACACCTCTAGTCTAGTCTAGTCATTCTCTAGTGGCCTAGCCAAACACCTCTACACCTCTAGTTCTAGTCTAGTCCTCTAGTGGGCGGCTAGCCAAACACCTCTACAACAAACACCTCTAGTCTAGCCATCTAGTGGCTAGCCAAACACCTCTACAACCTCTAGTCTAGTCCTAGTTCCTCTAGTGGTAGCCAAACACCTCTACACCTCTAGTCTAGTCCTCTAGTGGCTAGCCAAACACCTCCTACACCTCTAGTCTACTAGTCCTCTAGTGCTAAGCCAAACACCCTCTACACCTCTAGTCTAGTCCCCTCTAGCGGCTAGCCAAACACCTCTACAC
>CM062490.1:50112698-50335198 GCA_031479575.1 Coregonus ussuriensis
CTCTTCTCTCCCCTCTCTCCTCTCTCTCTCCCCTCTTTCCTGTCTTCTCTCTCTCCTCTCCCTCCTCTCCGCTCTTTTATCTCTATCCCCTCTCTCCTCTCTTCTTTCTCTCCCCTCTCTTCTCTCTCTCCCCTCTCCCCTCTCTCCTCTCTCTCTCCCCTCTCTCCTCTCTCCCCTCTCTCTTCTCTCCCCTCTCTCCTCTCTCTCTCCCCTCTCTCCTCTCTCTCCTCTCTCCTCTCTCTCCTCTCTCTCCTCTCTCCCCTCTCTCTTCTCTCCCCTCTCTCATCTCTCTCTCCCCGCTCTCCCCTCTCTCCTCTCTCCCCTCTCTCTTCTCTCCTCTCTCTCCTCTCTCTCTTCCCTCTCTCCTCGCTCTCCTCTCTTCTCTCTCTCCCCTCTCTTCTCTCTCTCCCCTCTCTCCTCTCTCCCCTCTCTCCTCTCTCTTCTCTCTCTCCCCTCTCTTCTCTCTCTCCCCTCTCCCCTCTCTCCTCTCTCTCTCCCCTCTCTCCTCTCTCCCCTCTCTCTTCTCTCCCCTCTCTCCTCTCTCTCTCCCCTCTCTCCTCTCTCTCTTCTCTCCTCTCTCTCCTCTTTCCCCTCTCTCTTCTCTCCCCTCTCTCATCTCTCTCTCCTCTCTCTCCTCTCTCTCCTCTCTCCCCTCTCTCCTCTCTCTCCCCTCTCTTCTCTCTCTCCCCTCTCTCCTCTCTCCCATCTCTCTTCTCGCCCCTCTCTCATCTCTCTCTCCCCTCTCTCCTCTCTCTCCTCTCTCCCCTCTCTCTTCTCTCCCCTCTCTCCTCTCTCTCTCCCCTCTCTCCTCTCTTTCCTCTCTTCTCTCTCTCCTCTCCCTCCTCTCCGCTCTTTTATCTCTATCCCCTCTCTCCTCTCTTCTCTCTCTCCCCTCTCTTCTCTCTCTCCCCTCTCCCCTCTCTCCTCTCTCCCCTCTCTCCCCTCTCTCCTCTCTCTCCTCTCCCTCCTCTCTGCTCTTTTATCTCTATCCCCTCTCTCCTCTCTCCTCTTTCTCTCTCTCCTCTCTCCCCTCTCTAAGTTCTCCTCTCTTCTCTCGCTCCTCTCTGCTCTCTTCTCTCTCTCCTCTCCTCTCCCCTTCCATTCCCAGTCCTTTGTATTTCACCCGTTACCATGGAAAATAATTGAATAGAATTTCAGCCTCATTGTTGCCCAGGTGGTAATGTTATAGTTCCTCCTCCTTCTGGTTTTACTTCCTGGGTTGGACCGCACTGAAGGAATTAATTTTGTCATTATGGGATATTGTGTGTAGAATTTTAAAATGTATTTAATCCATTTAGAATTCAGGCTGTAACAACAACATGTATTTCTGTGCATCTTGGGACAGTATAAAAGTTCAAATGTAAAGCTGAATGTAAAGGTGCATTTCTTCTGAATGTGGTAGCATATTTGGTCATTGTCTAGAAATACGTGATTGTGTAAAGAAAAATACACACCTCATATTTACGTCTGACAAGATGAGAATTATTATTATTTTTTTATGTTTGCTGCGTTCAAATTGTTCAATACATCCTTTGACAAATGCCAATGTCACTGACAAAGAAACAAACTGTTCAACCTCTCACCAAGTGAGACTGTGCAGTACAGTACATGTCAATCACCATCCACTGTCTAGCCTAGAGCTCTGCCCATGCAGTACACTGACTTTTATCCAACCGGATAATGGTGAATATTTTTGGCAAGTTCGGGAATTATAAAAGAAGAAAAAACTGAAAAAAAATAGTTTAAAAAAATAATGTCTGAAAATCGCCAAATAAATATTTCCACACAACCCTGGTTATACCACGTCTGGTATAAAAGACGTTTAACTATAAACCAACGCTAGCATGGTAATATGTCATATGTCATCTCTAGTCATGTAATGGTAGCACTACCTATTTGACAGGAGGTTAATGCTCATCATCCTGAAATATGGAGTTGGGAAAAGGTTACGTCTGACAAATGCACGAGTTGTGGAAATTAAACGGCAGTATTTATGCAAAAAGCCTGCGCATCCCGGGTGCTTCAGAGCTTAAGCCGTCCCAAATCCTTTCCCATTCTCCAGGATCCTGCATGTAAAGCAATCCATTAGTGTCAGGGTAGAGAGAGAGGAGAGAGAGAGGAGAGAGAGAGAGAGAGAGAGAGAGAGAGAGAGAGAGAGAGAGAGAGAGAAGACTGCTGTGGGATTTGAAGTGGACACCTGTCCATTAAGAAGAAGCGTTTCAACCCATTGCAGGCAGCTCATCTCTGAAATTATTTGCCAGAATTAAATTCAGCCCAAATGTAATGGAATTCATATTTATGTGTTTCTCCCTTTTCTGTATGGATCAAAAAATGGCATCCTTTTTATCACTTTAAAAAGTGGTTGTAAAATGGGACTGTTGCTAGTTTTGCAATAAGTTAGTAGCGTCTACAATTTACAGAGAGTAGCTAGGTTTCCATGCAATTGGCGACAGATTTTCATGCAAATATTCAAAAATCTGCATAAAAACAACATGCAAATGTTCCCTGCAGAGGGGTGTTTCCATTCAAATTGATTTGTTGCAGATCAAAGGCTGTGCGTGATAACGTAATGCACATACAAATAACCTTTGCGGGTTAAATTCCAGTTAAATGGGTTTCCTTCCTTAGCATTTTCAACTCTACTAATGTTTTTTCAGTAAAATATGTTTTTTTCAGTAAAATATGTTTTTTTCAGTAAAATATAATGTTTTTTTCAGTAAAATATAATGTTTTTTTCAGTAAAATAATGTTTTTTTCAGTAAAATATAATGTTTTTTTCAGTAAAATAATGTTTTTTTCAGTAAAATATTATGTTTTTTTCAGTAAAATACTGTTTTTTTCAGTAAAATAATGTTTTTTTCAGTAAAAGTGCATATCGACCAGGAAGCTAAAAAGAAGGCAGCCATGAATAAATATTCCGACACAGAAGCTTTGAAGAAAATACTGGAGTCGGACTCGGATCAGGGGAGGATTTCGACTCGGCTGACGAAGCTTTCTAGAAAGATTGGATCCACTTTTAGATCTAGTGGAGGATGCAGAGCTACACGCGCCCCCTGTAGCTCAGTTGGTAGAGCATAGCGTTTGCAACGCCAGGGTTGTGGGTTCGATTCCCACGTGGGGCCAGTATGAAAAAAAAACACACAAAAATGCACGCACTCACTAAGTGTAAGTCGCTCTAGATAAGAGCGTCTGCTAAATGCCTCAAATGTAAAAATTTAAAATTATATAGCGAATGTTTGTGCCCACTCTGGTCTTGGCATGTGCGCTTGCAGATAAAGTATAACCAACCTGATGAGAATAGTACGGACAAAAGAGCGAGATTATTTGTATTTGTCAAACGGCATCGATCATCAAAACACCCTCGATATGTATTGAAAAGAGCATCAAGCTAATCACTGTGCACTTTCACCACCCTGCGAAGTTCATCATAACCCACTGGGTAAAAACATGGTTGCATCGATGTTGTTTTCATGTCATTTCAACCCAAAAAATTCAATGTGATGACGTTGAATCAACGTGGGAAAATGATTGGATTTACAAAAAGTCATCAAGGTAAGATCTTTTTTTTTTTTTTTTTACATAACTTTTAAACTAAATATTATGTTGATTTCATGTTGAATTCACATTAGTTGACAACGCAACCAAATATAAATCAAACATAGATGTTGAACTGATGTCTATGCCCAGTGGGAACGCCTCGGTCACACCTGCAGCGTCATTGCGCAAAATGGTACACAACATAATCTGGATATGTGTGCAACAAAAGTTCAACATTCACCTTCTGCTACCTTTTCTGTCAAGCCGTCTACGCGTACAGTTTTGATGCATATGTTGGATAAATCCAACGTATGCACCACACAGAACGCACTGCAACTGCCTCTGCAACGCAATGCTCCAAGGCGAACGCAGCGTTCCATTGGAAATGAACGTACTTCTGGTGTACGCAATGACCCTGTGGGTGTGATCGCAATGACCCCGTGGGTGTGATCGCAATGACCCCGTGGGTGTGATCGCAATAACCCTGTAGGTGTGATTGAGGCGTGACTTATTTCACCTGTAGCCTAATAAACTGCACGGTTTCCTGAGTCGTAGTGGGAGGACCAGACGACACATCATCCTATGACTCCAAGTTTACTTTGTTATTATTTCAATATCTGCAACGTAAAGACCGTTTCCACCGCCATTTCTCCCATCTTTTCTAGAGTATTTTTCTTTATAGACATTTGGACAAGTTTACCTACACAGTATTTTATTTTTTTCCATCAGGCCTGTCGTGACATTTTTTATCAGACATGTGCTTTATTTGCATAAAAGGGTTGGACGGAAAGCTGGTTACTGTCTTGATAATGATACGTTCAAATGTAGTATATTTGTTTTAAATGCTATAGGTTGGCTTCACAATATCCTTGGTTGTTTTTCTGCTTAGAGTATTTACAGTACATGTCCTTGGTAGTTTTCTTGTTTGGAGTATTTACAGTACATGTCCTTGGTAGTTTTTCTGTTTGGAGTATTTACAGTACATGTCCTTGGTAGTTTCTCTGTTTGGAGTATTTACAGTACATGTCCTTGGTAGTTTCTCTGTTTGGAGTATTTACAGTACATGTCCTTGGTAGTTTTTCTGCTTAGAGTATTTACAGTACATGTCCTTGGTAGTTTTCCTGTTTTTAGTATTTACGTTGTCTTCATGATAGGAACATAAACAACACGTTTTTATTTGCAGTGTTTTATTAATGTCATGTCATGTTAATGTTAATGACTTATTTCATAATAAAACCTCTGCTTTTGAACAAATCATTCATATACAGTAACTCTCAACAGAGGGCAAGATATGAAGCGACCCACTGGGCAAAAACTGGTTGAATGAGGTTGTTTCCACTTTATTTTCAAGAAATAAATTCTATTTGGTGACGTTGAATCAAGGTGGAACTGATTGGAGTTGAAAAAAGTCATGAACATAAAGGGAATTTCATATTTTCTTCACCCAACTTTTAACCTAAATTCAATAACATGGTGATTTTTTTTTTTGGGGTGGGGGGGGTTGATTTCACGTTGAATTCCCGTTAGTTGACAACTCAACCAAATGTACAATTAAATGTTGACCTGACGTCTTTGCCCAGTTGGGAACCATCGAACCTTGTTTGGTTTTTATATTAGCACGTCTTCTAGCAGTGTATCTGACCTTCTTCTATGTTCTCCTGATCTACAGTCAACAGCCTGAGGGGACATGTTATAGCTAGCTATGGGAGCGGAGGTAGGAAAGGTAGCTTCCTACCTCCTCATGTTTCCATATTAATCAGACACAGCGACTGTCACAGGACATCTAGGTACATTCACTATCCACAGCCTCCTCTCCGTGGCTGCGTCCCAAATGCCACCCTTATTCCCTATATCGTGCACTACTTTTTATTTATTTACCAGAGCTCATAGGGTGGTAGCGCACCATAGAGCGAATAGGGTGCCATTTGGGATGCAGACCATGGCTGGGTGTCAGCTTACCACAGCCAAATCAGACAGGAGGACAGAGAGGTGGACGATAAGATCAGGACGATGGGTAGAAGAGTCAGCGTCCCAAATGGCCCCCTATCCCCTATTTAGTGCACTACTTTTGACCAGGGCCAATTTGGTAAATATAGGGTACCATTAGGGACGCGTATACAGACTCCTGATCCCTGGCTACCAGACCAGGCTGAGCAGAGGGCTGAGGGGGCTTTCTACAGACACATTATACCAATGAGGTTTAGGCTTAAAGGCCCTCGTTGCTGATGAACCAACACTAAGGGAAGAAAGCCAGTCATAGGACAGGAGCTCAGTCCTTGAAATTAATTAGACTACGCTACCGTCACCAGTATGCCAAGTTATCCTGTTTAGACCAGTCTGAATGCTGCTAACACTAGCCTGTTTATACCAGCCTGAATGCTGCTAACACTAGCCTGTTTATACCAGCCTGAATGCTGCTAACACTAAAGAGCACAAGTTAGCCTGTTTAAACCAGCCTGAATGCTGATAACACTAGCCTGTTTAAACCAGCTTGAATGCTGCTAACACTAAAGAGCACAAGTTAGCCCATTTAAACCAGCCTGAATGTTGCTAACACTAGCGTGTTTAGACAACCTGAATTCTGCTAACACTAGCCTGTTTAGACCAGCCTGAATGCTGCTAACACTAAAGAGCACAAGTTCGCCTGTTTAAACCAGCCTGAATGTTGCTAACACTAAAGAGCAGAAGTTAGCCTGTTTAAACCAGCCTGAATGTTGCTAACACTAAAGAGCAGAAGTTAGCCTGTTTAAACCAGCCTGAATGCTGCTAACACTAGCCTGTTTAGACCAGCCTTAATGCTGATAACACTAGCCTGTTTAAACCAGCCTGAATGCTGCACACACTAAAGAGCAGAAACTAGCCTGTTTAAGCTATTTACATTTTAGTCATTTAGCAGACTCTCTTATCTAGAGCGACTTACAGTTAGTGAGTGCACACATTTCTTTATACTGGTCCCCCATGGGAAACGAACCCACAACCCTGGCGTTGCAAGCGCCATGCTCTACCAACTGAGCTACACGGGACTACAGCCTGAATTCTGAAACCAGCCTGAATGCTGCTAACACTAGCCTGTTTAAACCAGCCTGAATGCTGCTAACACTAGCCTGTTTAAACCAGCCTGAATGCTGCTAACACTAAATAGCATGAAGTGGCCGAGAGAGAGAGAAATTGTGAGGTACCAAAGCACTTTCATTGTTCGACCTCTTTTCTGTGTTCAGATGCATGCAGTCGTCGAGCTAGCAACAGTCCTACTACAATACCTCAGCCGTGTGTGTGTTTGTGTGGTTGTGTGTGGTTGTGTGTGTGTCTGTGTGTGTGTGTTTGTCTGTGTGTGTGTCTCTGTGTATGTGTGTGTGGTTGTATGGTTGTGTGTGTATGTGTGTATGTGTGTCTGCGTGCGTGCGTGTGTGCATGCGTGTGTAGCCAGGGATGTAGTGGTACATAAAATAGGTGGGGGGAAATCTGCCTCCAACCGGTGCAGGCTTGTTGAGCTTCACACAATCCCAGGATAATTAACAACACCTATTTAACAGAGTGGCTTCTGCCAGGACAGCTGGAGGTTACGGGAGGCAGTAAGATCAGAGCCCTGGTGGCTGGCTGGCTGGTTCTGCTCCCTGGCTGGCTGGCTGGCTGGTTGGTTCTGCTCCCTGGCTGGCTGGTTGGTTCTGCTCCATGGCTGGCTGGCTGGTTCTGCTCCCTGGCTGGCTGGCTGGTTCTGCTCCCTGGCTGGCTGGCTGGCTGGTTCTGCTCCCTGGCTGGCTTATTCTGCTCTCTGGCTGGCTGGCTGGTTCTGCTCTCTGGCTAGCTGGCTGGTTCTGCTCCCTGGCTGGCTGGCTGGTTCTGCTCTCTGGCTAGCTGGCTGGTTCTGCTCCCTGGCTGGCTGGCTGGTTCTGCTCCCTGGCTGGCTTATTCTGCTCTCTGGCTGGCTGACTGGTTGGTTCTGCTCTCTGGCTGGCTGACTGGCTGGATGGTTCTGCTCCCTGGCTGGCTGGCTGGCTGGCTGACTGGCTGGTTCTGTTCTCTGGCTGGCTGGCTGGCTGGTTCTGCTCTCTGGCTGGCTGGTTCTGCTTTCTGTCTGTCTGGCTGGTTCTGCTCTCTGGCTGGCCCACTTGCTGGTTCTGCTCTCTGGCTGGCTGATTCTGCTCTCTGGCTGGCTGATTGCTCTCTGGCTGGCTGAATGGCTGGTTCTGCTCTCTGGCTGGCTGACTGGTTCTGCTCTCTGGCTGGCTGGCTTGCTGGCTGGCTCACTGGCTGGTTCTGCTCTCTGACTGGTTGGCTGGTTCTGCTCTCTGCCTGGCTGAATGGCTGGTTCTGCTCTCTGGCTGGCTGACTGGCTATGCTCTCTGGCTGGCTGGCTTGCTGGCTGGCTCACTGGCTGTTTGCTCTCTGGCTGGCTGGCTGGTTCTGCTCTCTGGCTGGCTGACTGGCTGGTTCTGCTCTCTGGCTGGCTGGCTGGCTGGCTTGTTCTGCTCTCTGACTGGCTGGTTCTGCTCTCCGGCTGGCTGGCTTGCTGGATGGTTCTGCACTCTGGCTGGCTGGTTCTGCTCCATGGCTGGCTGGCTTGCTGGCTGGTTCTGCCTTCTGGCTGGCTGACTGGCTGAATCTGCTCTCTGGCTGACTTGTTCTGCTCTCTGGCTGGCTGGCTGGCTGGCTGGCTTGCTGGCTGGCTGGTTCTGCTCTCTGGCTGGCTGGCTGGTTCTGCTCCATGGTTGGCTGGCTTGCTGGCTGGCTGGTTCTGCTCTCTGGCTGGCTGGCTGGTTCTGCTCCATGGCTGGCTGGCTGGCTTGCTGGCTGGTTCTGCTCTCTGACTGGCTGGACTGGTTGTGCTCTCTGGCTGGCTGGTTGGCTGTAAGACTGGTTCTTCTCTCTGGTTGGATGGCTGGTCGGCTAGCTGGATGGCTGACTGGCTGGCTGGATGACTGGTAGGATAGCTGGTTGGCTGGCTGGCTGGTTAGCTGGCTGGGTAGATATTTGTTTGGCTGGGTGGCTGGTTGGCTGGCTGGCTGGTAGGATAGCTGGTTGGCTGGCTGGCTGGTTAGCTGGCTGGGTAGATATTTGTTTGGCTGGGTGGCTGGTTGGCTGATTTGCTGGATGGATGGCTGACCGGCTGGTTTGGGTAGCTGGCTGGCTGGCTGGCTGGGTGGCTTGCTGGCTGGGTGGCTTGCTGGCTGGGTGGCTTGCTGGCTGTGTGACTGGCTGCCTGATTGTGTGGCTAGCGTGTTGGCTGGCTGGCAGATGGGCTGGCGGGCTGGATGACTGACTGTATGACTACTGGCTGGGTGGCTGGCTGGCTGGCTGGGTGGGTGGGTGGGTGGCTTGTTGGCTGTTTTGCTGGCTGGCTGTCTGGCTGGCTCCTGTCCGGGTTTCAGCTGGCTCTGTAGCCCACAGGATTTGTTTCACCTCTTTGTCTCCTGAGCCTAAGTGAAGTCAGTGGCTGTGGTAGGAACACACTGTGCCACACAAACTGTCCCGGCCCTCTGTCTGGCCCTGCCTCCCTGCCTGGCAGCTTGTTAGCTGATAGAAATGGATTGAGTCCAACTGGATGTGTTTCTGACTGATGTGTTTGTACATGACGCATTGGTCATATTTCCCCTTTGTAATTATTTTGTGTGGTTTGACCTTGATGCGTTCATATTTGTTTTAAGTGCACATGTAAGGGTATATGTCGTGTGTCCATTAGGAGTTTGATGTTGGGATGAATATCAAGGCCGCCATAGAAAACATTGGTTCATTTATTAGCAGGTTTTATTCATCTGATTAACCAGCGCCAAAAGGTGCAGGTGCACAAACGCTGTTATCTTCCCGTGCTCAGGAGGAACATGATGGAGCCTTCTTGGTTTTGTGTAGTTTGTTGACCTTCCTCCCCTAGCTGTTGGGAGAGATAGAATTCTGTAAAGGCAAGAAGTGCATGCTCGGTGAAAGGTGCTTTGATTCAGTCAGTGGAGGAGTGGAAGGATTACATTGTGAAAAACACTGCTTGCCCTGTCAGACGGTAGCGGACGCTGTTTTGGTTTACACTCCCCTCCAAACAGTTACTTTCAGCCCTATTTAGATCCCAGATTACCCCCCCCCCCCCCCCCCCCCCCCCCCCCCCCCCCCTCCCCACCCCACCCCCCCGTACAATCACAAAGTAGTTGGAATGAAAAGGCAACAAATCACCATAGTGACCCTGTGTTTTGAGGCATTTTTGTATTTCTCTAAAAAACCGTGAAAGACAAAGCTCGGACATTTCCGCCCCCCCCCCCCCCCCCCCATAGCTAGCTGAGAGAGAGCAGAGAGCCAATAGAGACATTTGTAATGCATGGTAGCTTAACTTTACCTGCCTTTTGGCAGTGTCATGTTAACCCAAGGCTGTGGGAGACTCTCAGTGACCTGCGCTGACTGGCTACGGTGTATCCACTGTTGACTGTATTCTGCCTCAGTAAGCGACAAGCCCTCCTCTCTCATCACAGCATAAAGACTAACAGATTGAAGAGTGGGGTTTCCCCTCCCAGCCAATGTTGCCTCTCTCCCTTTGTTCTTCTTTGACAATAGTTCCACATACCCTGCAGCTTGAGTTTCTGTCTTCTTTATTGGTCAGGTATCAGCCTCTATATAACATTCTGCCATTTGTTACTGATTTCACCTAAAAAGGACAATTTGTTACTGAATTCACCAAAAAGGGCCATTTGTTACTGAATTCACCAAAAAAGGGCCATTTGTTAACGAATTCACCAAAAAGGGACATTTTTACTGAATTCACCAAAAAGGGCCATTTGTTACTGAACTCACCAAAAAGGGCCATTTGTTACTGAATTCACCTAAAAGGGCAATGTGTTACTGAATTCACCCAAAAAGGGCAATTTGTGTCAAGGGGTGCTGAAGGTGGGTGTGGTGCAGGAATCAAGCGCAGGACGCAGAAGCTCAGTCCAAAAGACTTTAGTGAAATATTCACGGAGTAAATGAGCACAATAAGCCCGGAGGCGAAATAAAGGCGCACACAGGCGTCAAATAAACGGCGCACTAACATGTGCGAAAACCTCTCCAAACACTGGAGGGAAGTACGTAGCTCAAACACCAAAACAGAAGAGCAATCACACACAAACACAGACACACACAACGAGACTTAAATAGGACACTAACGAGGACTAACTAGACACAGGTGTACAACATCAAGACAAAACCAAACGAACATGAAACATTGATCGGTGGCAGCTAGTACTCCGGGGACGACGACCGCCGAAGCCTGCCCGAACCAGGAGGAGGAGCAGCCTCGGCCGAAACCGTGACAATTTGTTACTGAATTCACCAAAAAGAGCATCTAGCCGGGAGGAGAAAGAGAAGACGGGGTGCCAAGTTGTTGGGAAATGCAGTTAGCTGTTTGCTGTGTGTAGTTGTCACAATAAAATTGTTCAGGTAATCTCTTTGGGTTCAGATGTTTGCTGTGTGTAGTTGTCATGGTAATATCATGCTGTGTGTAGTTGTCATGGTAATCCCATGCTGTGTGTAATTACCACGGTAATCTCATGCTGTATGTATTTGTCATGGTAATCTCATGCTGTGTGTAGTTGTCATTGTAATCTCATGCCATGTCTTGTTGTCATGGTAATCTCATGCTGTGTGTAGTTGTCATGGTAATTTCAGAGAGGCCACAGAACTCTAAACTGCTGTCTGAGTGTGTTGGCAAGTGTGTGTGTGTGTGTGTTTCTGGGTGTGTGTGTGTGTGTCTGTGTGGGTGTGTGTGTGTTTCTGGGTGTGTGTGTGTGTGTGTGTGTGTTTGTGTCTGGGTGTGTGTGTGTGTGTCTGTGTGTGTGTGTGTGTCTGTGTGTGTGTGTGTGTGTGTGTGTGTGTGTCTGGGTGTGTGTGTGTGTCTGGGTGTGTGTGTGTGTCTGTGTGTGTGTGTGTGTGTGTGTGTGTGTGTGTGTGTGTGTCTGGGTGTGTGTGTGTGTGTTTCTGTGTGTGTGTGTGTGAGCCTAGGTGTGTGTGTGTGTGTGTGTGTGTGTGTGTGTGTGTGTGTGTGTGTGTGTGTGTGTGTGTGTGTGTGTGTGTGTGTGTGTGTGTGTGTGTGTGTGTGTGTCTGGGTGTGTGTGTGTGTGTGTGTGTGTGTGTGTGTGTGTGTGTGTGTGTGTGTGTGTGTGTGTGTGTGTGTGTGTTGACAAAAATTGCCCCTAGCTCTGAGAAACACGAGGTATCTATCTGCTTAGTTTTTTTGTACTAATCCAACACTAAGCACACAGCTGGGGGCAGGACTGGGGGCTTCTCCATGTGTTGTCTGGGAGGAGATGCATTTCCTGTCAGTATCTATGATTACAAACCGCTGTTTAAAGAACACTTACCGTATTACCGTGTTATGATGACACACATTGTCTTCTGTTTCACATGTTTCTTTACTAAAGCACCAAGTCAGATCACATGACATGTTTTATATATAATCGGATGGATCAGATTGTAAAAATGTAAAAATGGTTTTAATCTCAGTTTAGCTATAAAAGGAATATATTTCTCCCATTTTTGAGTACTGTAAATATCCATCCCACTCCTTCCTTCTAAATGTGCTAAGTAAGAGCAACATAAGCTATACTGTCTGTAGATGATAATTGTAACATTAAATATCTGTCCCTCTATCCTTCATTCTAAGCATGTTCAGTCAACATGCTACGTAGTGGACACTAGTGACATTAGAGCATATTAATGTTTATGGATATTAAATACACCCTGAAAGTCACAGGAAAGAAACATAATTAAAAACATCCCCCAGAGGTATTTTATTTTTATATCCATGACGACCTACTTTTCCCATAAGTCACTGTGGGAAAACCATTCAGCAATAGTTTCCCTGTGACTTCAGTCGGCCAGGACCAAGGGCACTCCGCTACTCCCCTCCGAGCCGGGTTCCTCTCTTGGTTTCTTGCTTCTACAGTTTTTCATAGCCACTGTGTTTCTGCCTGCAATCAAGTGCAGTGTTGTTTTCTTGCTGACTGAACACAACCTCATTTTCTCAGAGGAAGTCCCAGAGATACAGTGGCTTGCGAAAGTATTCACCCCCCCCTTGGCATTTTTCTTATTTTGTTGCCTTACAACATGGAATTAAAATGGATTTTTGGGGGGGTTGTATCATTTGATTTACACAACATGCCTACCACTTTGAAGAACTTGAGCGTGCATAACTATTCACCCCCCCCAAAGTCAATACTTTGTAGAGCCACCTTTTGCAGCAATTACAGCTGCAAGTCTCTTGGGGTATGTCTCTATAAGCTTTGCACATCTAGCCACTGGGATTTTTGCCCATTCTTCAAGGCAAAACTGCTCCAGCTCCTTCAAGTTGGATGGGTTCCACTGGTGTACAGCAATCTTTATGTCATACCACAGATTCTCAATTGGATTGAGGTCTGGACTTCGACTAGGCCATTCCAAGACATTTAAATGTTTCCCCTTAAACCACTCGAGTGTTGCTTTAGCAGTATGCGCAGGATCATTGTCCTTCTGCAAGGTGAACCTCTGTCCCAGTCTCAAATCTCTGGAAGACTGAAACAGTTTTCCCTCAAGAATTTCCCTGTATTTAGTGCCATCCATCATTCCTTCAATTCTGACCAGTTTCCCAGTCCCTGCCAATGAAAAACATCCCCACAGCATGATGGTGTTCTCGGGATGATGAGAGGTGTTGGGTTTGCGCCAGACATAGCGTTTTCCTTGATGGCCAAAAAGCTCAATTTTAGTCTCATCTGAACAGAGTACCTTCTTCCATATGTTTGGGGAGTCTCCCACATGCCTTTTGGCGATCACCAAACGTGTTTGCTTATTTTTTTTCTTTAAGCAATGGCTTTTTTCTCGCCACTCTTCCGTAAAGCCCAGCTCTGTGGAGTGTACAGCTTAAAGTGGTCCTATGGACAGATACTCCAATCTCCGCTGTGGAGCTTTGCAGCTCCTTCAGGGTTATCTTTGGTCTCTTTGTTGCCTCTCTGGTTAATGCCCTCCTTGCCTGGTCCATGAGTTTTGGTGGGCGGCACTCTCTTGGCAGGTTTGTTGTGGTGCCATATTCTTTCCATTTATTAATCATGGATTAAATGGTGCTCCGTGGGATGTTCAAAGTTTCTGATATTTTTTTCATTATATATTTCTTCGCATTTTTTGATATACGTATTTTTTTTAAATTTCACATCACCAATTTGGACTATTTTGTGTCTTACATGAAATCCAAATAAAAATCCATTTAAAATACAGGTTGTAATGCAACAAAATAGGGAAAACGCCAAGGGGGCTGAATACTTTTGCAAGGCCCTGTACAGGATCTGTAGGGAAGATGGTGTTTGGTAGTACTAGATGCAGACAGTGAGGGGCGCTACAATGTTGCAATGTTTGCAAAAGTTTTGGGGGGCGTACCAAGTGTTGAGAAAGGCAGAGATTGAGGAATTGCCTCTGTGTGTAACAGGGGTGAGCTAGGGGGAAAAATGTCTTCAGGGACAGGAAGGCTGATTCCATGGTGTTGACTGGAGAGATCTCAGACGGCCATGTGAATGGCTTCCTTCAGAAAGGCGTCTGGTGTAACCCTTGACCTAAAGCTGGTCCGAACTCCGCTAAAGGTCAGTGAACCCAGCTATCTCATACTCACCCTGAATAAAGAACCTAGACATCTAGGGCTAAGATAAATAAATCATATTCGTGATAGGATAGATTGATCAAGACGTGAAAGTAACTCTCTCTCTCTCTCTCTCTCTCTCTCTCACTCTCACTCACTCTCACTCTCTCTCCTTCTCTCTCTCCTTCTCTCTCTCTCTCTCTCTCTCTCTTTCTCTCTCTCTCTCTCTCTCTCTAAGGCTAAGATAAATAAATCATATTTGTGATAGGATAGATTGATCAAGATGTGAAAGGAAGTCAAACATGAAAGGTCTGTATAATCCCCCCATTCCAATGTTGTGAACATTCACCCACCTCTCTCTCTCTCTCTCTCTCTCTCTCTCTCTCTCTCTCTCTCTCTCTCTCTCTCTCTCTCTCTCTCTCTCTCTCTCTCTCTCTCTCTCTCTCTCTCTCTCTCTCTCTCTCTCCCCTCTCTCCCCTCTCTCTCTCTGTCTCTCTCTCTCTGGTCAGCTGTTGAGGCGGGGAAAAGAAAGAGATCAAAAAGAACAAAGAGTTGGATGAGAGTTGAACTCTTGATTACAATGTCAGGAAGGAACAAAGAGTTAGGGGTTGACAGACAACCAGCCAGACAGAGAGACAGACAGACCTGCTACTGTGTTTGTTATTCTACCAGCTGTGTTTGTGGCTCCCCCTATTTTTTCAAGCCACAACATTGGTAGAATATATTTCTATATCTCTAGTAGACTCTCTATATTTGAAGCTCATTGTTCTAAATAGTAAACTGATAAATAGACAGCAGTTTGATGCAGCATATTGATGAGTCTGGGGGGCCAAATATGTGACAATGTCGCAGTCAAAACAACACCTGATAAAGGATAAAGGTAATCACCTGGAAGTGTCTGTCATCTTGGTCGTTAAAGACAGGGAACAGGGATGTCCTGATCTGGAGTCAGGCCTAAGGCAAGAAACTGGAGGAAAACACAAGGAATGTTGGAACCCCACAAGCATTGTGGTCAGTTGCTATGAGACTAGGATACCACAGGACTTGACTAACTTTACTTTTTTTGTTTAGAACCTACTGGAGCAAAGGGGCTATTCTATGAAAAATCAAAGCTGAAATGTGAAGTGCTTTTTCATGGTATTTACATAGAGTCTTAATAAAAGATTAATTTACTTTTGTCAGCAATCGAATGAGCAATGTGTCTGCCACTGTTCTCCACTCTCAGCTTCATAGTACGTCTCATCTCCCCAACAGGTCAACTCAGCTGTTCTCCACTATCAGCTTCCTAGTACGTCTCATCTCCCCAACAGGTCAACTCAGCTGTTCTCCACTATCAGCTTCCTAGTACGTCTCATCTCCCCAACAGGTCAACTCAGCTGTTCTCCACTATCAGCTTCCTAGTACGTCTCATCTCCCCAACAGGTCAACTCAGCTGTTCTCCACTATCAGCTTCCTAGTACGTCTCATCTCCCCAACAGGTCAACTCAGCTGTTCTCCACTATCAGCTTCCTAGTACGTCTCATCTCCCCAACAGGTCAACTCAGCTGTTCTCCACTATCAGCTTCCTAGTACGTCTCATCTCCCCAACAGGTCAACTCAGCTGTTCTCCACTATCAGCTTCCTAGTACGTCTCATCTCCCCAACAGGTCAACTCAGCTGTTCTCCACTATCAGCTTCCTAGTACGTCTCATCTCCCCAACAGGTCAACTCAGCTGTTCTCCACTATCAGCTTCCTAGTACGTCTCATCTCCCCAACAGGTCAACTCAGTGAACACAGTGACTCACCGAGCTAATGTTTAACCAAGGATGGGACTGGGGATAAACACACGCCGATCCACTTGGGCGAACTCAGCCAATCTCCAACCTTAATTGTATTGGTCCAGTAAAGTCTCCGTCCTCTGTTTGCTTCATTGCTGAGCAACAATCGGGTGGCTGAGAGCAGCTTCCAGCACAACAAAGGTATCAATCAAGTCATCCAAACTCCACAATGCCACAATAGAAAGCGTCCCAAATGGCACCCTATTCCCCTATATTATAGTGCACTACTTTAGACCAGAGCTCAACGAGGCCTGGTCAAAAGTAGTGCACTAAATAAGGCATAGGGTGCCATTTGTGACACAACCTACAGTATGTCTCCTTCTGGTCAGCAGAGCTGTCTGAGCTAAGGTTTAGCCCAACACCACCTCTTTATGGTAGTCAGCGGATACAACAGGACAGGACGGCATCAGTAATGAAATGTTTCCCAGTAGAACGCCAGGTTATCTGGGGTCCTGGTGTGTTGACCAGGTGCCTGCTGTGCACACAGCTGCGGAAGCCACGTTTAAACTGGAGACTGATTTGAGCTGCAGCTTTACAGAAGCCGGATTTGACATCCCAGCAAACAACGTGTGGTGACCTCTGCATTCCCAGAATGTTGGGAGAACGTTGTGATTCCATAGTTACGTTACCAAACGTTGTAGGAACGTTTTACTGTTTGCTGGAACTGTCTCGACTACCCAGTTGTATTCCTGTAACGCTCCAATGAGAACGTTTGGAATGACTGTGTAGTTCTATGTTTTTTAATTTTTTTATTAGTGTTCCATACAGGTCTGTGTGTTTTCATTCATGACACGTAGGTTAAAATACCAACACTGTGAACCAACTATATTCATTTGAGGACAGGTCGAAACACACATGAATCATTCATGGACATTTAGCTAGCTTGCTGTTGCTAGCTAAATTGTCCTGGGAGTTAAACATTGGGTTGTTATTTTACTTGAAATGCATATGGTCCTTTTTTTTTGGGATATTATTTTTTTTTACCCATTTTGTGTCATACAAAATCATGTGTTCTCTACTCCGACAATTAATCCACAGTTAATCATCTTTCTTCTTCTTCTGTGGATTTTATATGGCAGTTGGCAACCAACTTTAAGGTGCATTACCGCCACCAACTGGACTGTAGTGTGGACCATATTCATCTTTCAATCGCCCATGTGAGTATATGCTCTTAAAAACCAATGAGGAGATGGGAGAGGCGGGACTTGCAGCGCGTCAAGCGTCACAAATAGAACCAAGTTCTATTCCAGCGCCTGGCTACGCAGACACATTTATTTCGCAAAAACGCTCGCGCACGCTACACGGCCAGTTTGTTCAGCGTGTCAGTCTGGCAACACGGCTAGCTGTGGCCGGGGGAGGGGGCAGTGGTAGGCATCAGTTAACACAGAGAGAGATCACTGAGCTGCTGCCCTGAGAATGTCTCTGGTCTGTCTGAACATGGACACCATTCACAGGCATCAGACTACAGGCACAGTGGGGTGTTGGTAGACGTGTGTAGTGAATGGTCCTAAACATTAAGTCATCTAGTACAGACGTTTGCAAATGTATTTCTGTGGCGTTCGTGATCCATAGTTGTGGCTTGACATTGTTAAATTTCTTAGAACATGACAGATCACTTGTATTACATTTAAATATAATAATTATCATTTCACTAAAAACTAAAAAACATCTAGAACCTTAACCTTTAGGTGTTCATTGGAAGGCTGGTAGTGACTTTGGCCCCTTGACCCTCAGCTATTTCTCCATAAAAACTCAGCGGTCAGAGCGGCCCTCCATCATATTTAGAGGCAGATTAACACAACACCTAACTGACACAGGGAGGAATAAGCTAGCGCTGCAGGAAAAGGAGAAATTCTTGTGTTTTACGATCCTCTGGCTTTATTTAAAGTTTGGGGGGTGGGGGGGGGGGGGGTGGGGGGGGGGGGGGGGGGGGGGGGGGGGGGGGTGTACTAAAAGCTTATCTCTTGCTTTCACTGTGGACAACTGGTCTCTACACTCCTGTCTCTCTCTCTGGGGGCACTGCTGTCTCTCTCTCTGGGGGCACTGCTGTCTCTCTCTCTCTGGGGGCACTGCTGTCTCTCTCTCTGGGGGCACTGCTGTCTCTCTCTCTCTGGGGGCACTGCTGTCTCTCTCTCTGGGGGCACTGCTGTCTCTCTCTCTGGGGGCACTGCTGTCTCTCTCTCTGGGGGCACTGCTGTCTCTCTCTCTGGGGGCACTGCTGTCTCTCTCTCTCTGGGGGCACTGCTGTCTCTCTCTCTCTGGGGGCACTGCTGTCTCTCTCTCTGGGGGC
The DNA here is from genome assembly GCA_031479575.1 of Coregonus ussuriensis. NCBI lineage: Eukaryota > Metazoa > Chordata > Actinopteri > Salmoniformes > Salmonidae > Coregonus > Coregonus ussuriensis. Next base: position 50,130,899 of record CM062490.1, read on the forward strand.
ACTGCTGTCTCTCTCTCTGGGGGCACTGCTGTCTCTCTCTCTGGGGGCACTGCTGTCTCTCTCTCTGGGGGCACTGCTGTCTCTCTCTCTGGGGGCACTGCTGTCTCTCTCTCTGGGGGCACTGCTGTCTCTCTCTCTGGGGGCACTGCTGTCTCTCTCTCTGGGGGCACTCCTGTCTCTCTCTCTGGGGGCACTGCTGTCTCTCTCTCTCTGGGGGCACTGCTGTCTCTCTCTCTGGGGGCACTGCTGTCTCTCTCTCTGGGGGCACTGCTGTCTCTCTCTCTGGGGGCACTGCTGTCTCTCTCTCTGGGGGCACTGCTGTCTCTCTCTCTGGGGGCACTGCTGTCTCTCTCTCTGGGGGCACTGCTGTCTCTCTCTCTGGGGGCACTCCTGTCTCTCTCTCTGGGGGCACTGCTGTCTCTCTCTCTCTGGGGGCACTGCTGTCTCTCTCTCTGGGGGCACTGCTGTCTCTCTCTCTGGGGGCACTGCTGTCTCTCTCTCTGGGGGCACTGCTGTCTCTCTCTCTGGGGGCACTGCTGTCTCTCTCTCTGGGGGCACTGCTGTCTCTCTCTCTGGGGGCACTGCTGTCTCTCTCTCTGGGGGCACTGCTGTCTCTCTCTCTGGGGGCACTCCTGTCTCTCTCTCTGGGGGCACTCCTGTCTCTCTCTCTGGGGGCACTCCTGTCTCTCTCTCTCTGGGGGCACTGCTGTCTCTCTCTCTCTGGGGGCACTGCTGTCTCTCTCTCTCTGGGGGCACTGCTGTCTCTCTCTCTGGGGGCACTGCTGTCCTCTCTCTCTGGGGGCACTGCTGTCTCTCTCTCTGGGGCACTGCTGTCTCCTCTCTCTGGGGGCACTGCTGTCTCTCTCTCTGGGGGCACTGCTGTCTCTCTCTCTGGGGCACTGCTGTCTCTCTCTCTGGGGGCACTGCCTGTCTCTCTCTCTCTGGGGGCACTGCTGTCCTCTCTCTCTGGGGGCACTGCTGTCTCTCTCTCTGGGGGCACTGCTGTCTCTCTCTCTCTGGGGGCACTGCTGTCTCTCTCTCTGGGGGCACTGCTGTCTCTCTCTCTGGGGGCACTGCTGTCTCTCTCTCTGGGGGGCACTGCTGTCTCTCTCTCTCTGGGGGCACTGCTGTCTCTCTCTCTCTGGGGGCACTGCTGTCTCTCTCTCTGGGGGCACTGCTGTCTCTCTCTCTGGGGGCACTGCTGTCTCTCTCTCTGGGGGCACTGCTGTCTCTCTCTCTGGGGGCACTGCTGTCTCTCTCTCTGGGGGCACTGCTGTCTCTCTCTCTGGGGGCACTGCTGTCTCTCTCTCTGGGGGCACTGCTGTCTCTCTCTCTGGGGGCACTGCTGTCTCTCTCTCTGGGGGCACTGCCTGTCTCTCTCTCTGGGGGCACTGCTGTCTCTCTCTCTGGGGGCACTGCTGTCTCTCTCTCTGGGGGCACTGCTGTCTCTCTCTCTGGGGGCACTGCTGTCTCTCTCTCTGGGGGCACTCCTGTCTCTCTCTCTCTGGGGGCACTGCTGTCTCTCTCTCTGGGGGCACTCCTGTCTCTCTCTCTGGGGGCACTGCTGTCTCTCTCTCTGGGGGCACTGCTGTCTCTCTCTCTGGGGGCACTGCTGTCTCTCTCTCTCTGGGGGCACTGCTGTCTCTCTCTCTGGGGGCACTGCTGTCTCTCTCTCTGGGGGCACTGCTGTCTCTCTCTCTGGGGGCACTGCTGTCTCTCTCTCTGGGGGCACTGCTGTCTCTCTCTCTGGGGGCACTGCTGTCTCTCTCTCTGGGGGCACTGCTGTCTCTCTCTCTCTGGGGGCACTGCTGTCTCTCTCTCTGGGGGCACTGCTGTCTCTCTCTCTGGGGGCACTGCTGTCTCTCTCTCTGGGGGCACTGCTGTCTCTCTCTCTGGGGGCACTGCTGTCTCTCTCTCTGGGGGCACTGCTGTCTCTCTCTCTGGGGGCACTGCTGTCTCTCTCTCTGGGGGCACTGCTGTCTCTCTCTCTGGGGGCACTGCTGTCTCTCTCTCTGGGGGCACTGCCTGTCTCTCTCTCTGGGGGCACTGCTGTCTCTCTCTCTCTGGGGGCACTGCTGTCTCTCTCTCTGGGGGCACTGCTGTCTCTCTCTCTGGGGGCACTGCTGTCTCTCTCTCTGGGGGCACTGCTGTCTCTCTCTCTGGGGGCACTGCTGTCTCTCTCTCTGGGGGCACTGCTGTCTCTCTCTCTGGGGGCACTGCTGTCTCTCTCTCTCTGGGGGCACTGCTGTCTCTCTCTCTGGGGGCACTGCTGTCTCTCTCTCTGGGGGCACTGCTGTCTCTCTCTCTGGGGGCACTGCTGTCTCTCTCTCTGGGGGCACTGCTGTCTCTCTCTCTGGGGGCACTGCTGTCTCTCTCTCTGGGGGGCACTGCTGTCTCTCTCTCTGGGGGCACTGCTGTCTCTCTCTCTGGGGGCACTGCTGTCTCTCTCTCTGGGGGCACTCCTGTCTCTCTCTCTGGGGGCACTGCTGTCTCTCTCTCTGGGGGCACTGCTGTCTCTCTCTCTCTGGGGGCACTGCTGTCTCTCTCTCTCTGGGGGCACTGCTGTCTCTCTCTCTGGGGGCACTGCTGTCTCTCTCTCTGGGGGCACTCCTGTCTCTCTCTCTGGGGGCACTGCTGTCTCTCTCTCTGGGGGCACTGCTGTCTCTCTCTCTCTGGGGGCACTGCTGTCTCTCTCTCTCTGGGGGCACTGCTGTCTCTCTCTCTGGGGGCACTGCTGTCTCTCTCTCTGGGGGCACTGCTGTCTCTCTCTCTCTGGGGGCACTCCTGTCTCTCTCTCTCTGGGGGCACTGCTGTCTCTCTCTCTCTGGGGGCACTGCTGTCTCTCTCTCTCTGGGGGCACTGCTGTCTCTCTCTCTCTGGGGGCACTGCTGTCTCTCTCTCTGGGGGCACTGCTGTCTCTCTCTCTGGGGGCACTGCTGTCTCTCTCTCTGGGGGCACTGCTGTCTCTCTCTCTGGGGGCACTCCTGTCTCTCTCTCTCTGGGGGCACTCCTGTCTCTCTCTCTGGGGGCACTGCTGTCTCTCTCTCTCTGGGGGCACTCCTGTCTCTCTCTCTCTGGGGGCACTGCTGTCTCTCTCTCTGGGGGCACTCTAAGTGGCTGTTTGCCTCTCCGGACCATAAACAGATGACCTGTTTTGCTTAGAATGAGAGCAAATCAACAAAACAGCCCCTGGATAGGCAGGGATGGGCAACGTTGATGGGTTGGGGAGCACAAAAAAATCTGAACTCATCATGAGGGGCCACAGTGGCTCACAGGTCGGAAGTCATCATGAGGGGCCACAGTGGCTCACAGGTCTGAAGTTATCATGAGGGGCCACAGTGGCTCACAGGTCTGAATTCATCATGAGGGGCCACAGTGGCTCACAGGTCTGAAGTCATCATGAGGGGCCACAGTGGCTCACAGGTCTGAAGTCATCATGAGGGGCCACAGTGGCTCACAGGTCTGAAGTCATCATGAGGGGCCACAGTGATTAGCAGGTCTGAATTCATCATGAGGGGCCACAGTGGTTAGCAGGTCTGAATTCATCATGAGGGGCCACAGTGGCTCGCAGGTCTGAAGTCATCATGAGGGGCCACAGTGGCTCACAGGTCTGAATTCATCATGAGGGGCCACAGTGGTTAGCAGGTCTGAATTCATCATGAGGGGCCACAGTGGCTCACAGGTCTGAAGTCATCATGAGGGGCCACAGTGGCTCACAGGTCTGAAGTCATCATGAGGGGCCACAGTGGTTAGCAGGTCTGAATTCATCATGAGGGGCCACAGTGGCTCGCAGGTCTGAAGTCATCATGAGGGGCCACAGTGGCTCACAGGTCTGAAGTCATCATGAGGGGTCTGTGTACCCACATCCATACCCACACATGCAGTCAGAGCCGGCCCTAGACTTTTGGGGGCCCTACGGGACATTTTATTGCCCCCCCCCCAAAATGTTGTTTAAAAAAATCTACTCATTTTGTTATGGGGCGTAACATTTTTTATCAGGTTTACAGAAAATGTTCTGCAATTCTACACATTTTGCCATAGTATGGAGAGAAATGTTTGCCATTTTTAATAAGATATGTGAGTGATACTGACTAACAAAATCAATGGGGGCCCCCCTGTTGGTAATTCACACAGGGTTAGATCAGAGGTCACAGGGTTAGATCAGAAGTCACAGGGTTAGATCAGAGGTCACAATGTTATGACAGGGGTCACAGGGTTATGATAGAGGTCACACAGGGTTAAGTTAAGGGTCAAAGGGTTATGATAGAAGGTCATACAGGGTTATGTCAGGGGTCACAGGGTTATGACAGGGGTCACAGGGTTATGATAGAGGTCATACAGGGTTATGTCATGGGTCACAGGGTTATGTCAGGGGTCACATGGGTTATGTCAGGGGCCACAGGGTTATGACAGGGGTCACAGGGTTATGACATGGGCCACAGGGTTATGACAGGGGCCACAGGGTTATGACAGGGGTCACAGGGTTATGACAGGGGTCACAGGGTTATGACAGGGGTCACAGGGTTATGTTACAGGGGTCACAGGGTTATGACAGGGGTCACAGGGTTATGTTACAGGGGTCACAGGGTTATGTTACAGGGGTCACAGGGTTATGTTACAGGGGTCACAGGGTTATGACAGGGGTCACAGGGTTATGTTACAGGGGTCACAGGGTTATGTTACAGGGGTCACAGGGTTATGTTACAGGGGTCACAGGGTTATGACAGGGGTCACAGGGTTATGTTACAGGGGTCACAGGGTTATGTTACAGGGGTCACAGGGTTATGTTACAGGGGTCACAGGGTTATGTCAGGGATCACAGGGTTATGTTACAGGGGTCACAGGGTTATGTCAGGGGTCACAGGGTTATGTTACAGGGGTCACAGGGTTATGACAGGGGTCACAGGGTTATGTTACAGGGGTCACAGGGTTATGTTACAGGGGTCACAGGGTTATGTTACAGGGGTCACAGGGTTATGACAGGGGTCACAGGGTTATGTTACAGGGGTCACAGGGTTATGTTACAGGGGTCACAGGGTTATGTTACAGGGGTCACAGGGTTATGACAGGGGTCACAGGGTTATGTTACAGGGGTCACAGGGTTATGTTACAGGGGTCACAGGGTTATGTTACAGGGGTCACAGGGTTATGTCAGGGATCACAGGGTTATGTTACAGGGGTCACAGGGTTATGTCAGGGGTCACATGGTTATGTTACAGGGCAAGCTAGTTAAGGCCCCCTTTTTTATATAGGTGGGTCTGTTGGGCTGAATTAGGGCTGAATTAGGGCTGAATTAGGGCTGAATTAGGGCTGAATTAGGGCTGAATTAGGGCTGAATTAGGGCTGAATTAGGGCTGAATTAGGGCTGAAACGATCGATACCAGTATCGCAATATTTTTCCATGGCAAAAAAAACAAAACACGAAGCAGACTTTTGGTCCTTTAAAAACCTGCCAGTATGTAAATGATTGTGTGCTACAGCTTGGATAATAAATACATGTGACTCTGGATGACAACATGATGTTTGTTTCCAACATGAAGGCTGTTTTCCTAAAGAAGTTAAATCCGCTTTGTGTTTTGTTTCCTCGCTACGATACTAAGGAGTATGGCGATACTGGTATGGTCCCGGCCCTACTTACTGACTGACTGGCTGGTTGACTGGATAGCTGGCCCTAGCCTGAATGTCTTCCCCCTGATCACGTGGAGAAACCCAATGAGAATTCACGTCTAATCAGCTCACTGTAAAAACAACTAATTAGCCCCTGCGGCTCCCTAACGATGTGTTGACAAACACAGAGGATAAGGCCTTCAAGCAAATAAGCAGCGGGAGTTGCCATTTTTCCTGCCTTGTTATCTGGCCCAGCTAGGACAAAGGGGTGATTGGAAACTGTTGTGTTAGAGAAACGTAAACAAGGTTTGGTAAAGAGGAAACAGCGTGGCTTGATGTCTTGCTCAACACCAACCAGTGTAGTCATACAGTTCACTATGGGAGGGAAATAACTAAATATTCCCAATGCTATACATTCCTAATTCAAGGTTTCATCAAAACATCAAAAAGTCAAAATCACAACAAAGTATACTAGAGACATAATACTAGAGACATAAAAGTGTAACTTTCACAAATGATTAGTGTGTCGATTTACAACTGAGGTGTATCAAACCCTGCATTTATAAAAAAAAACTCTGAAGTACCGCTACGTGTGACATTAGCCAGTAAACCTCTGTGCCCCCAGCAGGCTGAGGAGGAGAATACCAAGTGGTAATTGACAGCAGCTGGGGTTGTGCAGCTTCCCAAACAGCTTCCCAAGCAGCTGAACTGAAGGACGATATCGACTATCACTCGCTCTGTAAAACATTAATGTCAGTCCGTGTGGGAATGTTACCAACTGTTATGATTCATAGCTAGCTAGCCTCATATTATGGCTGTGCATGTCTGCCACATTTCAAGTTAGTCAAATACCGCCTGCATGGCAGCTATAGTTCTATCTGTCTGTCTTGCTCTCTTGCTCTCTAGGAGAAGACAGACACAGGCTCAGGTTGGAGTTGGTCTTCCGTCCGTCCGTACTACAAAAAAAATTCCACATCAAAGCGGGAAGTGCTTCATCATCCTACGAAAGTGGAGGGACCATTAAACGTGAAGTGTTCCTGAACCACCCACGTTTTTATTAGTTTGGCCATTCCACTGGGGCCAGTTTTATTAGTTTGGCCGTTCCACTGGGGCCAGTTTTATTAGTTTGGCCGTTCCACTGGGGCCAGTTTTATTAGTTTGGCCATTCCACTGGGGCCAGTTTTATTCGTTTGGCCATTCCACTGGGGCCAGTTTTATTCGTTTGGCCATTCCACTGGGGCCAGTTTTATTAGTTTGGCCATTCCACTGGGGCCAGTTTTATTAGTTTGGCCATTCCACTGGGGCCAGTTTTATTCGTTTGGCCATTCCACTGGGGCCAGTTTTATTCGTTTGGCCATTCCACTGGGGCCAGTTTTATTCGTTTGGCCATTCCACTGGGGCCAGTTTTATTAGTTTGGCTGCTCAGTCTTATGGCTTGGGGGTAGAAGCTGTTAAGGAGCCTTTTGACACATATATAACATTGCCTATTCCAGTTACTAATAAGCATGCACCCATTTAGAAAATGACTGTAAAAACAGTTAAATCCCGTGGATTGATGAGGAATTGAAAATGTGTATGGTTGAGAGGGATGAGGCAAAAGGAATGGCAAATAAGTCTGGCTGCACAACTGATTGGCAAAAGTACTGCAAATTGAGAAATCATGTGACTAAACTGAATAAAAAGAATTAGAAACTACACTATGAAACAAAGATAAATGACATCAAGAATGATAGTAAAAAGCTTTGGAGCACCTTCAATTAAATTTTGGGCAAAAAGGCAAACTCAGCTCCATCATTCATTGAATCAGATGGCTCATTCATCACAAAAGTCACTGATATTGCCAATTACTTTAATGATTTTTTCATTGACAAGATTAGCAAACATAGGCATGACATGCCAGCAATAAACATTGACACTACACATCCAAGTATAACTGATCAAATTATGAAAGACAAGCACTGTCACTTTGAATTCCTTAAAGTGAGTGTGGAAGAAGTGAAAAAATTATTGTTGTCTATCAACAATGACAAGCCACTGGAGGCTGACAACTTGGATGGAAAATTACTGAGGATAATAGTGGATGATATTGCCACTCCTATTTGCCATATCTTCAATCTAAGCCTACTAGAAAATGTGTGCGCTGTGGCCTGGAGGGAAACAAAATTAATTCCGCTACACAAGAATAGTAAAGCACCCTTTACTGGCTCAAATAGCTGACCAATCAGCCTGTTACCAACCCTTAGTAATCTTTTGGAAAATAATTGTTTGACCAGATAATGCTATTTTACTGTAAACACATTGACAACAGACTTACAGCACAGTTGTAGGTAAGGACATTCAACAATCACAGCACTTACACAAATGATTGATGATTTGCTGAGAGAAATTGATGATAAAAAGATTGTGGGAGCTGTTTTGTTAAACTTCAGTGCGGCTTTTGACATTATCGATCATAGTCTGCTGATGGAAAAAAACGTACGTGTTATGGCTTTACACCCCCTGCTATAATGTGGATATAGAGTTACCTGTCTAACATAACACAGAGGGTGTTCTTTAATGGAAGCCCAACATAAACCATTTGGAATCAGGAGTTCCCCAGGGCAGCTGTCTCAGCCCCTTACTTTTTTCAATATTTACTAATGACATGCCACTGACCTTGCTGTGCTATAAATGTAGTGGTCCTCTGTAGCTCAGCTGGTAGAGCACGGTGCTTGTAACACCAAGGTAGTGGGTTCGATCCCCGGCACCACCCCATACTGTATGCACTCATGACTGTAAGTCGCTTTGGATAAAAGCGTCTGCTAAATGGCATGTTATTATATAATGCCACTGGCCTATGGATGCGGATGACTCAACACTATACACGTCAGCTACTACAGTGAGTGAATTCGCCGCAACACTTAGTTTCAGAATGGCTGGCAAGGAATACATTTGTCCTAAATATTTCAAAAACTAAGAGTATTGTATTTGGGACAAATCCTTCACTAAACCCTAAACCTCAACTGAATCTTGTAATAAATAATGTGGAAATTGAGCAAGTTGAGGTGACTAAATTGCTTGGAGTAACCCTGGATTGTAAACTGTCATGGTCAAAACATATTGATACAACAGTGGCTAAGATAGGGAGAAGTCTGTCCATAATAAAGTGTTGCTCTGCATTCTTAACAACACTATCAACAAGGTAGGTCCTACAGCCCCTAGTTTTGTTGCACCTGGGCTACTGTTCAGTCGTGTGGTCAGGTGCCACAAAAAGGGACCTCGGAAAATTACAATTGACTCAGAACAGAGCAGCACGGCTGGCCCTTAAACGTACACGGAGAGCTAACATTAATGACATGCATGTAAATCTCTGATGGCTCAAAGTGGAGGAGAGATTCCCACTGGCTATAAGGCGAATGCACTAATCTGAAAGTCGCTCTGGATAAGAGCGTCTGCTAAATGCGTCTGCCAAATGACGTAAATGTAAATGCAGATTGACTTCATCACTACTTGTTTTTGTAAGAAGTATTGATATGCTGAATGAACCAAGGTGTCTGTTTAAACTACTAGCACACAGCTTGGACACCCATGCATACCCCACAAGACATGCCACCAGAGGTCTCTTCACAGTCCCCAAGTCCAGAACAGACTATGGGAGGCGCACAGTACTACATAGAGCCATTGCATCAGGTAACTGATGCAAGCAGTAGAATCAGATTTAAAAAACAGATAAAAATACACCTTATGGAACAGCAGGGACTGTGAAGAGACACACACAAGCACAGACACACATACAGATCATAAGACATGCACTCTACACACACGTACACATGGATGTTGTATTGTAGATATGTAATAGCGGAGTAGTGGCCTGAGGGAACACACTAAATGTATTGGGTAATGTATTATGAAATGTAATGTCATGTAATATTTTTAACTGTATGTAACTGTCGAAATGTTGCTGGACCCCATTGGCTGCCTTGGCAGCTGCTAATGGGGATCCTTAATAAATACAAATTCAAAAATCAAGACAAAGGAGCTGATCGTGGACTACAGGAAAAGGAAGGCCGAGCACGCCCCCATTCACATCAACGGGGCAGTAGTGGAGCAGGTTGAGAGCTTAAAGTTCCTTGGTGTCCACATCACCAACAAACTATCATGGTCCAAACACACCAAGACAGTTGTGAAGAGGGCATGACAATGCCTATTCCCCCTTTAGGAGACTGAAAAGATTTGGCATAGGTCCTCAGATCCTCAAAACGTTCTACAGCTGCACCATCGAGAGCATCCTGACTGGTTGCATCACCGCCTGGTATGGCAACAAGGTGCTACAGAGGGTAGGAAGGCCCAAGTCATAGACTGTTCTCTCTGCTACTGCACAGCAAGCGGTACCGGAGCGCCAAGTCTAGGTCCAAAGGGCTCCTTAACAGCTTCTACCCCCAAGCCATTAGACTTCTGAACAGTTAATCAAATGGCTACCAGGACCATTTACCTTGACCCCCCCCCCCCCCTTTTTTTTTACGCTGCTGCTACTCGCTGTTTATTATCTATGCATAGTCACTTTACCCCTACCTACATGTACATATTGCCTCAATTAACTCGACTAACCTGTACCCTGCACATTTACTCGGTACCGTTACCCCCCCCCCCCCCCGTATATAGCCTCGTTATTGTTATTTTATTGTGTTACATTTTTGTTACTTTAGTTTATTTAGTAAATATTTTCTTGAGTCTTATTTTTTCTTAAAACTGCATTGTTGGTTAAGGGCTTGTCAGTAAGCATTTCACTGTAAGGTCTACACCTGTTGTATTTGGCACATGTGGCAAAAAAAATATGTTTAGATATTTTGCAGAGGTATCTCATAGCCTCTTGCCAGGCCATCATTGTAAATAAGAATTTGTTCTTAATTGACTCGCCTGGATTAACCTTTTAAGAATCGGACCCTCTTTTTCAATTTTCGCCTAAAATGCCACAAATACAATTTCATTTGATTTGACACACACACACACACACACGCAAACACACACACACACACACACACAAACACGCACACACACACACACACACACACACACACACAAACACACACACAAGCCATTTATGTCATATTCTGCAGAGTGATATACTAAATACTATACAAAATACTATACAATATACTGTACAATATACAACACAATATACTATATACTATACTATACACCTTCCATGTCTGTCACATGCAGAAATACAACATCAATGTTTAAAAAATACCCACCACCACAACCAACCAACAGCCAATGGCGGACGGAGATCACCTAATTGGTCAGTACTCTACTGCACGAGTCTGGGTGCATTTATTATTGGCTGTCTTGATGGAGAGGGAGAGGGAGAGAGAGAGAGAGAGAGAGGGAGAGAGAGAGAGAGAGAGAGAGGGGAGAGAGAGAGATGGAGAGAGAGGGAGAGAGAGAGATGGATAGAGGGAGAGAGAGAGAGAGAGAGAGTGTGAGAGAGAGAGAGATGGATAGAGATGGAGATAGTGTGAGGGATAGAGATGGAAGCCACATGTATCCTCTCTTGCTCCTCTCTGATTGGTATCTCCCTAATACGCATGGCAGACGTGAAATCTTTTCGGAGAAAATTGTTGAAGACATCTGGCGACGCTTTCTCCTCCTCTGATGTGCAGCTGAACATCCCTCTGGATAGGGTTGGCATGGTAACCCCTAAACGCTATTCACCGCTGGTGCTAGCTAAAAGCTTCAGGGCCTAGTTGAAAATCCATTTGGGCCAGTGTAGTCATTGTCTCCCTCATCCTCATGCTGTAAATCTTCATGCCAAGAAGAGAGATGTTTCTGTGTGAATAAATCAATGATCATTTGACATTTTTGTTTTCTTTGTTGAAGCATTATTAGTGATGGTTGGAACATGACGACGGCATCCCGCAGTTTACTGAGCAGGGGCGGCCGGACTAGGGGGGCTAAGGGCAGCCCTAATGTTATACCAATTTGATTATCTTAAATAAATCCCCCTTATATTCAATTTACACACCTGTGTGTCACAAGGTGACGTTTTTAATATTGAACAGCTCTCTGTGTGTTTATGCCAACCTTTTTCTTGTAATGGTTGCAGCTCAATCTCCTCTTTCTGACAATATAACATGGAGTGTATTAAAGCCCTCTTTTTCTACACACGAGAGATGAGAAAACGGTCATGAAATCGTCTGTAAAACCCGAAGCGCTAGAAAACGAATAGGTCAATATCATCGAAAGACTGTTGTTGCTCTACAACATCCACAGGCTTTATGGCAGTCGTCTAATTTCGAAGAAGACCGACTGTTCTGGCCAAACCGTTGGAGCTACAGACTGGTGACCAATATCGAAAACGGGAGAACACGAACACGAAGGTGTCGACCTCAGGGGGTAAAAAGTGCCACGAATAACGTGACCAAACAGCTGTCTAAAATCTATACAATTCAAAAGCTTTTTTCTTATGATAATTTTTTTGACTGTATGTTTTACAAATGTGTTATTAAATGTGTTTCCATAAGCAATAGCAGTAATGGCTAAATTAAAAAATAACATCAAATATATATATATATATATATATATATATATATATATATATATTTACACCTACAGGGGTACTAATATTTAAGATCATTTTATGACCATCTTAAAACCATTCCAAATGATAACCAGTGGTGGAAAAAGTACCCAATTGTCATACTTGAGTAAAAGTATAGATACCTTAATAGAAAGTTACTCAAGTAAAAGTGAAAGTCAGCCAGTAAAATACTACTTGAGTAAAAGTCTAAAAGTGTTTGGTTTTAAATATACTCAAGTATCAAAAGTAAATGTAATTGCTAAAATATTCTTAAGTATCAAAAGTAAAAGTAAAAGTATAAATCATTTAAAATTCCTTATATTAAGCAAAGCAGACGGCACCATTTTCTTGTTTTTAAATTTCTCTGATAGCCAGGGGCACACTCCAACACTCAGACATCATTTACAGATAGCCAGGGGCAACACTCCAACACTCAGACATCATTTACAGATAGCCAGGGGAACACTCCAACACTCAGACACCATTTACAGATAGCCAGGGGAACACTCCAACACTCAGACATCATTTACAGATAGCCAGGGGAACACTCCAACACTCAGACATCATTTACAGATAGCCAGGGGAACACTCCAACACTCAGACATCATTTACAGATAGCCAGGGGAACACTCCAACACTCAGACATCATTTACAGATAGCCAGGGGAACACTCCAACACTCAGACATCATTTACAGATAGCCAGGGGAACACTCCAACACTCAGACATCATTTACAGATAGCCAGGGGAACACTCCAACACTCAGACATCATTTACAGATAGCCAGGGGAACACTCCAACACTCAGACATCATTTACAGATAGCCATTTGTGTTTAGTGAGTCCATCAGACCAGAAGCAGTAGGGATTACCACGTGTTCTCTTGATAAGTGCGTGAATTTGGCTATTTTCCTGTCCTGTTAAGCATTCAAAATGTAACGAGTACTTTTGGTTGTCAGGAAAAATGTCTGGAGTAAATAGTACATTATTTTATTTAGGAATGTAGTGAAGTAAAAGTAAAAGTAGTCAAAAATATAAATAGTAAAGTAAAGTACAGATACCCCAAAAAACTACTTATGTAGTACTTTTAAGTATTTTTACTTAAGTATTTACACCACTGATGATAATTTAGTTACTTATTGCGATCTAAGAGCTTACACCTACAGGGTTATTAATCACCTGTAAATGGTCCCCATTTCGCTACATTTTCCCACTGTAAGTGAAGCATATAGACAAACCTGCATTCTGCAACTGCCTAATTGTGTTGGTCATGTAATATATTGCGTAAAAATGATGGATTAATGTCATGGAAAATAGTGTCACTGTGACGCTGACTAGAAGTATTGACGGATCCATTGTGCTAAAGCAACTAGCTCAATGTGTGTGTGTGTGTGTGTGGGGGGGGGGGGGGGGGGGGGCGGGGTAGAGGGCCGAGCCGGATAGGGGGGAGTGATGGAAGAGAAGAGGGGTGTTTAGGCATTAGAAGAGACTCCAGCCCTATGGTTAGATACACACACACACACACAGACACACTCTGTCCCCATGGTTAGCTCTCCTCTCCAGTCCCTATAACGACCTAGCTACTTCAGCTGAGATGAGCCACTCCAGTCCGAGAATTATCTGAAGGGCACTGCTGTGTTGAAGTAAAATGATCTCATCCAGACTCAAACTGACACAATTGCACATATTACAATTTATTATTAGCATTTACATTTTTACATTTTAGTCATTTTAGCAGACGCTCTTATCCAGAGCGACTTACAGTTAGTGAGTGCATACATTTTTCATACTGGCCCCCCCGTGGGAATCAAACCCACAACCCTGGCATTGCAAGCGCCGTGCTCTACCAACTGAGCTACAAGTTCTATACTATGGTTATGTACATTTTAAGTAACCTTTGGCCAAGCCTCTGTGAATACAACAACCAAGTGAGTATGACACTACAACAGAGAATAGCGCAGATGTACATTGGAATGGATTATCTATAACCATTTTTATTGTATTTTTTATTTAGTTTTTTATTAGGGGGTAGATCAGCTTTAATATTGCAGATAGATTGTAACTTCCATTAATGTAATTGTCTACATCACTTCCAATCCCCCATATGTTTTTTTTCCCTCTTTTTTTTCTCGCATTTACTGTATATATATACACATACAGTGGGGAGAACAAGTATTTGATACACTGCCGATTTTGCAGGTTTTCCTACTTACAAAGCATGTTGAGGTCTGTCATTTTTATCATAGGTACACTTCAACTGTGAGGGACGGAATCTAAAACAAAAATCCAGAAAATCACATTGTATAATTTTTAAGTAATTAATTTGCATTTTATTGCATGACATAAGTATTTGATACATCAGAAAAGCAGAACATAATATTTGGTACAGAAACCTTTTGTTTGCAATTACAGAGATCATATGTTTCCTGTAGGTCTTGACCAGGTTTGCACACACTGCAGCAGGGATTTTGGCCCACTCCTCCATACAGACCTTCTCCAGATCCTTCAGGTTTCGGGGCTGTCGCTGGGCAATACGGACTTTCAGCTCCCTCCAAAGATTTTCTATTGGGTTCAGGTCTGGAGACTGGCTAGGCCACTCCAGGACCTTGAGATGCTTCTTACGGAGCCACTCCTTAGTTGCCCTGGCTGTGTGTTTCGGGTCATTGTCTTGCTGGAAGACCCAGCCACGACCCATCTTCAATGCTCTTACTGAGGGAAGGAGGTTGTTGGCCAAGATCTCGCGATACATGGCCCCATCCATCCTCCCCTCAATACGGTGCAGTCGTCCTGTCCCCTTTGCAGAAAAGCATCCCCAAAGAATGATGTTTCCACCTCCATGCTTCACGGTTGGGATGGTGTTCTTGGAGTTGTACTCATCCTTCTTCTTCCTCCAAACACGGCAAGTGGAGTTTAGACCAAAAAGCTCTATTTTGGTCTCATCAGACCACATGACCTTCTCCCATTCCTCCTCTGGATCATCCAGATGGTCATTGGCAAATTTCAGACGGGCCTGGACATGCGCTGGCTTGAACAGGGGGACCTTGCGTGCGCTGCAGGATTTTAATCCATGACGGCGTAGTGTGTTACTAATTGTTTTCTTTGAGACTGTGATCCCAGCTCTCTTCAGGTCATTGACCAGGTCCTGCAGTGTAGTTCTGGGCTGATCCCTCACCTTCCTCATGATCATTGATGCCCCACGAGGTGAGATCTTGCATGGAGCCCCAGACCGAGGGTGATTGACCGTCATCTTGAACTTCTTCCATTTTCTAATAATTGCGCCAACAGTTGTTGCCTTCTCACCAAGCTGCTTGCCTATTGTCCTGTAGCCTATCCCGGCCTTGTGCAGGTCTACAATTTTATCCCTGATGTCCTTACACAGCTCTCTGGTCTTGGCCATTGTGGAGAGGTTGGAGTCTGTTTGATTGAGTGTGTGGACAGGTGTCTTTTTTACAGATAACGAGTTCAAACAGGTGCAGTTAATACAGGTAATGAGTGGACAACAGGAGGACTTCTTAAAGAAAAACTAACAGGTCTGTGAGAGCCGGAATTCTTACTGGTTGGTAGGTGATCAAATACTTATGTCTCCCCACTGTACATACACATACATACATATATACGCATATACGTACATATATATATATATATATATATATATATATATATACATATCCTTTAAAAATATATATATTTCCCTTTATTACTTTCCAACCCCACCACCCCTTCCCTAATTGGAGTAAACTAGTGAACAACAACGCTTAGGCCTCTACTTCCTGCTTATACATACCATATACACAGTCAATAATTATATTTTGTTTGTTTTTACTCCTGAACTTCCTCCGATCATTTTCATGATGTCCATCTGGTATGCTTCTATATGCCATATCTTTCTAACTCTGCTCTTTCACAAAAGCTCACAATATGTAACCTATATACTTATTATGGACACAGTATGCTTTACATTAGTCATCTTGTTGTCATTAGTTGTTGTTATTAGTCCCATCCTTCAGCTCCATTCAACACCTCCCATCTATCTCTTAACACCTTTTACCACATGGCAGAACAACTGTGGATTACAACATAGCTAGTAATCACTCAATTTGAGTTAGATTGAAAATGATTAATCATTGAATGTGATTTGTCATGATCTACTATCAGACTGACTTTCACACCATAACCCTTTCCAAATTCTGCAGGGTTGTCCTTCACAGACCCTGAAGTCAACCCTACCTCTTTGCATGAAGTGAGTCATTATCAGAACCACAGGGGGGAATTTTTGAAGGGACTTTTTTCTGATCTGCCTTTTGGCACCAAGGGAAAAATGAGCCACTTACGGTTCTACTAATCACTGGACTAATCACTTAACAGTTCAAATCTGGAGGCCGTAATGATCGTTTAATGCACAGATCAATAAGACAGAAGGACCAGCCTCTCCAAGAGAGATGTAATGTGTCCTGAAGAAGCATGAAGCTACTTGGAGTGATACTTAGTGTTAGAACACTGTACTTTATGATGTTTTACTCAATTTAAGTTGGCAAAATCACCATAGAGTACATCTATAGGGGCCTTTTACTTCCAAAGTCTTCCTCCTTCTTTTTAGGAAAAAATAAAAGGGCCTCATGTATTATACAGAATCAGGTACTTTACAGACTCACGTACTTTACAGACTCCCAAAATGAATCATTATGCTTTAAAAACAACAACAACAACAACCTTACAGTATGGAATATATTTTTTTCTCCAAATGCTTTATTGTCAAGGTGAATACGGTATTACTAATTTCACTGGAAAGAATTGCTTGTGACGAACAGATCTGCAAAACCACACATTAGGAAGGACTGAAGCCCTTTTCTCCTGCACCAATCCAACCCTAACTAATAACCCACAATCACATGTATGTCCAAGAACGTGTTGTAACCAGCAAGGCGGAGCTTTATTCTGAGCCTAACCCTTCATATTGGAATCTCCTTCCTTCCCTATGAGCTGCTCTCTCTCTCTCTCTCTCTCTCTCTCTCTCTCTCTCTCTGTCTCTCTCTCTCTCGCGCTCTCTCTCTCTCTCGCTCTCTCTCTCTCTCTCGCTCTCTCTGTCTCTCTCTCTCTCTCTCCCTCTCCCTCTCTCTCTCTCTCTCTCTCTCTCTCTCTGTCTCTGTCTCTCTCTCTCTCTCTCTCTCTTTCTCTCTCTCTCTGTCTCTCTCTGTCTCTCTCTCTCTCTGTCTCTCTCTCTGTCTCTCTCTGTCTCTCTCTCTGTCTCTCTCTGTCTCTCTCCCTCTGTCTCTCTTTCTCTCTCTCTCTCTGTCTCTCTCTCTCTCTCTCTCTCTCTCTCTCTCTCTCTCTCTCTCTCTCTCTCTCTGTCTCTCTGTCTCTCTCTCTCTCTCTCTCTCTCTCTCTCTCTCTCTCTCTCTCTCTCTCTCTCTCTCTCTCTCTCTGTCTC
Organism: Coregonus ussuriensis; assembly: GCA_031479575.1. Taxonomy (NCBI): domain Eukaryota; kingdom Metazoa; phylum Chordata; class Actinopteri; order Salmoniformes; family Salmonidae; genus Coregonus; species Coregonus ussuriensis. The sequence goes on from CM062490.1 coordinate 50,148,491, forward strand.
TCTGACTGCATCCCAAATGGCACCCTATTCCCTATGTAGTGCACTACTTTGGACCAGGGCCCATTGGGTTCTGGTCAAAAGTAGTACATTATATTAGGGAATAGGGTCTCATTTGGGACGCATGACTCTCTGTGTTACTGCTCCCCTATCAGCCCGCTCCTCAAATGTACAGTGATTAATCCTTCAGCATTCAACCTTGACAGAAATCATTCTCCTCTAATGAATTACAAATGTGGCAAAGTCATGTGCCTTGCCCGGCAAGCCGTGACCGGCAGTCGCATTTCCACCAACCTAATTGCCTTCAGTGTATCACAATTCAATACAAATGCCTTTCTCTGCCAGATGACGTCCATTGTCTTGCCGTCGCGCCGTCGCTTCCACACAGAGGTGGGGATCTGTTTGAGATTCCTACTCAGTATTCTGTTCTGGTGGTGATGTGATGTCTACTGGCTAAGAAATGAAATGGGACGTGGGGGAATGGGGCAGTCAAGCAGCCCCGGCAGATATCTTTGGAGGTTCGAGGGATCGAAAGCTGTGTATGTCACTGTGAGGATACAGGACATTTTCTGGCAGTTATTTGCGGTTAAGTAAATAATATTTATGTGTCTGATGTCATACTGACCACCTGAGGGGTGTGTGTGATGTCATACTGACCACCTGAGGGGTGTGTCTGATGTCATACTGACCACCTGAGGGGTGTGTCTGATGTCATACTGACCACCTGAGGGGTGTGTGTGTGTGTGAGGTCGTACTGTCTTTCCCAGTGGATCTACACAGGCTGCGTTTAGACAGGCAGACCAGTTCTGATCTTTTGACATAAATAAGTGGTCTTTTGACCAATCACATGTCTAAATCAAATGTCTAAATCACATGTTTAAATCGCATGTCTAAATCGCATGTCTAAATCACGTCTAAATCACGTCTAAATCACATGTCTAAGCGCTGCCATAGTGTTCTTCATCTAACCTGACCTGACACCCTTCAGATATGTCTGTTTGGGTATAGAAACACACACACACACACACACACACACACACACACACACACACACACACACACACACACACACACACACACACACACACACACACACAGAGACAGACAGACAGACAGATAGACAGACAGACAGACAGACAGACAGACAGACAGACAGACAGACAGACAGACAGACAGACAGACAGACAGACAGACAGACAGACAGACAGACAGACAGACAGACACACAGACACACAGACACACAGACACACAGACACACAGACACACAGACACACAGACACACAGACAGACACACACAAACGCCTGTTTGGACATAGACAGCAGTGGGACTAGACTGAAGCCTTTCCCTGTTTGGACATAGACAGCAGTGGGACTAGACTGAAGCCTTTCCCTGTTTGAACATTTGTGTTCACACGACAGGGACTGGACCTTCACCTGATCTATGAGTTCTATAATTAGGATTAGAAACTCTTCAAGTTCTAGGAATTTGTGTTCAAGAAACATGATCAAGACTATGAACGAGCAGATCCAACTTGATATTACAACTGTTCTGCCTGCGGTTATGAAACCCCTACCTGTCCCAGACCTGCTGTTTTCAACTCTTAATGATCGGCTATGAAAAGCCAACTGAGAGACCTGAGCCCTAGGACCATACGTCGGGACTACCGGCCGTGGTGACTCCTTGCTGTCCCCAGTCCGCCTGGCCTTGCTGCTATTCCAGTTTCAACTGTTCTGCCTGCGGTTATGGAACCCCTACCTGTCCCAGACCTGCTGTTTTCAACTCTTAATGATCGGCTATGAAAAGCCAACTGAGATTTATTCCTGATTATTATTTGACCATGCTTGTCACTTATGAACATTTTTGAACATCTTGGCATGGTTCTGTTATAATCTTCACCCGGCACAGCCAGAAGAGGACTGGCCACCCCTCATAGCCTGGTTCCTCTCTAGGTTTCTTCCTAGGTTTTCGCCTTTCTAGGGAGTTTTTCCTAGCCACCGTGCTTCTACACCTGCATTACTAGCTGTTTGGGGTTTTAGGCTGGGTTTCTGTACAGCACTTCGAGATATTAGCTGATGTAAGAAGGGCTATATAAAATAAAATTGATTGATTGATTGATTGACCACTAACATGGGATAGTCTAGTACATATTACATATTCGCATTGACCAAAACATTTCACTGTGCATTTCTTTTGAGTGTCGGCCCCCTACATGCTTTTTTTTTTTTACCCTGATTGCCGTTCCTTCATTTGCTGGTCAGTTGCCATGGCAACCTCGGTTTGGTTGTGGAACCCCGCTCATTATTAAGTAAAGGGTGCGTTCGTTCGTTCTTTTTTTTCTTCGGTTGTGTTTAATTGATGCACGCTAATGTACTGCCTTTTGCAGATACTGCTAAGCAGTCTTTTGTTCCAGGTCAAACTTTCAGGTCCACACATTTACATAAAAGCAGCACATTTAGTCTGGAAACCAATCATTATTAGCAATTTCGCAAACGCAATGTTTTTCTTCCTTCAGTGATAACTGCAGTGTAAACACTAATTTATTAGCAGTAAATATTGGCTCTTTGGGGGATGATGGTGTTGTTAGGAGTTTTGTGGCTGACACTAAGGCCACAGCGTCTCTGAGAAGAAAAGAGAACTGACAGGAGAGGACGGCAACGGGCAATTAGTGTTTTTTGGTGGCGGCTCCAAGACAATACATGTTGAGGTTGGCGCCGTGGTAAACAAGATATGTTTGACATATGCCTTTGTGTGTCGGCAAAAAAAACACCTCCCCAGAGGAAACGCAAATTACAAGTTATAGCTTATAAACACGGCACATCCCCTGGATGTATTCTTCATCAACAGAGAACTAATATTGTGTTCATAATCCGCTTCTGAACATTAACTATGGGTAGAGACCAATAACATGGCAGCAATGTTAACTCATTCGACATCAACACAAGCAATAATTAGGATGTAGCCCATCAATACAAAGGTATACTTAGTTTGGCACACGTTAATAAACTATGCCAAGTTTTCTGAGCAATAAAAGTAATGACTTGGTAACAACTGCTTATAAACATCTATAAATGGCTCATTCACAGCTAAAATCTTACTCAGAGCCATAGCTCGACTATCCAACCATTATTCAACTGTGTATTCTATCAGAATACTGCTGCATTATATCCCTGAGGTGGTGGCGGCATCCTGGGGGAGATACTGAACCTATATATGGTAACAGTACACATCGTTATCCGCGGCTTATCTCATGACTTCCCTGTAGCCGGTCATCCGAGCATACCTTATCTCTCTCCTGTAGGCAGCCATCTTGGTGTGAGAGACACTGGCTAATGTTGGTCTAATTGTTGTGACATGTTGTAGTCTCCATGGCCTGTGTGGAACTTCAGCGAGAGCTGAAGACTTCTGGGAGTCTCTGTCCTTACTGTGTGTACCTCCACTTTCCTTCATTGATTAAAAATACATCACATTAAAGCAATTCATAGTTGGGGATTTCTGGAAATCCTGGGAGTTTTGGGAATGTTACCAGAAATCCTATGTCCCATATTTGCAAAGATGTGCTGCTATCAGTGCCTTGTCTCCACTGTGGTCCGAGGTGACAGGGCACAGATGTCGTCCACTCAATCTGCCAATCCACATCACAGTCTGAGACCTGCCTGGGCCAATGTGGAGTTGTTGTCTACTGAGGAGCGTTAGGGCTTGTTTCTGGACCCTGGGCCCCTGGTTGGGGTGGATGTGTCCCTGGTTGGGGTGGATGTGTCCCTGGTTGGGGTGGATGTGTCCCTGGTTGGGGTGGATGTGTCCCTGGTAGGGGTGGATGTATCCCTGGTTGGGGTGGATGTGTCCCTGGTTGGGGTGGATGTGTCCCTGGTTGGGTGGATGTGTCCCTGTTTGTGTGGATGAGTCCCTGGTTGGGGTGGATGTGTCCCTGGTTGGGTGGATGTCCCTGGTTGGGTGGATGTGTCCCTGGTTGGGGAGATGTGTCCCTGGTTGGGTGGATGTGTCCCTGGTTGGGTGGATGTGTCCCTGGTTGGGTGGATGTGTCCCTGGTTGGGGTGGATGTGTCCCTGGTTGGGTGGATGTGTCCCTGGTTGGGTGGATGTGTCCCTGGTTGGGGTGGATGTGTCCCTGGTTGGGGTGGATGTGTCCCTGGTTGGGGTGGATGTGTCCCTGGTTGGGGTGGATGTGTCCCTGGTTGGGGTGGATGTGTCCCTGGTTGGGTGGATGTGTCCCTGGTTGGGGTGGATGTGTCCCTGGTTGGGTGGATGTGTCCCTGGTTGGGGTGGATGTGTCCCTGGTTGGGTGGATGTCCCTGGTTGGGTGGATGTGTCCCTGGTTGGGGGGATGTGTCCCTGGTTGGGTGTATGTGTCCCTGGTTGGGTGGATGTGTCCCTGGTTGGGTGGATGTGTCCCTGGTTGGGGTGGATGTGTCCCTGGTTGGGTGGATGTCCCTGGTTGGGTGGATGTGTCCCTGGTTGGGGGGATGTGTCCCTGGTTGGGTGTATGCGTCCCTGGTTGGGTGGATGTGTCCATGGTTGGGTGGATGTGTCCCTGGTTGGGTGGATGTGTCCCTGGTTGGGGTGGATGTGTCCCTGGTTGGGGTGGATGTGTCCCTGGTTGGGGTGGATGTGTCCCTGGTTGGGGTGGATGTATCCCTGGTTGGGGTGGATGTGTCCCTGGTTGGGGTGGATGTGTCCCTGGTTGGGTGGATGTGTCCCTGGTTGGGTGGATGTGTCCCTGGTTGGGGTGGATGTGTCCCTGGTTGGGGTGGATGTGTCCCTGGTTGGGTGGATGTGTCCCTGGTTGGGTGGATGTGTCCCTGTTTGGGTGGATGTGTCCCTGGTTGGGTGGATGTGTCCCTGGTTGGGGTGGATGTGTCCCTGGTTGGGGTGGATGTGTCTCTGGTTGGGTGGATATGTTAGGCAGTATCTTCTCTGCAGTGTGTGTTCTGGTTGGGGTAGATATGTGAGAGTAAAGGCTGTTGGGCTTGGGGCCCTGAAGTGGTCTTCTCACTGCTCCACCCAGACACAGACACCTCTATGACCAGGGATTACTGTGGTGTTACTGTGGTATGAGGAACAGTCTCTCTGGTCTTCCTCTGGTCCTCCTCTGGTCTTCCTCTGGTCCTCCTCTGGTCTTCCTCTGGTTTTCCTCTGGTCTTTATCTAGTCTTCCTGGTGGCAAACGGAAAGAATGTAGATGGCCATGTTCTATGTCTCCTTCAAACTCATATAAACAATGGTTTATGACAGGGTTCCCCAATAGGCGGCCATCTTCTATGTCTCCTTCAAACTCATATAAACAATGGTTTATGACAGGGTTCCCCAATAGGCGGCCATCTTCTCTGTCTCCTTCAAACTCATATAAACAATGGTTTAGGACAGGGTTCCCCAATAGGTGTCCTGCGGGCCAAATTCGGCCCTCGGGTGATTTTATCTGGCCCCACATATTTGTGGATGGACATAAAATACTGTAAAATCACCAGGAAATCAGCTCAAAGGGATTTTAATTCAGGACATATGTTCCCAAGTATTCCCATGCAGATATAGAGAGGCATATGTGATCGTATCTCAGTGTAATCAAGATTTGAAATTATTTGGATTTTGGCAAATACTTTACATGTTTGGGATTGTTGCTGTCAATTTGCAGTGTACAAATGAGTTATAACTATCCCACTGGGCACAGAGATGACAGTTCAACATCTAGTTTCGATTTACATTTGGTTGAGTTGTCAACTAATATGAATTCAATGTGAAATCAAAAAAAAGAATAAATCCCCTTACGTTAACCAGGTAAAGTACATGTTGGATAAAACTTTTCACGACAGGCCTGATGGAAACAGCAAATTTGTCAGTAAACTTTCCAAATGTCGACAAAACAAAATAAGGTGAGATCTTTTTGAGTCTGTCAAATTAATTATGTGAGAAATGGCGGTGGAAAAGCCTTTATGCACAAATATTGTTGTAATAACCATCATATCGAAGTAAACTTGGAGTCACGTGATGAGATTGTGTGGTCCTTCCACTACGACTCATGAAATCATTTATTAGGCTACAGATGATATAAATGATTCTGAACGTCACAGGCTGGTGGATGTGCAATGTGATGAGCTTGATGCTCCTTTCCAATAAATATCCAGGGTCTTATTCTGGTGACGTGATGATCGATGCTTGGCTGCTGTTTGACAAAAACTAAAAAGGATCTCACTCTTTTATCCATAATAATCTCGTCATGTAGGCTATACGTGCACTGTGTCTACAAGCTGTTGGCTAGAGTGCTGGTACCAAGACCAGAGTGGACATAGCAGTTCGAGAGGTGCAGCGGTGAGAGAGGTGCAGCGGTCCGAGAGGTGCAGCGGTCCGACAGGCGCAGCGGTGAGAGAGGTGCAGCGGTGAGAGAGGTGCAGCGGTGAGAGAGGTGCAGCGGTCTGAGAGGTGCAGCTGTACGAGAGGTGCAGCGGTGAGAGAGGTGCAGCGGTCTGAGAGGTGCAGTGGTCCGACAGGCGCAGCGGTGAGAGAGGTGCAGCGGTGAGAGAGGTGCAGCGGTCCGAGAGGTGCAGCGTCCGAGAGGTGCAGCGGTGAGAGAGGTGCAGCGGTGAGAGAGGTGCAGTGGTACGAGAGGCGCAGCGGTGAGAGAGGTGCAGCGGTCTGAGAGGTGCAGCTGTACGAGAGGTGCAGCGGTGAGAGAGGTGCAGCGGTCTGAGAGGTGCAGCGGTCCGAGAGGTGCAGCGGTCTGAGAGGTGCAGCGGTCCGAGAGGTGCAGCGGTCCGAGAGGTGCAGCGGTCCGAAAGGTGCAGCGGTGAGAGAGATGCAGCGGTCTGAGAGGTGCAGCGGTCCGAGAGGTGCAGCGGTCTGAGAGGTGCAGCGGTGAGAGAGGTGCAGCGGTCTGAGAGGTGCAGCGGTCTGAGAGATGCAGCAGTCCGAGAGGTGCAGTGGTCTGAGAGGTGCAGCGGTCCGAGAGGTGCAGCGGTGAGAGAGGTGCAGCGGTCCAAGGCACTGCATCTCAGTGCTTGAGGCGTCACTACAGACCCCCTGGTTCGATTCCAGGCTGTATCACAATCCGGCTGTGATTGGGGGTCCCATAGGGCGGCGCACAATTGGCCCAGCGTCGTCCGGGTTTGGCCGGGGTAGGCCGTCATTGTAAATAAGAATTTGTTCTTAACTGACTTGCCTAGTTAAATAAAGTTTAAATAAAATACACACACTTCCCCTTCTCTTTTCTCGGTCTGCATGTTCATTCAAGGGATCTCCAGTGTGAAACACTAAACCCTCAATGTCACATGCAAAACACGTCGCCGTTTAATTCCACAGAGACACAAAGTGTCAAATACAAAACTGTCAGTAATCAACTCAGCCTCAGCCAGCAACTTACAGGGAAGAGTGACACAAACACTGATTAAACTGACGAAGGGGAAGCCGCTGTATACAAATACTAAACAATATCCTCCCACCACCAAGACATGCAAATAAACCCCCACCACCAAGACATGCAAATAAATTATTACTTGTCTACAATGTGTGTCATTTTGCTTAAAGAGATAGGCAGTGTATTTGTGACAAAGGTTCGACAGGTCTGACCTAAATGACGTCTGTCAGTTCCTCTCCTGATAGCAGAGGTCAGAGGTCAGTCCCTCTCCTGATAGCAGAGGTCAGTCCCTCTCCTGATAGCAGAGGTCAGTCCCTCTCCTGATAGCAGAGGTCAGTCCCTCTCCTGATAGCAGAGGTCAGTCCCTCTCCTGATAGCAGAGGTCAGTCCCTCTCCTGATAGCAGAGGTCAGTCCCTCTCCTGATAGCAGAGGTCAGTCCCTCTCCTGATAGCAGAGGTCAGAGGTCAGTTCCTCTCCTGATAGCAGAGGTCAGTTCCTCTCCTGATAGCAGAGGTCAGAGGTCAGTTCCTCTCCTGATAGCAGAGGTCAGTTCCTCTCCTGATAGCAGAGGTCAGTCCCTCTCCTGATAGCAGAGGTCAGTCCCTCTCCTGATAGCAGAGGTCAATCCCTCTCCTGATAGCAGAGGTCAGTCCCTTTCCTGATAGCAGAGGTCAGTTCCTCTCCTGATAGGAGAGGTCAGTTCCTCTCCTGATAGCAGAGGTCAGTCCCTCTCCTGATAGCAGAGGTCAGTTCCTCTCCTGATAGCAGAGGTCAGTCCCTCTCCTGATAGCAGAGGTCAGTCCCTCTCCTGATAGCAGAGGTCAGTTCCTCTCCTGATAGGAGAGGTCAGTTCCTCTCCTGATAGCAGAGGTCAGTCCCTCTCCTGATAGCAGAGGTCAGTTCCTCTCCTGATAGCAGAGGTCAGTCCCTCTCCTGATAGCAGAGGTCAGTCCCTCTCCTGATAGCAGAGGTCAGAGGTCAGTTCCTCTCCTGATAGCAGAGGTCAGTCCCTCTCCTGATAGCAGAGGTCAGTTCCTCTCCTGATAGCAGAGGTCAGTCCCTCTCCTGATAGCAGAGGTCAGTACCTCTCCTGATAGCAGAGGTCAGAGGTCAGGTTATTATTGTCTCCTCTCTCTTTCTCACCAGCAGCTTTAATAGAGGACAACTGGAGGAGATTAAAGTAGAAAACTGCTTCTTCCTCCATGTTGGACACACACACACACATACACACACACACACACACACACACAGACACACTGGATAGATGCTTGCTACCACGTCTTCCTTGCAAATTAATTAACTAAAATATTCCATGGGCGGTGACGAAGGAAGATTGTCATCTCAGGTCATTTGAAGAACACTGATTTGGCTCCCTGCTCTCCTGACCATGGGGATATAAAGCAAGTACCCTCAGCAGTGATCTGTGCATCACAACACTACCAGCTAACAGAAACATGAAAGAACATGGATTCCTGATTCTAAACTAGTGACATTTCAGCCAGCAGAACAATTCTATTAAACTACCTACTCTAAGAAAATGGATTCTTGATTCTAAACCAGTGACATTTCAGCCAGCAGAACAATTCTATTAAACTACCTACTCTAAGAAAATGGATTCTTGAGCCATGCTTGGAGCTCCAGGTATATGAAGGTTCTATGCCTTGTTGGTGACATCCAGGTAAATACAGGTTATATGCCTTGTTGTTAACATCCAGGTAAATACTGGTTCTATGCCTTGTTGGTGACATCCAGGTAAATACAGGTTATATGCCTTGTTGGCAACATCCAGGTAAATACAGGTTATATGCCTTGTTTGTAACATCCAGGTAAATACAGGTATCATGACTTCTTGTTAACATCCAGGTAAATGTAGTAGTAGTGGACTATTTTGCCGATGCTACATGCTAAGAATAGCTTCCAGTGCTGGTTGTAATTTAGGCATCAGACTGTCAGTTCAGTTGGCACACAGCCCTTCTCCAGTTTCTTGCCAGTGTACCAGAGCCAGACACACTCTGACCGAGCCCCAGCAATGGGCCGTATGGCCAACGACCTGACCACAAGCACAGACACACTCTGACCGAGCCCCAGCAATGGGCCATATGGCCAACGACCTGACCACAAGCACAGACACACTCTGACCGAGCCAGCAATGGGCCGTATGGCCAACGACCTGACCACAAAAACAGACACACTCTGACCGAGCCCCAGCAATGGGCCGTATGGCCAACGACCTGACCACAAGCACAGACACACTCTGACCGAGCCCCAGCAATGGGCCGTATGGCCAACGACCTGACCACAAGCACAGACACACACTGACCGAGCCCCAGCAATGGGCCGTATGGCCAACGACCTGACCACAAGCACAGACACACTCTGACCGAGCCCCAGCAATGGGCCATATGGCCAACGACCTGACCACAAGGCACAGACACACTCTGACCGAGCCCCAGCAATGGGCCATATGGCCAACGACCTGACCACAAGCACAGACACACTCTGACCGAGCCCCAGCAATGGGCCGTATGGCCAACGACCTGACCACAAGCACAGACACACTCTGACCGAGCCCCAGCAATGGGCCGTATGGCCAACGACCTGACCACAAGCACAGACACACTCTGACCGAGCCAGCAATGGGCCATATGGCCAACGACCTGACCGACAAGCACAGACACACTCTGACCGAGCCCCAGCAATGGGCCATATGGCCAACGACCTGACCACAAGCACAGACACACTCTGACCGAGCCCCAGCAATGGGCCGTATGGCCAACGACCTGACCACAAGCACAGACACACTCTGACCGAGCCCCAGCAATGGGCCGTATGGCCAACGACCTGACCACAAGCACAGACACACTCTGACCGAGCCCCAGCAATGGGCCATATGGCCAACGACCTGACCACAAGCACACACACACTCTGACCGAGCCCCAGCAATGGGCCATATGGCCAACGACCTGACCACAAGCACAGACACACTCTGACCGAGTCAGCAATGGGCCATATGGCCAACGACCTGACCACAAGCACAGACACACTCTGACCGAGCCCCAGCAATGGGCCATATGGCCAACGACCTGACCACAAGCACAGACACACTCTGACCGAGCCCCAGCAATGGGCCGTATGGCCAACGACCTGACCACAAGCACACACACACTCTGACCGAGCCCCAGCAATGGGCCATATGGCCAACGACCTGACCACAAGCACGCACGCACGCACACACACACACACACACACACGCACACACGCACACACACACACAGGTGTGTAGAAGTCGATGGCACAGACATTAGCGTACTTCTGGACTAAAAGCATTTACAATCCAGATTCTCCATGTTATGCCTGAAGTAGGCTCAATCTATTCCACTATTATTCTAGAACAGTAAAATAACACTACATGCTGACTAGATCTGTGATCAACATGCTGACTAGATCTGTGATCAACGTGTTGACTAGATCTGTGATCAAGATGCTGACTAGATCTGTGATCAAGATGCTGACTAGATCTGTGATCAACATGGTGACTAGATCTGTGATCAACATGTTGACTAGATCTGTGATCATCATGCTGACTAGATCTGTGATCAACATGCTGACTAGATCTCTGATCAACATGCTGACTAGATCTGTGATCAACATGCTGACTAGATCTGTGATCAACATGCTGACTAGATCTGTGATCAACATGGTGACTAGATCTGTGATCAACATGTTGACTAGATCTGTGATCATCATGCTGACTAGATCTGTGATCAACATGTTGACTAGATCTGTGATCAACATGCTGACTAGATCTGTGATAAACATCATCAACAGCCTCCACATCATCTCACTGTATCCCAAGCCTCCACATCATCTCACTGTATCCCAAGCCTCCACATCATCTCACTGTATCCCAAGCCTCCACATCACCTCACTGAGTCCCAAGCCTCCATATCATCTCACTGAGTCCCAAGCCTCCACATCATCTCACTCACTGACTCCCAAGCCTCCCAATCATCTCACTATATGCCAAGTCTCCACATCATCTCACTGAGTCCCAAGCCTCAACATCATCTCACTGTGTCAGCCTTCACATCATCTCACTGTGTCAAGCCTTCACATCATCTCACTGAGTCAATCCTCCACATCATCTCACTGAGTCCCAAGCCTCCATATCATCTCACTGAGTCCCAAGCCTCCACATCATCTCACTGAGACCAAAGCCTCCACATTATCTCACTGAGTCCCAATCCTCCACATCATCTCACTGATGAGTCCCAAGCATCCACCTCATCTCAACGAGTCCCAAGCCTCCACATCCTCTCACTAGGTCAAGCCTCCATATCATCTCACTGAGTCCCAAACCTCCACATCATCTCCATGAGTCCCAAGCCTCCATATCATCTAACTCACTGAGGCCAAAGCCACCACATCATCTCACTGAGTCCCAAGCCTCCACATCATCTCCATGATTCCCAAGCCTCCACATTCTCTCACTGAGTCCCAAGCCTCCACATCATCTCACTGAGTCCCAAGCCTCCAGATCATCTCACTCACTGAGTCCCAAGCCTCCACATCATCTGATTCACTGCACAGCATACCAAACACTGCCAGGCCCAGCCATCAGACACATCCAGGGTTAGGACCAGAGCCCAGCCATCAGACACATCCAGGGTTAGGGCCAGAGCCCAGCCATCAGACACATCCAGGGTTAGGGCCAGAGCCCAGCCATCAGACACATCCAGGGTTAGGACCAGAGCCCAGCCATCAGACACATCCAGGGTTAGGGCCAGAGCCCAGCCATCAGACACATCCAGGGTTAGGGCCAGAGCCCAGCCATCAGACACATCCAGGGTTAGGGCCAGAGCCCAGCCATCAGACACATCCAAGGTTTTTGTATTTATAATATAAATAATAATAATAATAATAATAATAATAATAATAATAATAATAATAATAATAATAATAATAATAATATGCCATTTAGCAGACGCTTTTATCCAAAGCGACTTACAGTCATGTGTGCATTTTTACGTATTTTTACGTATTTGTATTTGTATTTGTATTTATTAAGGATCCCTTAATCCCAAGGCAGCAGCTACTCTTCCCGGGGTCCAGCAACATCAATGCAGTTATATACAATTTAAAATAGTACATGACATTATATTTCATAACACTTTACCAAATACATTTAGTTAGGGCCAGGGCCCAGCCATCAGACACATACAGGGTTAGGACCAGGGCCAGTCATCAGACATCAAGGCACATCCAGGGGATGTATTCAACATTTGTCACTTCAATGCACTTCAATGCACAATCAATCCCAAACTTCCCTTCACCGTGACAACTCAGACGGTGGAGAGAGAGAGAGAGAGAGAGAGACAGAGAGAGAGAGAGAGAGAGAGAGAGAGAGAGAGAGAGAGAGAGAGAGACAGAGAGAGAGAGAGGAGAGAGGGAGAGAGGGAGAGAGAGAGAGAGAGAGAGAGAGAGAGAGAGGGAGAGATAGATAGATAGATAGAGAGAGAGAGAGAGAGAGAGAGAGAGAGAGAGAGAGAGAGAGAGAGAGAGAGGAGAGAGAGAGAGAGAGAGAGAGAGAGAGAGAGAGAGAGAGAGAGAAAGAGAGGGGGAGGGATAGATAGATAGAGAGAGAGAGATAGAGAGAGAGAGAGAGAGAGAGAGAGAGAGAGAGAGGAGAGGAGAGAGAGAGAGAGAGAGAGAGAGAGAGAGAGAGAGAGAGAGAGAGAGAGAGAGAGAGAGAGAGAGAGAGAGAGAGAGAGAGAGAGAAGAGAGATAGAGAGAGAGAGAGAGAGAGAGAGAGAGAGAGAGAGAGAGAGAGAGAGAGAGAGAGAGAGAGAGAGAGAGAAAGAGAGGGGGAGGGATAGATAGATAGAGAGAGAGAGATAGAGAGAGAGAGAGAGAGAGAGAGAGAGAGAGAGAGAGAGAGAGAGAGAGAGAGAGAGAGAGAGAGAGAGAGAGAGAGAGAGAGAGAGAGAGAGAGAGAGAGAGAGAGAGAGAGAGAGAGAGAGAGAGAGAGAGAGAGAGAGAGAGAAAGAGAAAGAGAGAGAGAGAAGAGAGAGATAGATAGAAAAATTAATTGGGTAGGGCAGGCAACTTTCCTTTTTGACATTTTAAACTTAAAAGATGTATCATTCTGACCAAGAGGTGTACAGAATGGAAATCAACTCTCTTTATTTCTTCATTGCTGTGTGTCTAAGACCATTGCTTTCAATGGCTGTTTGGAAAAACTATCAATCGATTTCAAGTCCAGGTCTGTGGCTCATCCGCTGAAATTACATTTTTTTCAATGATTCTTTTGATTTGAAGCTAATTGCTAAAAAGCCCAGACATTTTGAAGGAGTCAACGGAGGAAGGCACTTACAGAACTAGACATTTTGAAGGAGTCAACAGAGGAGGGCACTTACAGAACATGCAGTATGTTCTGCTCAACCTGCCCGGCGTTGGTGGGGGGCTGTGATTGAGTGTGCATCCCATATGGCACCCTATTGCCTACGTAGAACACTACTTTTGACCAGGGCCCATAGGGCTCTAGTAGTGCACTGTATAGGGAATAGGGTGCCATTCGAGACGCATGCTGCATCATCTGGCTGTGAAGTGAAGTGGCCAGTTTGGAGTCTTGACCATCGCTTTTATACAACCCCTACTGGCACTAACCAGCTACACTTAAGAAATAAGGCCAGAGGAGGTGTGGTATATGGCCAATATACCACGGCTATGGGCTGTTCTTAAGCACGACGCAACTGGGAGTGCCTGGATACAGCCCTTAGCCGTGGTATATTGGCCATATACCACAAACCCCCAAGGTGCCTTATTGCTATTATAAACTGGTTACCAACGTAATTAGAGCAGTAAAAATACATGTTTTGTCATACGTGTGGTATAGGTTCCGATATACCACGGCTGTCAGCCAATCAGCATTCAGGGCTCGAACAACCCAGTTTATAATTCAGATTAGACCCCTGAGAAGAACCATGACTTTTAGTCAAAAGGGGAAAGGTTTACAATCACTATAACATTGTACATACAATGCATTCAGAAAGTATTCAGACTCCTTGACTTTTTCCACATTTTGTTACGTTACAGCCTTATTCTAAAATGGACAAAATAAATGTTTTTCCTCATCAATCTACATACAATATCCCATAATGATAAAGCGAAAACTCGTTTTTAGAAATGTTTGCGAATGTATACAAAATAAAAAAACTAAAATACCTTATTTACTTCTCAGGGGTCAGAGACGCTCCCCATCCAACCTGACAGAACTTGAGATTATCTGCAGAGAAGAATGGGAGAAACTCCCCAAATACAGGTGTGCCAAGCTTGTAGCGTCATACCCAAGAAGACTTGAGGCTCTAATCGCTGCCAAAGGTGTTTCAACAAAGTACTGAGTAAAGGGTCTGAATACTTATGTAAATGTTATATTTCCGTTTTTTTTTTTTTTTTTACACATTTCTGAAAAATCTAAAAACCTGTTTTTGCTTTGTCATTATTGAGTATTGTGTGTAGATTTATGAGGGGAGAAAACTATTTAATCCACTTTAGAATAAGGCTGTAACGTAATAAAATGTGGAAAAGGTCAAGGGGTCTGAATACTTTCTGAATGCACTGTAGTTAGTTACACTCCATATTTAGAGACGGTGGACTGATAGTTACACCCCAAATGTAGACTCTGTGGACTGATTGCTACACCCCATATTTAGAGACTGTGAACTGATAGTTACACCCCATATTTAGACACTGTGGACTGATAGCTACACCCCATATTTAGACACTGTGGACTGATAGTTACACCCCAAATGTAGACTCTGTGGACTGATTGCTACACCCCATATTTAGACACTGTGGACTGATAGCTACACCCCGTATTTAGACACTCTGGACTGATAGTTACACCCCAAATGTAGACACTGTGGACTGATAGTTACACCCCATATTTAGAAATCCTATATTTAGAAACTGTGAAATGCAGGCAAGATAATAACAACGTATCTTTAATTTCTCCATTATCTATGTCCATATGTAAATGAGCAGGGTGTAACTGTTGGTCTCTCTCGATTAAAGTCATTAATTCAACACTTAGCAACAAGACGTTTGTCACAAGGTGTCATTCATAATTACTCATCTAGATTTTAGTGTCTTATGCAATATTAAAAATTAAACACCAGTGGTGTGTATTCATGGATGCCAAGGGAAGCCAGGCTTCCCCCAAACAACTGAACAAGATAAATTATCTTTAGTCTCGCTGTGTTTCATAGTTTTCCTTAAATTTCGCAAGCGGATGAATGTATCTCACCGGAGAAAGCAAGAGAGCGAAACAGCACCCGTCTGTCTCTGTATCTGTAGGCCATCTATGTGATGCTGTCTGGTCCAAAAGAGTATGACATTGTTGCCGCCCTTAGCATTGAATGCAAAGGGAAGCCAGCGATGATTGTTTTTATTAAATAATAGCCAATCAGCGTTGCGCTAAATTGAGTGAGCTCAACTGTGAATGGTCCTGGCGCACCAAAATAAAAGTGTCAAGGGAAGCCAGCTTGGAGCATACGGTATTCAGGTGAGGAAACTGCAATCTAATCCGCCCCATCGACAGAAACAACTTGAATTGTTGCATCTGGTTGTGTTGTTGTCCTCCGGTGGCTAGCTCGCTAGCTAAAATTGGCCCTTTCCTAAATTAGCCATGGATGGAGATAGACTTCTGGTTTTACTTAATTCTCCGTACTGGCCAATGACTATAACGGCGATTCTGATCCAACCATAAATTCATACATTGTTGTAACCCTGACCTGAGAGGATGGAAGTTCAATATGTAGCTAGATGTAGAAGGCTAATGTTAACTAGCTAATGTTGCCCATGAAAGGAAGTTAGGCTAGTGAGCAAGCATTTTAGCCAGGTAACCTATGACAACAAAAACTGAAAGCGTATACTGTATGACAGAGTCATAGACCGTTTAGGCAACATGAAAGAGAGGAGGATGGCATTGGTGTTTCTCTACAAGTAGGGTGAGTCAACATGTTTTTTATACTTGCACGAACGCGCACGCACACAGAAATCAGAACCATGGACAGCCACATCATATTTAGCTTACTTTGACTGGACCAAATAGTTTTTGGTAGCTTTTAGTTGTCACTGTATTAGACTAAGCAGAGGTGATTTGATGA
Organism: Coregonus ussuriensis; assembly: GCA_031479575.1. Classification (NCBI taxonomy): domain Eukaryota; kingdom Metazoa; phylum Chordata; class Actinopteri; order Salmoniformes; family Salmonidae; genus Coregonus; species Coregonus ussuriensis. The sequence goes on from CM062490.1 coordinate 50,165,018, forward strand.
TGTTGAAATGTTGAAGTTGAAATGGTGCTGGAATAGTGGAGGCAGCTCCTGTTTTCTTTGCGGCTTGCGGTAACTCTCCGTGGTTCTAAATCAATAGTTGTTTAGTGGTCCCAAAGTGTCTGAAATATTCATTTGCTTTACCATGCTGTAGGTAAAGTAACTGTTTGTTACATGCAATATGCTTTGTGTAGTTCACAGGTTTTGTGATAAAACAAAGGTGTGGTTGAATTTATTCTGCCGCTGTGTCTTCTTATTGTCTCGGCCTTTAGGCCTATATATCACGGTGTCAAGGCATATGAACTAACATGATATAGAGCAAACAACGCAATTATCACAACACATAGGTTGTAATATGGCTTTTTGTTCTGGCTTGGCTTCCCCAGTGATTTTACCCAGGCACCCCTGCTGTTCAACACAGAGTATTGAGTCTATGTAGCAGCCAACGTTGGAGACTTATGATACTTTACGAATCAACTAACTGGTGCAGTTCAGTTTTCTCCTAGCCTACACGTTACCATACATTTTCTCCAGACTACAGTAATGTCTGGTGGATTGACCCTGCAGTATAGACATAGATCCTTTGGTAACATTCACACGTTCCCAGTGTACTGCATAGACCCTTTGGTAACATTCACACGTTCCCAGTATACTGCATAGATCCTTTGGTAACATTCACACGTTCCCAGTGTACTGCATAGACCCTTTGGTAACATTCACACGTTCCCAGTATACTGCATAGATCCTTTGGTAACATTCACACGTTCCCAGTATACTGCATAGACCCTTTGGTAACATTCACACGTTCCCAGTGTACTGCATAGACCCTTTGGTAACATTCACACGTTCCCAGTATACTGCATAGATCCTTTGGTAACATTCACACGTTCCCAGTATACTGCATAGATCCTTTGGTAACATTCACACGTTCCCAGTATACTGCATAGATCCTTTGGTAACATTCACACGTTCCCAGTATACTGCATAGACCCTTTGGTAACATTCACACGTTCCCAGTGTACTGCATAGACCCTTTGGTAACATTCACACGTTCCCAGTGTACTGCATAGACCCTTTGGTAACCGGAGGAACGATGAGCCAATGCCTCTGCAGTATTTAATCACAGCTGAACGATTGTGTTCCCCTCCACTAGCGATGGGACATCATTACCACTGTTGAGGTGCAAATCTTCTAACACATCTTTGATGTATCACAGACTTATATACACAACATCCTCAGAGAAGGTGTGTGTGTGTGTGTGTGTGTGTGTGTGTGTGTGTTTGTGTTCTTGCCACTTTGATCCTGTGGCTAAATCAATTCTCCATGCCTCTGAGGTTTGTTTCACCAATCAAAGCCTAATCAATTAAGGTGTTTTAAGTGAAGCGCCTTATCTGGTGAATAGTTTAATTTAAAAATATATAATAATTAGCTTTAAGATTGCAGATAGATTGTAACTTCCATCAATGTAATTGTCTGCATCACTTCCAATCCCCCATATGTTTTTTTTCTCGCAAATATATATATATATATATATATATATATATATATACATTCATACATATATATATATATATATATATTTATATATATATATATATATACATTCATACATATATATATATATATATATATACAATCATACATATATATATATATACATTCATATATATACACATACGCATACATACACATAAATACACATATATACATACATACATATCCTTTAAAAAAATATATTTCCCTTTATTACTTTCCAACTACACCACCCCTTCCCTAATTGGAGTAAACTAGTGAACAACAACGCTTAGGCCTCTACTTCCAGCTTATACATACTATATACATTTTATGGGGAGACCTGTACACTGTGATCTGTAAATGCACACAAATTGTCCGTTATTCGAAAAAACAACAATATATTAAAGGGGAAGAATCTGTAAAGCATTTATCTCCTCCTCTCTGAAGATCTCCCGTTGAGCGGTTTTAATCAATGAAGGTGTTTTAAGTGAAGTGGCCTTATCTGGTGACTTTAACATTAACCTTCCATTGCACCATTACAGGCACCGTGAAATGTACCCCCAGTCAATAATGCTAATTCAAACCCCCTCTTGTATATATAGCTGTAGAGAAATTGGTATTCATATTATGGTAAAGTGGTACGGACAGTCTTTATGACTGGCTATTAGAAGTTGGAAAAGTCAATATGCTGACTGAGATGTTTCGCACTGCTATGAGTTATGTTGCCGGAGTGGAATTCTTGGCACTGATTTTAGCAGGTCACCCACCTCTCGTGGTCAATGCTTTTGAGGACGTTGATATTGAAGTGATGGGGACAACCCCCCCTGTCTCGCCTTAACCCCACCCTGTAATTTTAGCCTGGTGGAAAATAACAAATGATGTTCATAAGTGAACATTACTTCCCTGATGATTTCAGGCAGTCCATAAGGGGTTCCCCTTTGGGTCAGTGTTAATGTCACTCTCAGGGATGAGAACGGCCACCGCTTTCTGCTCCTTGATCTTCTTAAAGTGATGGAGGATGCTGAAAATCATTATCGGTCTTCAAGAAGGGAGAAAATTGAGTTATAATATCCGTATTAGGGCCCGCTTGCAAAGTAGCCAAGAAAGCTTATTACGGGATGTCTCGAAGAGCAGAATTTACATTTACAGCCACAGAACACAGTTAAAGCTGCAATATGTAACGTTTTTGTCCGACCTGACCAAAACGCGTGTTATAGATCTGTCATTCTAAGAAGCGGTAGAACTGTTCTATGTGTGCTATTTCTATGCTTCCCATTCTTAAGTTTTGTTTTTAAGCGTCTTTTACTTTCGAAAATACAATAGTTTTGGTTATGGAAAATATATTTAGATGGTACAATGACTCTCTACACTATACTTGTTTGTTTTTGTCACATAAACTGATCTTTAGCAACCAGGAAATGGCGGAGCAATTTCTGCATATTGCATCTTTAAAGCTAACACACTATTCTATTCAGTTTTTTTCTTCTCATCAACAACTAACTTCCCAGCAGATGCGGAAATGGTATGTATCACTTTCAAACTAGTGGATTCGGCTATTTCAGCCACACCCGTTGCTGACAGATGTATAAAATCGAGCACACCGCCATGCAATCTCCATAGACAAACATTGGCAGTAGAATGGCCTTGCTGAAGAGCTCAGTGACTTTCAACGTGGCACCGTCATAGGATGCCACCTTTCCAACAAGTCAGTTGGTCATATTTCTGCCCTGCTAGAGCTGCCCCGGGTCAACTGTAAGTGCTGTTATTGTGAAGTGGAAACGTCTAGGAGCAACAACGGCTCAGCCGCGAAGTGGTAGGCCACACAAGCTCACAGAACGGGACCGCCGAGTGCTGAAGCGCGTAGCGCGTACATATAGTCTGTCCTCAGTTGCAACACTCACTACCGAGACCCAAACTGCCTCTGGAAGCAACGTCAGCACAAGAACTGTTCGCCATGAAATGGGTTTCCGTGGCCGAGCAGCCGCACACAAGTCTAAGATCACCATGCGCAATGCCAAGCGTCGGCTGGAGTGGTGTAAAGCTCGCAGCCATTGGACTCTGGAGCAGTGGAAATGCGTTCTCTGGAGTGATGAATCACGCTTCACCATCTGGCAGTCCGACAGACAAATCTGGGTTTGGCGGATGCCAGGAAAAAGCTACCTGGCCCAATGCATAGTGCCAACTGTAAAGTGGAGGAGGAATAATGGTCAGGGGCTGTTTTTCATGGTTCGGGCTAGGCCCCTTAGTTCCAGTGAAGGGAAATCTTAACGCTACAGCACACAATGACATTCTAGATGATTCTGTGCTTACAGCTTTGTGGCAACAGTTTGGGGAAGGCCCTTTCCTGTTTCAGCATGACAATGCCCCCGTGCACAAAGCGAGGTCCATACAGAAATGGTTTGTCTATCGGTGTGGAAGAACTTGACTGGCCTGCACAGAGCCCTGACCTCAACCCCATCGAACACCTTTGGGATGAATTGGAACGCCGACTGCGAGCCAGGCCTAAACGCCCAAAATCAGTGCTCGACCTCACTAATGCTCTTGTGGCTGAATGGAAGCAAGTCCCCGCAGCAATGTTCCAACATCTAGTGGAAAGTCTTCCCAGAAGAGTGGAGGCAGTTATTGCAGCAAAGGGGGGAACCAACTCCATATTAATGCCCATGATTTTGGAATGAGATGTTTGATGAACAGGTGTCCACATACTGTTGGTCATGTGGTGTATAGTACACAGTAAATAAACATATATTCCTGTCATTGGTGTTCTGTACTTTCCAGTGCAGTCCTGTGGAATGAAACTAAGGACTTGAGACTAAGCATCAGTGGTGTTTCATTTATTCTGTCTGCAGGGAAAAATTGACAGCATCTGAAAATAGCCACACACCTACAGAGTGATTCATCTGTCAAGCAACCTGTTCATTAAGTGGAGTGTTGTTTCCTGTCTGAGTTATGTATCCAGGTTTCACACGGCAACAGCTTGACGTGTTGATGTATTATTCCATATTTATTTTGTTTTTGTTGTGTATTTGTATTTACAGGGAAACAATGTTATTTCCACGGGTGTTGATTAATGTTTATTTCTTTATTGGTTAATGTTTTTGCATTTCATAGATTGTTTATAGTGTTTGTTGGTTTGTTTGTTTAGAAATTGAAAGATTATAGATAGACATTTGAATATCTTATTGTTGTACGCACTGTCAAGCTTTCAAGTTGTTAGAACAATAAACATTACTGTCTTCCAAGTCCTTGAAGAGTATTAAAACTTATTTGGTCCTCTGAGATAACCCACAGTTCCTGACCCCTTGTGGTCCTCTGAGATAACCCACAGTTCCTGACCCCCTGTGTTCCTCTGAGATAACCCACAATTCTTGACTTCCTATGGTCCTTTGAGATAACCCACACTTCCTGACCCCCTGTGGTCCTCTGAGACAACCCACAGTTCTTGACTTCCTGTGGTCCTTTGAGATAACCCACAATTCTTGACTTCCTGTGGTCCTTTGAGACAACCCACACTTCCTAACCCTCTGTGGTCCTCTGAGATAACCCACACACACTTACACCCCCTCTTCAGTCAAATTGGTGTCCTTCAGAAGGCTCTTGAAATAGCTTGCTAGGCTAAGGGTGGTTAAGAGTGCCGAATGCAGGAGATATTGCTGCATACTGTGTATCAGTTCATCTGGCATTCCATAGTGCTCCCTTAAGTAGGAAACATTGATCCAATTTGTTGAAACGGGCTCCAGTCTGATACATTCAATGTAACCTACAATACGTAACATTTCTTCTTTATGCATGAGGAATTTTTTATGTAGAGTAAGTAACTGCTTTTATGCTTGTCAGGTTCTCATTTAGGCACAAATCAAGTTCTCCGGCTTCTCCGCGGTACGGTTCAAGGGAGTTCTCCCAAAGCCGGTCAGTGGGAATTTAAAGCCCAATTACCATGTCAGACAGTGGTGGAGAAATTGCTTTCACTAGACTGAGGGCTCTGTGACAGGTGCATTGTGGAAGAATTGATTCTTACCGAGTGAATAGTCATTCTGTGTCTGTTTCTTATGACACCAGGCTGGGTGCAACCTGATTTGTAACACACAGATTTGAATCAGTACATCTTAGTGACTGTGTGTGCTCATCCTAATACACAGGATGCCACCCAAATGGCACCCTTTTCCCTATGTAGTGCACTATTTTTGACCAGAGCCCTGTGGGCACAAAGTAGTGCAGTATAAAGGGAAAAGGGAGACGTTTGGGACGCCTACACATGCTCTCTAAAAGAGCTCTAGATTAGCTGAGGGCTGAGGGGGGGATAGGAACCTCCACTTCACAGGTCAAGAGCTAGTGTAAGGGGCTCCATCTCAAAGGTTCCAGATCAGTCGAGACTCAGGGGGAAGGGGGGCCTCACCAAAACATGTGTTAAGCAGCCAAAGAAAAGAAGGTGGATATATATATTTCTCTTTCCTGGGTACGAGTGAAGGGAAGGAGTGAGGACAAAAACTCAAACTAGCCTGTAGGATACGTTAGATTGATGTCTGGACTGGACGTTAGGATACGTTTTATTAATGTCTGGACTGGATGGTAGGATTCTTTAGATTGCTGTATGGACTGGATGGTAGGATACGTTAGAATGCTGTCTGGACTGGATGGTAGGATACCTTATATTGCTGTCTGGACTGGATGGTAGGATACGTTATCTTGCTGTCTGGATTGGAAGGTAGGATACCTTATATTGCTGTCTGGACTGGATGGTAGGATTCTTTAGATTGCTGTCTGGACTGGATGGTAGGATACGTTAGATTCTCTCTGGACTGGACGGTAGGATACGTTAGATATTTGTCTGGACTGGATGGTAGGATGCGTTAGATGTTTGTCTGGACTGGATGGTAGGATACGTTATATTACTGTCTGGACTGGATGGTAGGATACGTTAGATTGCTGTCTGGACTGGATGGTAGGATATGTTAGATGTTTGTCTGGACTGGAAGGTAGGATACGTTAGATGTTTGTCTGGACTGGAAGGTAGGATACGTTAGATGTTTGTCTGGACTGGAAGGTAGGATACGTTAGATGTTTGTCGGGACTGGAAGGTGGAATAGGTTAGATATTTGTCTGGACAGGATGGTAGGATATGTTAGATTACTGTCTGGACAGGATGGTAGGATACATTATACTGCTGTCTGGACTGGAAGGTAGGATACGTTATATTACTGTCTTGACTGGATGGTAGGATACGTTAGATTGCTGTCTGGACTGGAAGGTAGGATACATTATACTGCTGTCTGGACTGGAAGGTAGGATACGTTATATTACTGTCTTGACTGGATGGTAGGATACGTTAGATTGCTGTCTGGACTTGATGGTAGGATACGTTAGATTGCTGTCTGGACTGGATGGTAGGATACGTTATATTGCTGTCTGAACTGGATGGTAGGATACGTTATCTTGCTGTCTGGACTGGATGGTAGGATACATTATACTGCTGTCTGGACTGGAAGGTAGGATACGTTATATTACTGTCTTGACTGGATGGTAGGATACGTTAGATTGCTGTCTGGACTGGAAGGTAGGATACATTATACTGCTGTCTGGACTGGAAGGTAGGATACGTTATATTACTGTCTTGACTGGATGGTAGGATACGTTAGATTGCTGTCTGGACTTGATGGTAGGATACGTTAGATTGCTGTCTGGACTGGATGGTAGGATACGTTATATTGCTGTCTGAACTGGATGGTAGGATACGTTATCTTGCTGTCTGGACAGGAAGGTAGGATACGTTAGATTGCTGTCTGGACTTGATGGTAGGATACGTTATATTTCTGTCTGGACTGGAAGGTAAGATATGTTAGATGTTTGTCTGGACTGGAAGGTATGATACGTTAGATGTTTGTCTGGACTGGATGGTAGGATACGTTATATTGCTGTCTGGACTGGATGGTAGGATACATTATACTGCTGTCTGGACTGGAAGGTAGGATACGTTAGATTGCTGTCTGGACTTGATGGTAGGATACGTTATATTTCTGTCTGGACTGGAAGGTAGGATACGTTATATTACTGTCTGGACTGGATGGTAGGATACGTTATATTGCTGTCTGAACTGGATGGTAGGATACGTTATCTTGCTGTCTGGACAGGAAGGTAGGATACGTTAGATTGCTGTCTGGACTGGATGGTAGGATACGTTAGATGGCTGTCTGGACTGGAAGGTAGGATACGTTAGATTGCTGTCTGGACTGGATGGTAGGATTCTTTAGATTGCTGTCTGGACTGGATGGTAGGATACGTTAGAATCTCTCTGGACTGGACGGTAGGATACGTTATATTAATGTCTGGACTGGATGGTAGGATACGTTAGATATTTGTCTGGACTGGATGGTAGGATATGTTAGATTGCTGTCTTGACTGCATGGTAGGATTGGTTAGATTGCTGTCTGGACTTGATGGTAGGATACGTTATATTACTGTCTTGACTGGATTGTAGGATACGTTAGATTGCTGTCTGGACTGGATGGTAGGATACGTTATATTACTGTCTTGACTGGATGGTAGGATACGTTAGATTGCTGTCTGGACTTGATGGTAGGATACGTTATATTTCTGTCTGGACTGGAAGGTAGGATACGTTATATTGCTGTCTGGACTGGAAGGTAGGATACGTTATATTCTCTCTGGACTGGAAGGTAGGATACGTTATTTTGCTGTCTGGACTGGAAGGTAGGATACGTTATATTTCTGTCTGGACTGGAAGGTAGGATACGTTATATTCTCTCTGGACTGGAATGTAGGATACGTTATATTTCTGTCTGGACAGGAAGGTAGGATAAGTTATATTGCTGTCTGGACTGGATGGTAGGATACGTTATATTGCTGTCTGGATTGGAAGGTAGGATACCTTATATTGATGTCTGGACTGGATGGTAGGATACGTTATATTCTCTCTGGACTGGAAGGTAGGATACGTTATATTGCTGTCTGGACTGGATGGTAGGATATGTTAGATGTTTGTCTGGACTGGAAGGTAGGATACGTTAGATGTTTGTCTGGACTGGAAGGTAGGATACGTTAGATGTTTGTCGGGACTGGAAGGTGGAATAGGTTAGATATTTGTCTGGAATGGATGGTAGGATACATTAGATTCTCTCTGGCCTGGATGGTAGGATACCTTAAATTGCTGTCTGGACGGGAAGGTAGGATACTTTAGATATTTGTCTGGACTGGATGGTAGGATACATTAGATGTTTGTCTGTTCTGGATGGTAGGTTGCGTTAGAAGTTTGTCTGGACTGGATGATAGGATACGTTAGATGTTTGTCTGGACTGGTAGGTGGATATGTTAGATGTTTGTCTGGACTAGAAGGTAGGATATGTTAGATTGCTGTCTGGACTATATGGTAGGATATGTTAGAGTACTGTCTGGATTGGATGGTAGGATACGTTAGATGTTTGTCTGTACTTGATGGTAGGATACATTAGATGTTTGTCTAGACTCGTCGGTTGGATAGGTTAGATGTTTGCCTTGACTGAAAGGTAGGAGACGTTAGATGTTTGTCTTGTCTAATTGGTAGGATATGATCGATGTTTGTCTGGACTCGACGGTAGTATACGTTTAATTACTGTCTGGACTGGATGATAGGATACGTTAGATGTTTGTCTGGACTGGATGGTAGGATACGTTATATTACTGTCTGGACTGGATGGTAGGATACGTTATATTGCTGTCTGGACTGGAAGGTAGGATACGTTATATATCTGTCTGGACTGGAAGGTAGATTACGTTACATTGCTGTCTGGACTGGAAGGTAGGATACGTTATATTCTCTCTGGACTGGAAGGTAGGATACGTTAGATTGCTGTCTGGACTGGATGGTAGGATACGTTATCTTGCTGTCTGGATTGGAAGGTAGGATACGTTATATTTCTGTCTGGACTGGAAGGTAGGATACGTTATATTGCTGTCTGGACTAGATGGTAGGATATGTTATATTCTCTTTGGACTGGAAGGTAGGATTGGTTAGATGTTTGTTTGGATTGGATGGTAGGATACGTTAGATTGCTGTCTGGACTGGATGGTAGGATACGTTATATTACTTTCTTGACTGGATGGTAGGATACGTTAGATTGCTGTCTGGACTTGATGGTAGGATACATTATATTGATGTCTGGACTGGACGGTAGGATACGTTTTATTAATGTCTGGACTGGATGGTAGGATTCTTTAGATTGCTGTATGGACTGGATGGTAGGATACGTTAGAATGCTGTCTGGACTGGATGGTAGGATACCTTATATTGCTGTCTGGACTGGATGGTAGGATACGTTATCTTGCTGTCTGGATTGGAAGGTAGGATACCTTATATTGCTGTCTGGACTGGATGGTAGGATTCTTTAGATTGCTGTCTGGACTGGATGGTAGGATACGTTAGATTCTCTCTGGACTGGACGGTAGGATACGTTAGATATTTGTCTGGACTGGATGGTAGGATGCGTTAGATGTTTGTCTGGACTGGATGGTAGGATACGTTAGATTGCTGTCTGGACTGGAAGGTAGGATACATTATACTGCTGTCTGGACTGGAAGGTAGGATACGTTATATTACTGTCTTGACTGGATGGTAGGATACGTTAGATTGCTGTCTGGACTTGATGGTAGGATACGTTATATTTCTGTCTGGACTGGAAGGTAGGATACGTTATATTACTGTCTGGACTGGATGGTAGGATACGTTATATTGCTGTCTGAACTGGATGGTAGGATACGTTATCTTGCTGTCTGGACAGGAAGGTAGGATACGTTAGATTGCTGTCTGGACTGGATGGTAGGATACGTTAGATGGCTGTCTGGACTGGAAGGTAGGATACGTTAGATTGCTGTCTGGACTGGATGGTAGGATTCTTTAGATTGCTGTCTGGACTGGATGGTAGGATACGTTAGAATCTCTCTGGACTGGACGGTAGGATACGTTATATTAATGTCTGGACTGGATGGTAGGATACGTTAGATATTTGTCTGGACTGGATGGTAGGATATGTTAGATTGCTGTCTTGACTGCATGGTAGGATTGGTTAGATTGCTGTCTGGACTTGATGGTAGGATACGTTATATTACTGTCTTGACTGGATTGTAGGATACGTTAGATTGCTGTCTGGACTGGATGGTAGGATACGTTATATTACTGTCTTGACTGGATGGTAGGATACGTTAGATTGCTGTCTGGACTTGATGGTAGGATACGTTATATTTCTGTCTGGACTGGAAGGTAGGATACGTTATATTCTCTCTGGACTGGAAGGTAGGATACGTTATTTTGCTGTCTGGACTGGAAGGTAGGATACGTTATATTTCTGTCTGGACTGGAAGGTAGGATACGTTATATTCTCTCTGGACTGGAATGTAGGATACGTTATATTTCTGTCTGGACAGGAAGGTAGGATAAGTTATATTGCTGTCTGGACTGGATGGTAGGATACGTTATATTGCTGTCTGGATTGGAAGGTAGGATACCTTATATTGATGTCTGGACTGGATGGTAGGATACGTTATATTCTCTCTGGACTGGAAGGTAGGATACGTTATATTGCTGTCTGGACTGGATGGTAGGATATGTTAGATGTTTGTCAGGACTGGAAGGTAGGATACGTTAGATGTTTGTCTGGACTGGAAGGTAGGATACGTTAGATGTTTGTCGGGACTGGAAGGTGGAATAGGTTAGATATTTGTCTGGAATGGATGGTAGGATACATTAGATTCTCTCTGCCCTGGATGGTAGGATACCTTAAATTGCTGTCTGGACGGGAAGGTAGGATACTTTAGATATTTGTCTGGACTGGATGGTAGGATACATTAGATGTTTGTCTGTTCTAGATGGTAGGTTGCGTTAGAAGTTTGTCTGGACTGGATGATAGGATACGTTAGATGTTTGTCTGGACTGGTAGGTGGATATGTTAGATGTTTGTCTGGACTAGAAGGTAGGATATGTTAGATTGCTGTCTGGACTATATGGTAGGATATGTTAGAGTACTGTCTGGATTGGATGGTAGGATACGTTAGATGTTTGTCTGTACTTGATGGTAGGATACATTAGATGTTTGTCTAGACTCGTCGGTTGGATAGGTTAGATGTTTGCCTTGACTGAAAGGTAGGAGACGTTAGATGTTTGTCTTGTCTAATTGGTAGGATATGATCGATGTTTGTCTGGACTCGACGGTAGTATACGTTTAATTACTGTCTGGACTGGATGATAGGATACGTTAGATGTTTGTCTGGACTGGATGGTAGGATACGTTATATTACTGTCTGGACTGGATGGTAGGATACGTTATATTGCTGTCTGGACTGGAAGGTAGGATACGTTATATATCTGTCTGGACTGGAAGGTAGATTACGTTACATTGCTGTCTGGACTGGAAGGTAGGATACGTTATATTCTCTCTGGACTGGAAGGTAGGATACGTTAGATTGCTGTCTGGACTGGATGGTAGGATACGTTATCTTGCTGTCTGGATTGGAAGGTAGGATACGTTATATTTCTGTCTGGACTGGAAGGTAGGATACGTTATATTGCTGTCTGGACTAGATGGTAGGATATGTTATATTCTCTTTGGACTGGAAGGTAGGATTGGTTAGATGTTTGTTTGGATTGGATGGTAGGATACGTTAGATTGCTGTCTGGACTGGATGGTAGGATACGTTATATTACTGTCTTGACTGGATGGTAGGATACGTTAGATTGCTGTCTGGACTTGATGGTAGGATACGTTATATTTCTGTCTGGACTGGAAGGTAGGATACGTTATATTGCTGTCTGGACAGGAATGTAAGATACGTTATATTTCTGTCTGGACTGGAAGGTAGGATACGTTAGATGTTTGTCTGGACTGGATGGTAGGATACGTTAGATGTTTGTCTGTTCTGGATGATAGGACATGTTAGATGTTTGTATGGACTGGATTGTAGGATACGTTAGATTGCTGTCTGGACTGGATGGTAGGATACGTTATATTACTGTCTTGACTGGATGGTAGGATACGTTATATTGCTGTCTGGACTGGATGGTAGGATACGTTATATTAATGTCTGGACTGGATGGTAGGATGCGTTAGATGTTTGTCTAGACTAGAAGGTAGGATACGTTAGATGTTTGTCTTGACTGCATGGTAGGATTGGTTAGATGTTTGTCTGGACTGGAAGGTAGGATACGTTAGATTGCTGTCTGGACTGGATGGTAGGATACGTTATATTACTGTCTGAACTGGATGGTAGGATACGTTATCTTGCTGTCTGGATTGGAACGTAGGATACGTTATATTTCTGTCTGGACTGGAAGGTAGGATACGTTATATTGCTGTGTGGACTAGATGGTAGGATATGTTATATTCTCTTTGGACTGGAAGGTAGGATTGGTTAGATGTTTGTCTGGACTGGAAGGTAGGATACGTTAGATTGCTGTCTGGACTGGATGGTAGGATACGTTATATTACTGTCTTGACTGGATGGTAGGATACGTTAGATTGCTGTCTGGACTGGAAGGTAGGATACCTTATATTGCTGTCTGGACTGGAAGGTAGGATACGTCATATTCTCTCTGGACTGGAAGGTAGGATACGTTATATTTCTGTCTGGACTGGAAGGTAGGATACGTTATATTGCTGTCTGGACTGGAAGGTAGGATACGTTATATTCTCTCTGGACTGGAAGGTAGGATACGTTATATTTCTGTCTGGACAGGAAGTTAGGATAAGTTATATTGCTGTCTGGACTGGATGGTAGGATACGTTAAATTGCTGTCTGGATTGGAAGGTAGGATACCTTATATTGATGTCTGGACTGGATGGTAGGATACGTTATATTCTCTTTGGACTGGAAGGTAGGATACGTTATATTGCTGTCTGGACTGGATGGTAGGATATGTTAGTTGTTTGTCTGGACTGGAAGGTAGGATACGTTAGATGTTTGTCTGGACTGGAAGGTAGGATACGTTAGATGTTTGTCGGGACTGGAAGGTGGAATAGGTTAGATATTTGTCTGGACTGGATGGTAGGATACATTAGATTCTCTCTGGCCTGGATGGTAGGATACCTTAAATTGCTTTCTGGACGGGAAGGTAGGATACTTTAGATATTTGTCTGGACTGGATGGTAGGATACATTAGATGTTTGTCTGTTCTGGATGGTAGGTTGCGTTAGAAGTTTGTCTGGACTGGATGATAGGATACGTTAGATGTTTGTCTGGACTGGTAGGTGGATATGTTAGATGTTTGTCTGGACTAGAAGGTAGGATATGTTAGATTGCTGTCTGGACTAGATGGTAGGATATGTTAGATTACTGTCTGGATTGGATGGTAGGATACGTTAGATGATTGTCTGGACTGGATGGTAGGATACGTTAGATATTTGTCTGTACTGGATGGTAGGATACATTAGATGTTTGTCTGGACTCGTCGGTTGGATAGGTTAGATGTTTGCCTTGACTGAAAGGTAGGAGACGTTAAATGTTTGTCTTGTCTAATTGGTAGGATATGATCGATGTTTGTCTGGACTCGACGGTAGTATACGTTTAATTACTGTCTGGACTGGATGATAGGATACGTTAGATGTTTGTCTGGACTGGATGGTAGGATACGTTATATTACTGTCTGGACTGGATGGTAGGATACGTTATATTACTGTCTGGACTGGATGGTAGGATACGTTATATTGCTGTCTGGACTAGATGGTAGGATATGTTATATTCTCTTTGGACTGGAAGGTAGGATTGGTTAGATGTTTGTCTGGACTGGAAGGTAGGATACGTTAGATTGCTGTCTGGACTGGATGGTAGGATACGTTATATTACTGTCTTGACTGGATGGTAGGATACGTCATATTTCTGTCTGGACTGGAAGGTAGGATACGTTAGATGTTTGTCTGGACTGGATGGTAGGATACGTTAGATGTTTGTCTGTTCTGGATGATAGGACATGTTAGATGTTTGTATGGACTGAATTGTAGGATACGTTATATTGCTGTCTGGACTGGATGGTAGGATACGTTATATTAATGTCTGGACTGGATGGTAGGATGCGTTAGATGTTTGTCTGGACTAGAAGGTAGGATACGTTAGATGTTTGTCTTGACTGCATGGTAGGATTGGTTAGATGTTTGTCTGGACTGGAAGGTAGGATACGTTAGATTGCTGTCTGGACTGGATGGTAGGATACGTTATATTACTGTCTGGACTGTATGGTAGGATACGTTAGATTGCTGTCTGGACTGGAAGGTAGGATACGTTATATGTCTGTCTGGACTGGAAGGTAGGATATGTTATATTCTCGCTGAACTGGAAGGTAGGATACGTTATATTACTGTCTGGACTGGATGGTAGGATACGTTATATTGCTGTCTGAACTGGATGGTAGGATACGTTATCTTGCTGTCTGGATTGGAAGGTAGGATACGTTATATTTCTGTCTGGACTGGAAGGTAGGATACGTTATATTGCTGTCTGGACTAGATGGTAGGATATGTTATATTCTCTTTGGACTGGAAGGTAGGATTGGTTAGATGTTTGTCTGGACTGGAAGGTAGGATACGTTAGATTGCTGTCTGGACTGGATGGTAGGATACGTTATATTACTGTCTTGACTGGATGGTAGGATACGTTAGATTGCTGTCTGGACTGGAAGGTAGGATACGTTATATTGCTGTCTGGACTGGAAGGTAGGATACGTCATATTCTCTCTGGACTGGAAGGTAGGATACGTTATATTGCTGTCTGGACTGGAAGGTAGGATACGTTATATTTCTGTCTGGACTGGAAGGTAGGATACGTTATATTGCTGTCTGGACTGGAAGGTAGGATACGTTATATTCTCTCTGGACTGGAAGGTAGGATACGTTATATTTCTGTCTGGACAGGAAGGTAGGATAAGTTATATTGCTGTCTGGACTGGATGGTAGGATACGTTATATTGCTGTCTGGATTGGAAGGTAGGATACCTTATATTGATGTCTGGACTGGATGGTAGGATACGTTATATTCTCTTTGGACTGGAAGGTAGGATACGTTATATTGCTGTCTGGACTGGATGGTAGGATATGTTAGTTGTTTGTCTGGACTGGAAGGTAGGATACGTTAGATGTTTGTCTGGACTGGAAGGTAGGATACGTTAGATGTTTGTCGGGACTGGAAGGTGGAATAGGTTAGATATTTGTCTGGACTGGATGGTAGGATACATTAGATTCTCTCTGGCCTGGATGGTAGGATACCTTAAATTGCTGTCTGGACGGGAAGGTAGGATACTTTAGATATTTGTCTGGACTGGATGGTAGGATACATTAGATGTTTGTCTGTTCTGGATGGTAGGTTGCGTTAGAAGTTTGTCTGGACTGGATGATAGGATACGTTAGATGTTTGTCTGGACTGGTAGGTGGATATGTTAGATGTTTGTCTGGACTAGAAGGTAGGATATGTTAGATTGCTGTCTGGACTAGATGGTAGGATATGTTAGATTACTGTCTGGATTGGATGGTAGGATACGTTAGATGTTTGTCTGGACTGGATGGTAGGATACGTTAGATGTTTGTCTGTACTGGATGGTAGGATACATTAGATGTTTGTCTGGACTCGTCGGTTGGATAGGTTAGATGTTTGCCTTGACTGAAAGGTAGGAGACGTTAAATGTTTGTCTTGTCTAATTGGTAGGATATGATCGATGTTTGTCTGGACTCGACGGTAGTATACGTTTAATTACTGTCTGGACTGGATGATAGGATACGTTAGATGTTTGTCTGGACTGGATGGTAGGATACGTTATATTACTGTCTGGACTGGATGGTAGGATACGTTATATTGCTGTCTGGACTGGAAGGTAGGATACGTTATATTTCTGTCTGGACTGGAAGGTAGATTACGTTACATTGCTGTCTGGACTGGAAGGTAGGATACGTTATATTCTCTCTGGACTGGAAGGTAGGATACGTTATATTTCTCTCTGGACTGGAAGGTAGGATACGTTAGATTGCTGTCTGGACTGGAAGGTAGGATACGTTAGATGTTTGTCTGGACTGGATGGTAGAATACGTTAGATGTTTGTCTGTTCTGGATGATAGGACATGTTAGATGTTTGTATGGACTGGATTGTAGGATACGTTATATTGCTGTCTGGACAGGATGGTAGGATACGTTATATTAATGTCTGGACTGGATGGTAGGATACGTTAGATATTTGTCTGGACTGGATGGTAAGATACGTTAGATTGCTGTCTGGACTGGATGGTAGGATACGTTAGATGTTTGTCTGTTCTGGATGATAGGACATGTTAGATGTTTGTATGGACTGGATTGTAGGATACGTTATATTGCTGTCTGGACTGGATGGTAGGATACGTTATATTAATGTCTGGACTGGATGGTAGGATGCGTTAGATGTTTGTCTGGACTAGAAGGTAGGATACGTTAGATGTTTGTCTTGACTGCATGGTAGGATTGGTTAGATGTTTGTCTGGACTGGAAGGTAGGATACGTTAGATTGCTGTCTGACTGGATGGTAGGATACGTTATATTACTGACTGGACTGTATGGTAGGATACGTTAGATTGCTGTCTGGACTGGAAGGTAGGATACGTTATATGTCTGTCTGGACTGGAAGGTAGGATATGTTATATTCTCTCTGAACTGGAAGGTAGGATACGTTATATTACTGTCTGGACTGGATGGTAGGATACGTTATATTGCTGTCTGAACTGGATGGTAGGATACGTTATCTTGCTGTCTGGATTGGAAGGTAGGATACGTTATATTTCTGTCTGGACTGGAAGGTAGGATACGTTATATTGCTGTCTGGACTAGATGGTAGGATATGTTATATTCTCTTTGGACTGGAAGGTAGGATTGGTTAGATGTTTGTCTGGACTGGAAGGTAGGATACGTTAGATTGCTGTCTGGACTGGATGGTAGGATACGTTATATTACTGTCTTGACTGGATGGTAGGATAAGTTAGATTGCTGTCTGGACTGGAAGGTAGGATACGTTATATTGCTGTCTGGACTGGAAGGTAGGATACGTCATATTCTCTCTGGACTGGAAGGTAGGATACGTTATATTGCTGTCTGGACTGGAAGGTAGGATACGTTATATTTCTGTCTGGACTGGAAGGTAGGATACGTTATATTGCTGTCTGGACTGGAAGGTAGGATACGTTATATTCTCTCTGGACTGGAAGGTAGGATACGTTATATTTCTGTCTGGACAGGAAGGTAGGATAAGTTATATTGCTGTCTGGACTGGATGGTAGGATACGTTATATTGCTGTCTGGATTGGAAGGTAGGATACCTTATATTGATGTCTGGACTGGATGGTAGGATACGTTATATTCTCTTTTGACTGGAAGGTAGGATACGTTATATTGCTGTCTGGACTGGATGGTAGGATATGTTAGTTGTTTGTCTGGACTGGAAGGTAGGATACGTTAGATGTTTGTCTGGACTGGAAGGTAGGATACGTTAGATGTTTGTCGGGACTGGAAGGTGGAATAGGTTAGATATTTGTCTGGACTGGATGGTAGGATACATTAGATTCTCTCTGGCCTGGATGGTAGGATACCTTAAATTGCTGTCTGGACGGGAAGGTAGGATACTTTAGATATTTGTCTGGACTGGATGGTAGGATACATTAGATGTTTGTCTGTTCTGGATGGTAGGTTGCGTTAGAAGTTTGTCTGGACTGGATGATAGGATACGTTAGATGTTTGTCTGGACTGGTAGGTGGATATGTTAGATGTTTGTCTGGACTAGAAGGTAGGATATGTTAGATTGCTGTCTGGACTAGATGGTAGGATATGTTAGATTACTGTCTGGATTGGATGGTAGGATACGTTAGATGTTTGTCTGGACTGGATGGTAGGATACGTTAGATGTTTGTCTGTACTGGATGGTAGGATACATTAGATGTTTGTCTGGACTCGTCGGTTGGATAGGTTAGATGTTTGCCTTGACTGAAAGGTAGGAGACGTTAAATGTTTGTCTTGTCTAATTGGTAGGATATGATCGATGTTTGTCTGGACTCGACGGTAGTATACGTTTAATTACTGTCTGGACTGGATGATAGGATACGTTAGATGTTTGTCTGGACTGGATGGTAGGATACGTTATATTACTGTCTGGACTGGATGGTAGGATACGTTATATTGCTGTCTGGACTGGAAGGTAGGATACGTTATATTTCTGTCTGGACTGGAAGGTAGATTACGTTACATTGCTGTCTGGACTGGAAGGTAGGATACGTTATATTCTCTCTGGACTGGAAGGTAGGATACGTTATATTTCTCTCTGGACTGGAAGGTAGGATACGTTAGATTGCTGTCTGGACTGGAAGGTAGGATACGTTAGATGTTTGTCTGGACTGGATGGTAGAATACGTTAGATGTTTGTCTGTTCTGGATGATAGGACATGTTAGATGTTTGTATGGACTGGATTGTAGGATACGTTATATTGCTGTCTGGACAGGATGGTAGGATACGTTATATTAATGTCTGGACTGGATGGTAGGATACGTTAGATATTTGTCTGGACTGGATGGTAAGATACGTTAGATTGCTGTCTGGACTGGATGGTAGGATGCGTTAGATGTTTGTCTGGACTAGAAGGTAGGATACGTTAGATGTTTGTCTTGACTGCATGGTAGGATTGGTTAGATGTTTGTCTGGACTGGAAGGTAGGATACGTTAGATTGCTGTCTGGACTGGATGGTAGGATACGTTATATTACTGTCTGGACTGTATGGTAGGATACGTTAGATTGCTGTCTGGACTGGAAGGTAGGATACGTCATATTCTCTCTGGACTGGAAGGTAGGATACGTTATATTGCTGTCTGGACTGGAAGGTAGGATACGTTATATTTCTGTCTGGACTGGAAGGTAGGATACGTTATATTGCTGTCTGGACTGGAAGGTAGGATACGTTATATTCTCTCTGGACTGGAAGGTAGGATACGTTATATTTCTGTCTGGACAGGAAGGTAGGATAAGTTATATTGCTGTCTGGACTGGATGGTAGGATACGTTATATTGCTGTCTGGATTGGAAGGTAGGATACCTTATATTGATGTCTGGACTGGATGGTAGGATACGTTATATTCTCTTTTGACTGGAAGGTAGGATACGTTATATTGCTGTCTGGACTGGATGGTAGGATATGTTAGTTGTTTGTCTGGACTGGAAGGTAGGATACGTTAGATGTTTGTCTGGACTGGAAGGTAGGATACGTTAGATGTTTGTCGGGACTGGAAGGTGGAATAGGTTAGATATTTGTCTGGACTGGATGGTAGGATACATTAGATTCTCTCTGGCCTGGATGGTAGGATACCTTAAATTGCTGTCTGGACGGGAAGGTAGGATACTTTAGATATTTGTCTGGACTGGATGGTAGGATACATTAGATGTTTGTCTGTTCTGGATGGTAGGTTGCGTTAGAACTTTGTCTGGACTGGATGATAGGATACGTTAGATGTTTGTCTGGACTGGTAGGTGGATATGTTAGATGTTTGTCTGGACTAGAAGGTAGGATATGTTAGATTGCTGTCTGGACTAGATGGTAGGATATGTTAGATTACTGTCTGGATTGGATGGTAGGATACGTTAGATGTTTGTCTGGACTGGATGGTAGGATACGTTAGATGTTTGTCTGTACTGGATGGTAGGATACATTAGATGTTTGTCTGGACTCGTCGGTTGGATAGGTTAGATGTTTGCCTTGACTGAAAGGTAGGAGACGTTAAATGTTTGTCTTGTCTAATTGGTAGGATATGATCGATGTTTGTCTGGACTCGACGGTAGTATACGTTTAATTACTGTCTGGACTGGATGATAGGATACGTTAGATGTTTGTCTGGACTGGATGGTAGGATACGTTATATTACTGTCTGGACTGGATGGTAGGATACGTTATATTGCTGTCTGGACTGGAAGGTAGGATACGTTATATTTCTGTCTGGACTGGAAGGTAGATTACGTTACATTGCTGTCTGGACTGGAAGGTAGGATACGTTATATTCTCTCTGGACTGGAAGGTAGGATACGTTATATTTCTCTCTGGACTGGAAGGTAGGATACGTTAGATTGCTGTCTGGACTGGAAGGTAGGATACGTTAGATGTTTGTCTGGACTGGATGGTAGAATACGTTAGATGTTTGTCTGTTCTGGATGATAGGACATGTTAGATGTTTGTATGGACTGGATTGTAGGATACGTTATATTGCTGTCTGGACAGGATGGTAGGATACGTTATATTAATGTCTGGACTGGATGGTAGGATACGTTAGATATTTGTCTGGACTGGATGGTAAGATACGTTAGATTGCTGTCTGGACTGGATGGTAGGATGCGTTAGATGTTTGTCTGGACTAGAAGGTAGGATACGTTAGATGTTTGTCTTGACTGCATGGTAGGATTGGTTAGATGTTTGTCTGGACTGGAAGGTAGGATACGTTAGATTGCTGTCTGGACTGGATGGTAGGATACGTTATATTACTGTCTGGACTGTATGGTAGGATACGTTAGATTGCTGTCTGGACTGGAAGGTAGGATACGTTATATTTATGTCTGGACTGGAATGTAGGATATGATATATTCTCTCTGAACTGGAAGGTAGGATACGGTATAATACTGTCTGGACTGGATGGTAGGATACGTTATATTGCTGTCTGAACTGGATGGTAGGATACGTTATCTTGCTGTCTGGATTGGAAGGTAGGATACGTTATATTTATGTCTAACCAGGTGGCGAATCGCATCTCTGCATGTCTGGCAGACATATCAGTATGGATGATGGATCACCACCTCAAGCTGAACCCTGGCAAGACGGAGCTGCTCTTCCTCCCGGGGAAGGACTGCCCGTTCCATGATCTCGCCATCACGGTTGACAACTCCGCTGTGTCCTCCTCCCAGAGTGCGAAGAGCCTAGGCGTGACCCTGGACAACACCCTGTCGTTCTCCGCCAACATCAAGGCGGTGACCCGCTCCTGCAGGTTCATGCTCTACAACATTCGGAGATTACGACCCTGCCTTACACAGGAAGCGGCACAGGTCCTAATCCAGGCACTTGTCATCTCCCGTCTGGACTACTGCAACTCGCTGTTGGCTGGCCTCCCTGCCTGTGCCATTAAACCCCTACAACTCATCCAGAATGCCGCAGCCCGTCTGGTGTTCAACCTTCCCAAGTTCTCTCACGTCACCCCCCTCCTCCGCACACTCCACTGGCTTCCAGTTGAAGCTCGCATCCGCTACAAGACCATGGTGCTTGCCTATGGAGCAGTGAGGGGAACGGCACCTCTGTACCTTCAGGCTCTGATCAGTCCCTACACCCAAACGAGGGCATTGCGTTCATCCACCTCTGGCCTGCTGGCTCCCCTTCCTCTGCGGAAGCATAGCTCCCGCTCAGCCCAGTCAAAACTGTTCGCTGCTCTGGCACCCCAATGGTGGAACAAGCTCCCTCACGACGCCAGGACAGCGGAGTCACTCACCACCTTCTGGAGACATTTGAAACCCCACCTCTTTAAGGAATACCTGGGATAGGATAAAGTAATCCTTCTAACCCCCCCCCCCCCTGTCCTGTTATCCTGCCTCTCTCTCCCCCTCTCCTTATTGTCCTGTTATCCTGCCTCTCTCTCCCCTCTCCTTTGTGTCCTGTTAACCTGCGTCTCTCTCCCCTCTCATTAGTGTCCTGTTAACCGGCCTCTCTCTCCCCTCTCAGTGTCCTGTTAACCTGCCTCTCTCTCCCTTCTCCTTAGTGTCCTGTTAACCTGCCTCTCTCTCCCCTCTCCTTAGTGTCCTGTTAACCTGCCTCTCTCTCCCCTCTCCTTAGTGTCCTGTTAACCTGCCTCTCTCTCCCCTCTCAGTGTCCTGTTAACCTGCCTCTCTCTCCCCTCTCCTTAGTGTCCTGTTAACCTGCCTCTCTCTCCCCTCTCCTTTGTGTCCTGTTAACCTGGGTCTCTCTCTCCTCACCTTAGTGTCCTGTTAACCTGCCTCTCTCTCCCCTCTCTTTAGTGTCCTGTTAAACGGCCTCTCTCTCCCCTCTCCGTAGTGTCCTGTTAACCGGCCTCTCTCTCCCCTCTCCGTAGTGTCCTGTTAACCGGCCTCTCTCTCCCCTCTCCTTAGTGTCCTGTTAACCTGCCTCTCCCTCCCCTCTCCTTACTGTACTGTTAACTGGCCTCTCTCTCCCCCCCCCAAATTGTAAAGTGGTTATCCCACTGGCTATAGGGTGAACGCACCAATTTGTGAGTCGCTCTGGCTAAGAGCGTCTGCTAAATGACGTTAATGTGCCCTTGAGCAAGGCACTTAACCCTAATTGCTCCTGTAAGTCGCTCTGGATAAGAGCGTCTGCTAAATGACTAAAATGTAAAAATGTAAAAAATGGACTGGAAGGTAGGATACGTTATATTGCTGTCTGGACTAGATGGTAGGATATGTTATATTCTCTTTGGACTGGAAGGTAGGATACGTTAGATTGCTGTCTGGACTGGAAGGTAGGATACGTTAGATTGCTGTCTGGACTGGATGGTAGGATTCTTTAGATTGCTGTCTGGACTGGATGGTAGGATACGTTAGAATTTCTCTGGACTGGACGGTAGGATACGTTATATTGCTGTCTGGACTGGATGGTAGGATATGTTATATTCTCTCTGGACTGGATGGTAGGATACGTTAAATTGCTGTCTGGACTGGAAGGTAGGATACGTTATATTAATGTCTGGACTGGATGGTAGGATACGTTAGATATTTGTCTGGACTGGATGGTAGGATATGTTAGATTGCTGTCTTGACTGCATGGTAGGATTGGTTAGATGTTTGTCTGGACTGGAAGGTAGGATACGTTAGATTGCTGTCTGGACTGGATGGTAGGATACGTTATATAACTGTCTGGACTGGAAGGTAGGATACGTTATATTGCTGTCTGGACTGGAAGTTAGGATAGGTTATATTCTCTCTGGACTGGAAGGTAGGATACGTTATATTACTGTCTGGACTGGATGGTAGGATACATTATATTAATGTTTGGACTGGATGGTAGGATACGTTATATTGCTGTCTGGACTGGAAGGTAGGATACGTTATATTCTCTCTGGACTGGAAGGTAGGATACGTTATATTTCTGTCTGGACTGGAAGGTAGGATACGTTATTTTGCTGTCTGGACTGGATGGTAGGATACGTTATATTGCTGTCTGGATTGGAAGGTAGGATACCTTATATTGATGTCTGGACTGGATGGTAGGATACATTAGATTCTCTCTGGCCTGGATGGTAGGATACCTTAAATTGATGTCTGGACTGGAAGGTAGGATACGTTATATTTCTGTCTGGACTGGAAGTTAGGATACGTTAGATGTTTGTCTGGACTGGATGGTAGGATACGTTAGATGTTTGTCTGTTCTGGATGATAGGACATGTTAGATGTTTGTATGGACTGGATTGTAGGATACGTTATATTGCTGTCTGGACTGGATGGTAGGATATGTTAGATATTTGTCTGGACTAGAAGGTAGGATACGTTAGATGTTTGTCTTGACTGCATGGTAGGATTGGTTAGATGTTTGTCTGGACTGGAAGGTAGGATACGTTAGATTGCTGTCTGGACTGGAAGGTAAGATACGTTATATTACTGTCTGAACTGTATGGTAGGATACGTTAGATTGCTGTCTGGACTGGAAGGTAGGATACGTTATATGTCTGTCTGGACTGGAAGGTAGGATATGTTATATTCTCTCTGAACTGGAAGGTAGGATACGTTATATTACTGTCTGGACTGGATGGTAGGATACGTTATATTGCTGTCTGAACTGGATGGTAGGATACGTTATCTTGCTGTCTGGATTGGAAGGTAGGATACGTTATATTTCTGTCTGGACTGGAAGGTAGGATACGTTATATTGCTGTCTGGACTAGATGGTAGGATATGTTATATTCTCTTTGGACTGGAAGGTAGGATTGGTTAGATGTTTGTCTGGACTGGAAGGTAGGATACGTTAGATGTTTGTCTGTACTGGATGGTAGGATACATTAGATGTTTGTCTGGACTCGTCGGTTGGATAGGTTAGATGTTTGCCTTGACTGAAAGGTAGGAGACGTTAAATGTTTGTCTTGTCTAATTGGTAGGATATGATCGATGTTTGTCTGGACTCGAC
This sequence comes from Coregonus ussuriensis, assembly GCA_031479575.1. Lineage (NCBI taxonomy): Eukaryota > Metazoa > Chordata > Actinopteri > Salmoniformes > Salmonidae > Coregonus > Coregonus ussuriensis. Next base: position 50,189,678 of record CM062490.1, read on the forward strand.
GGTAGTATACGTTTAATTACTGTCTGGACTGGATGATAGGATACGTTAGATGTTTGTCTGGACTGGATGGTAGGATACGTTATATTACTGTCTGGACTGGATGGTAGGATACGTTATATTGCTGTCTGGACTGGAAGGTAGGATACGTTATATTTCTGTCTGGACTGGAAGGTAGATTACGTTACATTGCTGTCTGGACTGGAAGGTAGGATACGTTATATTCTCTCTGGACTGGAAGGTAGGATACGTTATATTTCTCTCTGGACTGGAAGGTAGGATACGTTAGATTGCTGTCTGGACTGGAAGGTAGGATACGTTAGATGTTTGTCTGGACTGGATGGTAGAATACGTTAGATGTTTGTCTGTTCTGGATGATAGGACATGTTAGATGTTTGTATGGACTGGATTGTAGGATACGTTATATTGCTGTCTGGACAGGATGGTAGGATACGTTATATTAATGTCTGGACTGGATGGTAGGATACGTTAGATATTTGTCTGGACTGGATGGTAAGATACGTTAGATTGCTGTCTGGACTGGATGGTAGGATGCGTTAGATGTTTGTCTGGACTAGAAGGTAGGATACGTTAGATGTTTGTCTTGACTGCATGGTAGGATTGGTTAGATGTTTGTCTGGACTGGAAGGTAGGATACGTTAGATTGCTGTCTGGACTGGATGGTAGGATACGTTATATTACTGTCTGGACTGTATGGTAGGATACGTTAGATTGCTGTCTGGACTGGAAGGTAGGATACGTCATATTCTCTCTGGACTGGAAGGTAGGATACGTTATATTGCTGTCTGGACTGGAAGGTAGGATACGTTATATTTCTGTCTGGACTGGAAGGTAGGATACGTTATATTGCTGTCTGGACTGGAAGGTAGGATACGTTATATTCTCTCTGGACTGGAAGGTAGGATACGTTATATTTCTGTCTGGACAGGAAGGTAGGATAAGTTATATTGCTGTCTGGACTGGATGGTAGGATACGTTATATTGCTGTCTGGATTGGAAGGTAGGATACCTTATATTGATGTCTGGACTGGATGGTAGGATACGTTATATTCTCTTTTGACTGGAAGGTAGGATACGTTATATTGCTGTCTGGACTGGATGGTAGGATATGTTAGTTGTTTGTCTGGACTGGAAGGTAGGATACGTTAGATGTTTGTCTGGACTGGAAGGTAGGATACGTTAGATGTTTGTCGGGACTGGAAGGTGGAATAGGTTAGATATTTGTCTGGACTGGATGGTAGGATACATTAGATTCTCTCTGGCCTGGATGGTAGGATACCTTAAATTGCTGTCTGGACGGGAAGGTAGGATACTTTAGATATTTGTCTGGACTGGATGGTAGGATACATTAGATGTTTGTCTGTTCTGGATGGTAGGTTGCGTTAGAAGTTTGTCTGGACTGGATGATAGGATACGTTAGATGTTTGTCTGGACTGATAGGTGGATATGTTAGATGTTTGTCTGGACTAGAAGGTAGGATATGTTAGATTGCTCTCTGGACTAGATGGTAGGATATGTTAGATTACTGTCTGGATTGGATGGTAGGATACGTTAGATGTTTGTCTGGACTGGATGGTAGGATACGTTAGATGTTTGTCTGTACTGGATGGTAGGATACATTAGATGTTTGTCTGGACTCGTCGGTTGGATAGGTTAGATGTTTGCCTTGACTGAAAGGTAGGAGACGTTAAATGTTTGTCTTGTCTAATTGGTAGGATATGATCGATGTTTGTCTGGACTCGACGGTAGTATACGTTTAATTACTGTCTGGACTGGATGATAGGATACGTTAGATGTTTGTCTGGACTGGATGGTAGGATACGTTATATTACTGTCTGGACTGGATGGTAGGATACGTTATATTGCTGTCTGGACTGGAAGGTAGGATACGTTATATTTCTGTCTGGACTGGAAGGTAGATTACGTTACATTGCTGTCTGGACTGGAAGGTAGGATACGTTATATTCTCTCTGGACTGGAAGGTAGGATACGTTATATTTCTCTCTGGACTGGAAGGTAGGATACGTTAGATTGCTGTCTGGACTGGAAGGTAGGATACGTTAGATGTTTGTCTGGACTGGATGGTAGAATACGTTAGATGTTTGTCTGTTCTGGATGATAGGACATGTTAGATGTTTGTATGGACTGGATTGTAGGATACGTTATATTGCTGTCTGGACAGGATGGTAGGATACGTTATATTAATGTCTGGACTGGATGGTAGGATACGTTAGATATTTGTCTGGACTGGATGGTAAGATACGTTAGATTGCTGTCTGGACTGGATGGTAGGATGCGTTAGATGTTTGTCTGGACTAGAAGGTAGGATACGTTAGATGTTTGTCTTGACTGCATGGTAGGATTGGTTAGATGTTTGTCTGGACTGGAAGGTAGGATACGTTAGATTGCTGTCTGGACTGGATGGTAGGATACGTTATATTACTGTCTGGACTGTATGGTAGGATACGTTAGATTGCTGTCTGGACTGGAAGGTAGGATACGTCATATTCTCTCTGGACTGGAAGGTAGGATACGTTATATTGCTGTCTGGACTGGAAGGTAGGATACGTTATATTTCTGTCTGGACTGGAAGGTAGGATACGTTATATTGCTGTCTGGACTGGAAGGTAGGATACGTTATATTCTCTCTGGACTGGAAGGTAGGATACGTTATATTTCTGTCTGGACAGGAAGGTAGGATAAGTTATATTGCTGTCTGGACTGGATGGTAGGATACGTTATATTGCTGTCTGGATTGGAAGGTAGGATACCTTATATTGATGTCTGGACTGGATGGTAGGATACGTTATATTCTCTTTTGACTGGAAGGTAGGATACGTTATATTGCTGTCTGGACTGGATGGTAGGATATGTTAGTTGTTTGTCTGGACTGGAAGGTAGGATACGTTAGATGTTTGTCTGGACTGGAAGGTAGGATACGTTAGATGTTTGTCGGGACTGGAAGGTGGAATAGGTTAGATATTTGTCTGGACTGGATGGTAGGATACATTAGATTCTCTCTGGCCTGGATGGTAGGATACCTTAAATTGCTGTCTGGACGGGAAGGTAGGATACTTTAGATATTTGTCTGGACTGGATGGTAGGATACATTAGATGTTTGTCTGTTCTGGATGGTAGGTTGCGTTAGAAGTTTGTCTGGACTGGATGATAGGATACGTTAGATGTTTGTCTGGACTGGTAGGTGGATATGTTAGATGTTTGTCTGGACTAGAAGGTAGGATATGTTAGATTGCTGTCTGGACTAGATGGTAGGATATGTTAGATTACTGTCTGGATTGGATGGTAGGATACGTTAGATGTTTGTCTGGACTGGATGGTAGGATACGTTAGATGTTTGTCTGTACTGGATGGTAGGATACATTAGATGTTTGTCTGGACTCGTCGGTTGGATAGGTTAGATGTTTGCCTTGACTGAAAGGTAGGAGACGTTAAATGTTTGTCTTGTCTAATTGGTAGGATATGATCGATGTTTGTCTGGACTCGACGGTAGTATACGTTTAATTACTGTCTGGACTGGATGATAGGATACGTTAGATGTTTGTCTGGACTGGATGGTAGGATACGTTATATTGCTGTCTGGACTGGATGGTAGGATACGTTATATTAATGTCTGGACTGGAAGGTAGGATACGTTAGATATTTGTCTGGACTGGATGGTAGGATACGTTAGATTGCTGTCTGGACTGGATGGTAGGATGCGTTAGATGTTTGTCTGGACTAGAAGCTAGGATACGTTAGATGTTTGTCTTGACTGCATGGTAGGATTGGTTAGATGTTTGTCTGGACTGGAAAATAGGATACGTTAGATTGCTGTCTGGACTGGATGGTAGGATACGTTATATTACTGTCTGGACTGTATGGTAGGATACGTTAGATTGCTGTCTGGACTGGAAGGTAGGATTCGTTATATTTCTGTCAGGACTGGAAGGTAGGATATGTTATATTCTCTCTGAACTGGAATGTAGGATACGTTATATTACTGTCTGGACTGGATGGTAGGATACGTTATATTTCTGTCTGAATTGGATGGTAGGATACGTTATCTTGCTGTCTGGATTGGAAGGTAGGATACGTTAGATTGCTGTCTGGACTGGAAGGTAGGATACGTTAGAATTTCTCTGGACTGGACGGTAGGATACGTTATATTACTGTCTGGACTGGACGGTAGGATACGTTATATTACTGTCTGGACTGTATGGTAGGATACGTTAGATTGCTGTCTGGACTGGAAGGTAGGATACGTTATATTTCTGTCTGGACTGGAAGGTAGGATATGTTATATTCTCTCTGAACTGGAAGGTAGGATATGTTATATTTCTGTCTGGACTGGAAGGTAGGATATGATATATTCTCTCTGAACTGGAAGGTATGATACGGTATATTACTGTCTGGACTGGATGGTAGGATACGTTATATTGCTGTCTGAACTGGATGGTAGGATACGTTATCTTGCTGTCTGGATTGGAAGGTAGGATACGTTATATTTATGTCTGGACTGGAAGGTAGGATACGTTATATTGCTGTCTGGAATAGATGGTAGGATATGTTATATTCTCTTTGGACTGGATGGTAGAATACGTTAGATGTTTGTCTGTTCTGGATGATAGGACATGTTAGATGTTTGTATGGACTGGATTGTGGGATACGTTATATTGCTGTCTGGACTGGATGGTAGGATACGTTATATTAATGACTGGACTGGATGGTAGGATACGTTAGATATTTGTCTGGACTGGATGGTAGGATACGTTAGATTGCTGTCTGGACTGGATGGTAGGATGCGTTAGATGTTTGTCTGGACTGGAAGGTAGGATACGTTATATTGCTGTCTGGACTGGAAGGTAGGATACGTTATATTACTGTCTGGACTGGATGGTAGGATACATTATATTAATGTTTGGACTGGATGGTAGGATACGTTATATTGCTGTCTGGACTGGAAGGTAGGATACGTTATATTCTCTCTGGACTGGAAGGTAGGATACGTTATATTTCTGTCTGGACTGGAAGGTAGGATACGTTATTTTGCTGTCTGGACTGGATGGTAGGATACGTTATATTGCTGTCTGGATTGGAAGGTAGGATACCTTATATTGATGTCTGGACTGGATGGTAGGATACATTAGATTCTCTCTGGCCTGGATGGTAGGATACCTTAAATTGCTCTCTGGACTGGAAGGTAGGATACTTTAGATAATTGTCTGGACTGGATGGTAGGATACGTTAGATGTTTGTCTGTTCTGGATGGTAGGATGCGTTAGAAGTTTGTCTGGACTGGATGATAGGATACGTTAGATGTTTGTCTGGACTGGTAGGTGGATATGTTAGATGTTTGTCTGGACTAGAAGGTAGGATATGTTAGATTGCTGTCTGGACTAGATGGTAGGATATGTTAGATTACTGTCTGGACTGGATGGTAGGATACGTTAGATGTTTGTCTGGACTGGATGGTAGGATACGTTAAATGTTTGTCTGTACTGGATGGTAGGATACATTATATGTTTGTCTGGACTCGTCGGTTGGATAGGTTAGATGTTTGCCTGGACTGAAAGGTAGTATACGTTAGATTGCTGTCTGGACTGGATGGTAAGATATGTTAGATGTTTGTCTGGACTGGATGGTAGGATACGTTAGATGTTTGTCTGGACTGGATGGTAGGATACGTTATATTACTGTCTGGACTGGATGGTAGGATACGTTATATTGCTGTCTGGACTGGAAGGTAGTATACGTTATATTGCTGTCTGGACTGGAAGGTAGATTACGTTATATTGCTGTCTGGACTGGAAGGTAGGATACGTTATATTCTCTCTGGACTGGAAGGTAGGATACGTTATATTTCTCTCTGGACTGGAAGGTAGGATACGTTATATTGCTGTCTGGACTGGATGGTAAGATACGTTAGATGCTCTCTGGACTGGACGGTAGGATACGTTAGATTGCTGTCTGGACTGGAAGGTAGGATGCGTTAGATGTTTGTCTGGACTAGAAGGTAGGATACGTTAGATGTTTGTCTTGACTGCATGGTAGGATTGGTTAGATGTTTGTCTGGACTGGAAGGTAGGATACGTTAGATTGCTGTCTGGACTGGATGGTAGGATACGTTATATTACTGTCTGGACTGTATGGTAGGATACGTTAGATTGCTGTCTGGACTGGAAGGTAGGATACGTTATATTTCTGTCTGGACTGGAAGGTAGGATATGTTATATTCTCTCTGAACTGGAAGGTATGATACGTTATATTACTGTCTGGACAGGATGGTAGGATACGTTATATTGCTGTCTGAACTGGATGGTAGGATACGTTATCTTGCTGTCTGGATTGGAAGGTAGGATACGTTATATTTCTGTCTGGACTGGAAGGTAGGATGCGTTAGATTGCTGTCTGGATTGAAAGGTAGGATACCTTATTTTGATGTCTGGACTGGATGGTAGGATACATTAGATTCTCTCTGGCCTGGATGGTAGGATACCTTAAATTGCTGTCTGGACTGGATGGTAGGATACGTTATATTGCTGTCTGAACTGGATGGTAGGATACGTTATCTTGCTGTCTGGATTGGAAGGTAGGATACGTTATATTTCTGTCTGGACTGGAAGGTAGGATACGTTATATTGCTGTGTGGATTGAAAGGTAGGATACCTTATTTTGATGTCTGGACTGGATGGTAGGATACATTAGATTCTCTCTGGCCTGGATGGTAGGATACCTTAAATTGCTGTCTGGATTGGATGGTAGGATACGTTAGATGTTTGTCTGGACTGGATGGTAGGATACGTTAGATGTTTGTCTGTACTGGATGGGAGGATACATTAGATGTTTGTCTGGACTCGTCGGTTGGATAGGTTAGATGTTTGCCTTGACTGAAAGGTAGGAGACGTTAAATGTTTGTCTTGTCTAATTGGTAGGATATGATCGATGTTTGTCTGGACTCGACGGTAGTATACGTTTAATTACTGTCTGGACTGGATGATAGGATACGTTAGATGTTTGTCTGGACTGGATGGTAGGATACGTTATATTACTGTCTGGACTGGATGGTAGGATACGTTATATTGCTGTCTGGACTGGAAGGTAGGATACGTTATATTTCTGTCTGGACTGGAAGGTAGATTACGTTACATTGCTGTCTGGACTGGAAGGTAGGATACGTTATATTCTCTCTGGACTGGAAGGTAGGATACGTTATATTTCTCTCTGGACTGGAAGGTAGGATACGTTAGATTGCTGTCTGGACTGGAAGGTAGGATACGTTAGATGTTTGTCTGGACTGGATGGTAGAATACGTTAGATGTTTGTCTGTTCTGGATGATAGGACATGCTAGATGTTTGTATGGACTGGATTGTAGGATACGTTATATTACTGTCTGGACAGGATGGTAGGATACGTTATATTGCTGTCTGAACTGGATGGTAGGATACGTTATCTTAATGTCTGGATTGGAAGGTAGGATACGTTATATTTCTGTCTGGACTGGAAGGTAGGATGCGTTAGATTGCTGTCTGGATTGAAAGGTAGGATACCTTATTTTGATGTCTGGACTGGATGGTAGGATACATTAGATTCTCTCTGGCCTGGATGGTAGGATACCTTAAATTGCTGTCTGGACTGGATGGTAGGATACGTTATATTGCTGTCTGAACTGGATGGTAGGATACGTTATCTTGCTGTCTGGATTGGAAGGTAGGATACGTTATATTTCTGTCTGGACTGGAAGGTAGAATACGTTATATTGCTGTCTGGATTGAAAGGTAGGATACCTTATTTTGATGTCTGGACTGGATGGTAGGATACATTAGATTCTCTCTGGCCTGGATGGTAGGATACCTTAAATTTCTGTCTGGATTGGATGGTAGGATACGTTAGATGTTTGTCTGGACTGGATGGTAGGATACGTTAGATGTTTGTCTGTACTGGATGGTAGGATACATTAGATGTTTGTCTGGACTCGTCGGTTGGATAGGTTAGATGTTTGCCTTGACTGAAAGGTAGGAGACGTTAAATGTTTGTCTTGTCTAATTGGTAGGATATGATCGATGTTTGTCTGGACTCGACGGTAGTATACGTTTAATTACTGTCTGGACTGGATGATAGGATACGTTAGATGTTTGTCTGGACTGGATGGTAGGATACGTTATATTACTGTCTGGACTGGATGGTAGGATACGTTATATTGCTGTCTGGACTGGAAGGTAGGATACGTTATATTTCTGTCTGGACTGGAAGGTAGATTACGTTACATTGCTGTCTGGACTGGAAGGTAGGATACGTTATATTCTCTCTGGACTGGAAGGTAGGACACGTTATATTTCTCTCTGGACTGGAAGGTAGGATACATTAGATTGCTGTCTGGACTGGAAGGTAGGATACGTAAGATGTTTGTCTGGACTGGATGGTAGAATACGTTAGATGTTTGTCTGTTCTGGATGATAGGACATGCTAGATGTTTGTATGGACTGGATTGTAGGATACGTTATATTGCTGTCTGGACTGGATGGTAGGATACGTTATATTAATGTCTGGACTGGATGGTAGGATACGTTAGATATTTGTCTGGACTGGATGGTAGGATACGTTAGATTGCTGTCTGGACTGGATGGTAGGATGCGTTAGATGTTTGTCTGGACTAGAAGGTAGGATACGTTAGATGTTTGTCTTGACTGCATGGTAGGATTGGTTAGATGTTTGTCTGGACTGGAAGGTAGGATACGTTAGATTGCTGTCTGGACTGGATGGTAGGATACATTATATTACTGTCTGGACTGTATGGTAGGATACGTTAGATTGCTGTCTGGACTGGAAGGTAGGATACGTTATATTTCTGTCTGGACTGGAAGGTAGGATATGTTATATTCTCTCTGAACTGGAAGGTAGGATACGTTATATTTCTGTCTGGACTGGAAGGTAGGATATGATATATTCTCTCTGAACTGGAAGGTAGGATACGGTGTATTACTGTCTGGACTGGATGGTAGGATACGTTATATTGCTGTCTGAACTGGATGGTAGGATACGTTATCTTGCTGTCTGGATTGGAAGGTAGGATACGTTATATTTATGTCTGGACTGGAAGGTAGGATACGTTATATTGCTGTCTGGACTAGATGGTAGGATATGTTATATTCTCTTTGGACTGGAAGGTAGGATACGTTAGATTGCTGTCTGGACTGGATGGTAGGATTCTTTAGATTGCTGTCTGGACTGGATGGTAGGATACGTTAGAATTTCTCTGGACTGGACGGTAGGATACGTTATATTGCTGTCTGGACTGGATGGTAGGATATGTTATATTCTCTCTGGACTGGATGGTAGGATACGTTAGATTGCTGTCTGGACTGGAAGGTAGGATACGTTATATTAATGTCTGGACTGGATGGTAGGATACGTTAGATATTTGTCTGGACTGGATGGTAGGATACGTTAGATTGCTGTCTTGACTGCATGGTAGGATTGGTTAGATGTTTGTCTGGACTGGAAGGTAGGATACGTTAGATTGCTGTCTGGACTGGATGGTAGGATACGTTATATAACTGTCTGGACTGGATGGTAGGATACGTTATATTTCTGTCTGGACTGGAAGGTAGGATACGTTATATTGCTGTCTGGACTGGAAGGTAGGATAGGTTATATTCTCTCTGGACTGGAAGGTAGGATATGTTATATTACTGTCTGGACTGGATGGTAGGATACATTATATTAATGTTTGGACTGGATGGTAGGATACGTTATATTGCTGTCTGGACTGGAAGGTAGGATACGTTATATTCTCTCTGGACTGGAAGGTAGGATACGTTATATTTCTGTCTGGACTGGAAGGTAGGATACGTTATTTTGCTGTCTGGACTGGATGGTAGGATACGTTATATTGCTGTCTGGATTGGAAGGTAGGATACCTTATATTGATGTCTGGACTGGATGGTAGGATACATTAGATTCTCTCTGGCCTGGATGGTAGGATACCTTAAATTGCTGTCTGGACTGGAAGGTAGGATACTTTAGATAATTGTCTGGACTGGATGGTAGGATACGTTAGATGTTTGTCTGTTCTGGATGGTAGGATACGTTAGAAGTTTGTCTGGACTGGATGATAGGATACGTTAGATGTTTGTCTGGACTGGTAGGTGGATATGTTAGATGTTTGTCTGGACTAGAAGGTAGGATATGTTAGATTGCTGTCTGGACTAGATGGTAGGATATGTTAGATTACTGTCTGGACTGGATGGTAGGATACGTTAGATGTTTGTCTGGACTGGATGGTAGGATACGTTAAATTGCTGTCTGGACTGGATGGTAGGATATGTTATATTCTCTCTGGACTGGATGGTAGGATACGTTAGATTGCTGTCTGGACTGGAAGGTAGGATACGTTATATTAATGTCTGGACTGGATGGTAGGATACGTTAGATATTTGTCTGGACTGGATGGTAGGATACGTTAGATTGCTGTCTTGACTGCATGGTAGGATTGGTTAGATGTTTGTCTGGACTGGAAGGTAGGATACGTTAGATTGCTGTCTGGACTGGATGGTAGGATACGTTATATAACTGTCTGGACTGGATGGTAGGATACGTTATATTTCTGTCTGGACTGGAAGGTAGGATACGTTATATTGCTGTCTGGACTGGAAGGTAGGATAGGTTATATTCTCTCTGGACTGGAAGGTAGGATATGTTATATTACTGTCTGGACTGGATGGTAGGATACATTATATTAATGTTTGGACTGGATGGTAGGATACGTTATATTGCTGTCTGGACTGGAAGGTAGGATACGTTATATTCTCTCTGGACTGGAAGGTAGGATACGTTATATTTCTGTCTGGACTGGAAGGTAGGATACGTTATTTTGCTGTCTGGACTGGATGGTAGGATACGTTATATTGCTGTCTGGATTGGAAGGTAGGATACCTTATATTGATGTCTGGACTGGATGGTAGGATACATTAGATTCTCTCTGGCCTGGATGGTAGGATACCTTAAATTGCTGTCTGGACTGGAAGGTAGGATACTTTAGATAATTGTCTGGACTGGATGGTAGGATACGTTAGATGTTTGTCTGTTCTGGATTTTAGGATGCGTTAGCAGTTTGTCTGGACTGGATGATAGGATACGTTAGATGTTTGTCTGGACTGGTAGGTGGATATGTTAGATGTTTGTCTGGACTAGAAGGTATGATATGTTAGATTGCTGTCTGGACTAGATGGTAGGATATGTTAGAATACTGTCTGGACTGGATGGTAGGATACGTTAGATGTTTGTCTGGACTGGATTGTAGGATACGTTAAATGTTTGTCTGTACTGGATGGTAGGATACATTAGATGTTTGTCTGGACTCGTCGGTTGGATAGGTTAGATGTTTGCCTGGACTAAAAGGTAGTATACGTTAGATTGCTGTCTGGACTGGAAGGTAAGATATGTTAGATGTTTGTCTAGACTGGATGGTAGGATACATTATATTACTGTCTGGACTGGATGGTAGGATACGTTATATTGCTGTCTGGACTGGAAGGTAGGATACGTTATATTGCTGTCTGGACTGGAAGGTAGTATACGTTATATTGCTGTCTGGACTGGAAGGTAGATTACGTTATATTGCTGTCTGGACTGGAAGGTAGGATACGTTATATTCTCTCTGGACTGGAAGGTAGGATACGTTATATTTCTCTCTGGACTGGAAGGTATGATATGTTAGATTGCTGTCTGGGCTAGATGGTAGGATATGTTAGAATACTGTCTGGACTAGAAGGTAGGATACGTTAGATGTTTGTCTTGACTGCATGGTAGGATTGGTTAGATGTTTGTCTGGACTGGTAGGTGGATATGTTAGATGTTTGTCTGGACTAGAAGGTATGATATGTTAGATTGCTGTCTGGGCTAGATGGTAGGATATGTTAGAATACTGTCTGGACTGGATGGTAGGATACGTTAGAATTTCTCTGGACTGGACGGTAGGATACGTTATATTGCTGTCTGGACTGGATGGTAGGATACGTTATATTAATGTCTGGACTGGATGGTAGGATGCGTTAGATGTTTGTCTGGACTAGAAGGTAGGATACGTTAGATTGCTGTCTTGACTGCATGGTAGGATTGGTTAGATGTTTGTCTGGACTGGTAGGTGGATATGTTAGATGTTTGTCTGGACTAGAAGGTATGATATGTTAGATTGCTGTCTGGGCTAGATGGTAGGATATGTTAGAATACTGTCTGGACTGGATGGTAGGATACGTTAGATGTTTGTCTGTACTGGATGGTAGGATACGTTAAATGTTTGTCTGTACTGGATGGTAGGATACATTAGATGTTTGTCTGGACTCGTCGGTTAGATAGTTAGATGTTTGCCTGGACTGAAAGGTAGTATACGTTAGATTGCTGTCTGGACTGGAAGGTAAGATATGTTAGATGTTTGTCTGGACTGGATGGTAGGATACGTTATATTACTGTCTGGACTGGATGGTAGGATACGTTATATTGCTGTCTGGACTGGAAGGTAGGATACGTTATATTGCTGTCTGGACTGGAAGGTAGTATACGTTATATTGCTGTCTGGACTGGAAGGTAGATTACGTTATACTGCTGTCTGGACTGGAAGGTAGGATACGTTATATTCTCTCTGGACTGGAAGGTAGGATACGTTATATTTCTCTCTGGACTGGAAGGTAGGATACGTTAGATGTTTGTCTGGACTGGATGGTAGGATACGTTATATTACTGTCTGGACTGGATGGTAGGATACGTTATATTGCTGTCTGGACTGGAAGGTAGTATACGTTATATTGCTGTCTGGACTGGAAGGTAGATTACGTTATATTGCTGTCTGGACTGGAAGGTAGGATACTTTATATTCTCTCTGGACTGGAAGGTAGGATACGTTATATTTCTCTCTGGACTGGAAGGTAGGATACGTTATATTGCTGTCTGGACTGGAAGGTAGGATACGTTAGATGTTTTTCTGGACTGGAAGGTAGGATACGTTAGATTGCAGTCTGACTGGAAGGAAGGATATGTTAGACGTTTGTCTGGACTGGATGGTAGGATTCTTTAGATTGCTGTCTGGACTGGATGGTAAGATACGTTAGATTCTCTCTGGACTGGACGGTAGGATACGTTAGATTGCTGTCTGGACTGGAAGGTAGGATGCGTTAGATGTTTGTCTGGACTAGAAGGTAGGATACGTTAGATGTTTGTCTTGACTGCATGGTAGGATTGGTTAGATGTTTGTCTGGACTGGAAGGTAGGATACGTTAGATTGCAGTCTGGACTGGATGGTAGGATACGTTATATTACTGTCTGGACTGTATGGAAGGATACGTTAGATTGCTGTCTGGACTGGAAGGTAGGATACGTTATATTTCTGTCTGGACTGGAAAGTAGGATATGTTATATTCTCTCTGAACTGGAAGGTATGATACGTTATATTACTGTCTGGACTGGATGGTAGGATACGTTATATTGCTGTCTGAACTGGATGGTAGGATACGTTATCTTGCTGTCTGGATTGGAAGGTAGGATACGTTATATTTCTGTCTGGACTGGAAGGTAGGATACGTTAGATTGCTGTCTGGACTGGATGGTAGGATTCTTTAGATTGCTGTCTGGACTGGATGGTAGGATACGTTAGAATTTCTCTGGACTGGACGGTAGGATACGTTATATTGCTGTCTGGACTGGATGGTAGGATACGTTATATTAATGTCTGGACTGGATGGTAGGATACGTTAGATATTTGTCTGGACTGGATGGTAAGATACGTTAGATTGCTGTCTTTACTGCATGGTAGGATTGGTTAGATGTTTGTCTGGACTGGATGGTAGGATACGTTATATTTCTGTCTGGACTGGAAGGTAGGATACGTTATATTGCTGTCTGGACTTGAAGGTAGGATACGTTATATTCTCTCTGGACTGGAAGGTAGGATACGTTATATTACTGTCTGGACTGGATGGTAGGATACATTATACTAATGTTTGGACTGGATGGTAGGATACGTTGTATTGCTGTCTGGACTGGAAGGTAGGATACGTTATATTTCTGTCTGGACTGGAAGGTAGGATACGTTATGTTTTTGTCTGGATTGGAAGGTAGGATACGTTATATTGCTGTCGAGGACTGGAAGGTAGGGTACGTTATATTCTCTCTGGACTGGAAGGTAGGATACGTTATATTTCTGTCTGGACTGGAAGGTAGGATACGTTATATTGCTGTCTGGACTGTATGGAAGGATACGTTAGATTGCTGTCTGGACTGGAAGGTAGGATACGTTATATTTCTGTCTGGACTGGAAGGTAGGATATGTTATATTCTCTCTGAACTGGAAGGTATGATACGTTATATTACTGTCTGGACTGGATGGTAGGATACGTTATATTGCTGTCTGAACTGGATGGTAGGATACGTTATCTTGCTGTCTGGATTGGAAGGTAGGATACATTATATTTCTGTCTGGACTGGAAGGTAGGATTCTTTAGATTGCTGTCTGGACTGGATGGTAGGATACGTTAGTATTTCTCTAGACTGGACGGTAGGATACGTTATATTGCTGTCTGGACTGGATGGTAGGATACGTTATATTAATGTCTGGACTGGATGGTAGGATACGTTAGATATTTGTCTGGACTGGATGGTAAGATACGTTAGATTGCTGTCTTTACTGCATGGTAGGATTGGTTAGATGTTTGTCTGGACTGGATGGTAGGATACGTTATATTTCTGTCTGGACTGGAAGGTAGGATACGTTATATTGCTGTCTGGACTTGAAGGTAGGATACGTTATATTCTCTCTGGACTGGAAGGTAGGATACGTTATATTTCTGTCTGGACTGGAAGGTAGGATACGTTATGTTTTTGTCTGGATTGGAAGGTAGGATACGTTATGTTGCTGTCGAGGACTGGAAGGTAGGGTACGTTATATTCTCTCTGGACTGGAAGGTAGGATACGTTATATTTCTGTCTGGACTGGAAGGTAGGATACGTTATATTGCTGTCTGGACTGGATGGTAGGATACGTTATATTGCTGTCTGGATTGGAAGGTAGGATACCTTATATTGATGTCTGGACTGGATGGTAGGATACGTTATATTGCTGTCTGGACTGGATGGTAGGATGTGTTAGATGTTTGTCTGGACTGGAAGGTAGGATACGTTAGATATTTGTCTGGACTGCATGGTAGGATACGTTAGATGTTTGTCTGTTCTGGATGGTAGGATGCGTTAGAAGTTTGTCTGGACTGGATGATAGGATACGTTAGATGTTTGTCTGGACTGGTAGGTGGATATGTTAGATGCTTGTCTGGACTAGAAGGTAGGATATGATAGATTGCTGTCTGGACTAGATGGTAGGATATGTTAGATGTTTGTCTGGACTGGATGGTAGGATACGTTAGATGTTTGTCCGGACTGGATGGTAGGATACGTTAGATGTTTGTCTGGACTCGACGGTAGTATACGTTAGATTGCTGTCTGGACTGGATGGTAGGATATGTTAGAATACTGTCTGGACTGGATGGTAGGATACGTTAGATGTTTGTCTGGACTCGATGGTAGGATACGTTAAATGTTTGTCTGTACTGGATGGTAGGATACATTAGATGTTTGGCTGGACTCGTCGGTTAGATAGGTTAGATGTTTGCCTGGACTGAAAGGTAGTATACGTTAGATTGCTGTCTGGACTGGAAGGTAAGATATGTTAGATGTTTGTCTGGACTGGATGGTAGGATACGTTATATTACTGTCTGGACTGGATGGTAGGATACATTATATTGCTGTCTGGACTGGAAGGTAGGATACGTTATATTGCTGTCTGGACTGGAAGGTAGTATACGTTATATTGCTGTCTGGACTGGAAGGTAGATTACGTTATATTGCTGTCTGGACTGGAAGGTAGGATACGTTATATTCTCTCTGGACTGGAAGGTAGGATACGTTATATTTCTCTCTGGACTGGAAGGTAGGATACGTTAGATGTTTGTCTGGACTGGATGGTAGGATACGTTATATTACTGTCTGGACTGGATGGTAGGATACGTTATATTGCTGTATGGACTGGAAGGTAGTATACGTTATATTGCTGTCTGGACTGGAAGGTAGATTACGTTATATTGCTGTCTGGACTGGAAGGTAGGATACGTTATATTCTCTCTGGACTGGAAGGTAGGATACGTTATATTTCTCTCTGGACTGGAAGGTAGGATACGTTATATTGCTGTCTGGACTGGAAGGTAGGATACGTTACATGTTTTTCTGGACTGGAAGGTAGGATACGTTAGATTGCTGTCTGGACTGGATGGTAGGATTCTTTAGATTGCTGTCTGGACTGGATGGTAAGATACGTTAGATTCTCTCTGGACTGGACGGTAGGATACGTTAGATTGCTGTCTGGACTGGAAGGTAGGATGCGTTAGATGTTTGTCTGGACTAGAAGGTAGGATACGTTAGATGTTTGTCTTGACTGCATGGTAGGATTGGTTAGATGTTTGTCTGGACTGGAAGGTAGGATACGTTAGATTGCAGTCTGGACTGGATGGTAGGATACGTTATATTACTGTCTGGACTGTATGGAAGGATACGTTAGATTGCTGTCTGGACTGGAAGGTAGGATACGTTATATTTCTGTCTGGACTGGAAGGTAGGATACGTTATATTGCTGTCTGGACTGGAAGGTAGGATACGTTATATTGCTGTCTGGACTGGAAGGTAGTATACGTTATATTGCTGTCTGGACTGGAAGGTAGATTACGTTATATTGCTGTCTGGACTGGAAGGTAGGATACGTTATATTCTCTCTGGACTGGAAGGTAGGATACGTTATATTACTGTCTGGACTGGATGGTAGGATACGTTATATTGCTGTCTGGACTGGAAGGTAGGATACGTTATATTGCTGTCTGGACTGGAAGGTAGTATACGTTATATTGCTGTCTGGACTGGAAGGTAGATTACGTTATATTGCTGTCTGGACTGGAAGGTAGGATACGTTATATTCTCTCTGGACTGGAAGGTAGGATACGTTATATTTCTCTCTGGACTGGAAGGTAGGATACGTTAGATGTTTGTCTGGACTGGATGGTAGGATACGTTATATTACTGTCTGGACTGGATGGTAGGATACGTTATATTGCTGTATGGACTGGAAGGTAGTATACGTTATATTGCTGTCTGGACTGGAAGGTAGATTACGTTATATTGCTGTCTGGACTGGAAGGTAGGATACGTTATATTCTCTCTGGACTGGAAGGTAGGATACGTTATATTTCTCTCTGGACTGGAAGGTAGGATACGTTATATTGCTGTCTGGACTGGAAGGTAGGATACGTTAGATGTTTTTCTGGACTGGAAGGTAGGATACGTTAGATTGCTGTCTGGACTGGATGGTAGGATTCTTTAGATTGCTGTCTGGACTGGATGGTAAGATACGTTAGATTCTCTCTGGACTGGACGGTAGGATACGTTAGATTGCTGTCTGGACTGGAAGGTAGGATGCGTTAGATGTTTGTCTGGACTAGAAGGTAGGATACGTTAGATGTTTGTCTTGACTGCATGGTAGGATTGGTTAGATGTTTGTCTGGACTGGAAGGTAGGATACGTTATATTACTGTCTGGACTGTATGGAAGGATACGTTAGATTGCTGTCTGGACTGGATGGTAGGATACGTTATATTACTGTCTGGACTGTATGGAAGGATACGTTAGATTGCTGTCTGGACTGGAAGGTAGGATACGTTATATTTCTGTCTGGACTGGAAGGTAGGATATGTTATATTCTCTCTGAACTGGAAGGTATGATACGTTATATTACTGTCTGGACTGGATGGTAGGATACGTTATATTGCTGTCTGAACTCGATGGTAGGATACGTTATCTTGCTGTCTGGATTGGAAGGTAGGATACGTTATATTTCTGTCTGGACTGGAAGGTAGGATACGTTAGAATTTCTCTGGACTGGACGGTAGGATACGTTAATTGCTGTCTGGACTGGATGGTAGGATACGTTATATTAATGTCTGGACTGGATGGTAGGATACGTTAGATATTTGTCTGGACTGGATGGTAAGATACGTTAGATTGCTGTCTTTACTGCATGGTAGGATTGGTTAGATGTTTGTCTGGACTGGATGGTAGGATACGTTATATTTCTGTCTGGACTGGAAGGTAGGATACGTTATATTGCTGTCTGGACTTGAAGGTAGGATACGTTATATTCTCTCTGGACTGGAAGGTAGGATACGTTATGTTACTGTCTGGACTGGATGGTAGGATACATTATACTAATGTTTGGACTGGATGGTAGGATACGTTGTATTGCTGTCTGGACTGGAAGGTAGGAACGTTATATTTCTGTCTGGACTGGAAGGTAGGATACGTTATGTTTTTGTCTGGATTGGAAGGTAGGATACGTTATATTGCTGTCGAGGACTGGAAGGTAGGGTACGTTATATTCTCTCTGGACTGGAAGGTAGGATACGTTATATTTCTGTCTGGACTGGAAGGTAGGATACGTTATATTGCTGTCTGGACTGGATGGTAGGATACCTTATATTGCTGTCTGGATTGGAAGGTAGGATACCTTATATTGATGTCTGGACTGGATGGTAGGATACGTTATATTGCTGTCTGGACTGGATGGTAGGATGTGTTAGATGTTTGTCTGGACTGGAAGGTAGGATACGTTAGATATTTGTCTGGACTGCATGGTAGGATACGTTAGATGTTTGTCTGTTCTGGATGGTAGGATGCGTTAGAAGTTTGTCTGGACTGGATGATAGGATACGTTAGATGTTTGTCTGGACTGGTAGGTGGATATGTTAGATGTTTGTCTGGACTAGAAGGTAGGATATGATAGATTGCTGTCTGGACTAGATGGTAGGATATGTTAGATTACTGTCTGGACTGGATGGTAGGATACGTTAGATGTTTGTCTGGACTGGATGGTAGGATACGTTAGATGTTTGTCTTTACTGGATGGTAGGATACGTTAGATGTTTGTCTGGACTGGTAGGTGGATATGTTAGATGTTTGTCTGGACTAGAAGGTAGAATATGTTAGATTGCTGTCTGGACTAGATGGTAGGATATGTTAGATTACTGTCTGGACTGGATGGTAGGATACGTTAGATGTTTGTCTGGACTGGATGGTAGGATACGTTAGATGTTTGTCTGGACTCGACGGTAGTATACGTTAGATTGCTGTCTGGACTGGATGGTAGGATATGTTAGATTACTGTCTGGACTGGATGATAGGATACGTTAGATGTTTGTCTGGACAGGATGGTAGGATACGTTAGATGTTTGTCTGGACTGGATGGTAGGATACGTTAGATGTTTGTCTGGACTCGACGGTAGTATACGTTAGATTGCTGTCTGGACTGGATGGTAGGATATGTTAGATTGCTTTCTGGACTGGATGATAGGATACGTTAGATGTTTGTCTGGACAGGATGGTAGGATACGTTATATTACTGTCTGTACTGGATGGTAGGATACGTTATATTGCTGTCTGGACTGGAAGGTAGGATACGTTATATTTCTGTCTGGACTGGAAGGTGGAATACGTTATATTGCTGTCTGGACTGGAAGGTAGGATACGTTATATTCTCTCTGGACTGGAAGGTAGGATACGTTATATTTCTGTCTGGACTGGAAGGTAGGATACGTTATATTGCTCACTGGACTTGATGGTAGGATTCGTTATATTGCAGTCTGGATTGGAGGGTAGGATACCTTATATTGCTGTCTGGACTGGAAGGTAGAATACGGTATATTGCTGTCTGGACTGAATGGTGGGATATGTTAGATGTTTGTCTGGACTGGAAGGTAGGATACGTTAGATGTTTGTCGGGACTGGAATGTAGGATACATTTGATGTTTGTCTGGACTGCATGGTAGGATACGTTAGACGTTTGTCTGGACTGGAAGGTGGAATAGGTTCGATTTTTGTCTGGACTGGATGGTAGGATACATTAGATTTTCACTGGACTGGATTGTAGGATACCTTAAATTGCTGTCTGGACTGGAAGGTAGGATACGTTAGATATTTGTCTGGACTGGATGGTAGGATATGTTAGATGTTTGTCTGTTCTGGATGGTAGGATGCGTTAGAAGTTTGTCTGGACTGGATGATAGGATACATTAGATGTTTGTCTGGACTGGTAGGTAGGATATGTTAGATGTTTGTCTGGACTAGAAGGTAGGATACGTTAGATTGCTGTCTGGACTGGATGGTAGGATATGTTAGATTACTGTCTGGACTGGATGGTAGGATACGTTAGATGTTTGTCTGGACTGGATGGTAGGATACATTAGATGTTTGGCTGGACTCGTCGGTTGGATAGGTTAGATGTTTGTCTGGACTGAAAGGTAGGATACGTTAGATGTTTGTCTTGTCTGGCTGGTTGGATACGTTAGAAGTTTGTCTGGACTTCAAGGTTGGATACTTTAGATGTTTGTCAGAACTGGAAGGTAGGATATGTTAGATTGCTCTCTGGAAATGATGGTAGCATATGTTAGACTTTTGTCTGGACTGGATGGTAGGATACGTTCGATGTTTGTCTGTACTGGATGGTGGGGTACATTAGATGTTTGTCTGGACTGGAAGGTAGGATTCTTTAGATGTTTTTTGGACTGGATGGTAGGATACTTAAGATGTTTGTCTGGACTGGATGGTAGGTTACGTTAGATTGCTGTCTGGACTGGAAGGAAGGACATTTTAGATATCTATCTGGACTTGAATGTAGGATATGTTAGATTGCTGTCTGGACTGGAAGGTAGGAGACGTTAGATGTGTGTCTGGACTGGATGGTAGGATATGTTAGATTACTGTCTGGACTGGATGATAGGATACGTTAGATGTTTGTCTGGACTGGATGGTAGGATACGTTATATTTCTGTCTGGACTGGAAGGTAGGATACGTTATATTCTCTCTGTTCTGGAAGGTAGGATACGTTATATTTCTGTCTGGACTGGAAGGTAGGATACGTTATATTGATGTCTAGACTTGATGGTAGGATTCGTTATATTGCAGTCTGGATTGGAAGGTAGGATACCTTATCTTGCTGTCTGGACTGGATGGTAGTATACGTTATATTCTCTCTGGACTAGAAGGTAGGATACGGTATATTGCTGTCTGGACTGGATGGTGGGACATGTTAGATGTTTGTTTGGACTGGAAGGTAGGATACGTTAGATGTTTGTCTGTACTGGATGGTAGGACACGTTAGATTGCTGTCTGGACTGAATGATAGAATACGTTAGATGTTTTTCTGGACTGGTAGGTGGATATGTTAGATGTTTGTCTGGACTAGAAGGTAGAATATGTTAGATTGCTGTCTGGACTAGATGGTAGGATATGTTAGATTACTGTCTGGACTGGATGGTAGGATACGTTAGATGATTGTCTGGACTGGATGGTAGGATACGTTAGATGTTTGTCTGGACTCGACGGTAGTATACGTTAGATTGCTGTCTGGACTGGATGGTAGGATATGTTAGATTACTGTCTGGACTGGATGATAGGATACGTTAGATGTTTGTCTGGACAGGATGGTAGGATACGTTAGATGTTTGTCTGGACTGGAAGGTAGGATATGTTAGATTGCTGTCTGGACTGGATGGTAGGATATGTTATATTACTGTCTGGACTGTATGGTAGGATACGTTAGATTGCTCTCTGGACTGAAGGTAGGATACGTTATATTTCTGTCTGGACTGGAAGGTAGGATATGTTATATTCTCTCTGAACTGGAAGGTATGATAAGTTATATTACTGTCTGGACTGGATGGTAGGATACGTTATATTGCTGTCTGAACTGGATGGTAGGATACGTTATCTTGCTGTCTGGATTGGAAGGTAGGATACGTTATATTTCTGTCTGGACTGGAAGGTAGGATGCGTTAGATTGCAGTCTGACTGGAAGGTAGGATACGTTAGATTGCTGTCTGTACTGGATGGTAGGATTCTTTAGATTGCTGTCTGGACTGGATGGTAGGATACGTTAGAATTTCTCTGGACTGGACGGTATGATACGTTATATTAATGTCTGGACTGGATGGTAGGATACGTTAGATATTTGTCTGGACTGGATGGTAGGATACGTTAGATTGCTGTCTTGACTTTATGGTAGGATTGGTTAGATGTTTGTCTGGACTGGATGGTAGGATACGTTATATTTCTGTCTGGACTGGAAGGTAGGATACGTTATATTGCTGTCTGGACTTGAAGGTAGGATACGTTATATTCTCTCTGGACTGGAAGGTAGGATACGTTATATTACTGTCTGGACTGGATGGTAGGATACATTATATTAATGTTTGGACTGGATGGTAGGATACGTTGTATTGCTGTCTGGACTGGAAGGTAGGATACGTTATATTTCTGTCTGGACTGGAAGGTAGGATACGTTATGTTTTTGTCTGGACTGGAAGGTAGGATACGTTATATTGTTGTCGAGACCTGGAAGGTAGGGTACGTTATATTCTCTCTGGACTGGAAGGTAGGATACGTTATATTTCTGTCTGGACTGGAAGGTAGGATACGTTATATTGCTGTCTGGACTGGATGGTAGGATACATTATATTGCTGTCTGGATTGGAAGGTAGGATTCCTTATATTGATGTCTGGACTGGATGGTTGGATACGTTATATTCTATCTGGGCTGGAAGGTAGGATACGTTATAGTGCTGTCTGGACTGGATGGTAGGATGTGTTAGATGTTTGTCTGGACTGGAAGGTAGGATACGTTAGATATTTGTCTGGACTGCATGGTAGGATACGTTAGATGTTTGTCTGTTCTGGATGGTAGGATGCGTTAGAAGTTTGTCTGGACTGGATGATAGGATACTTTAGATGTTTGTCTGGACTGGTAGGTGGATATGTTAGATGTTTGTCTGGACTAGAAGGTAGGATATGATAGATTGCTGTCTGGACTAGATGGTAGGATATGTTAGATTACTGTCTGGACTGGATGGTAGGATACGTTAGATGTTTGTCTGGACTGGATGGTAGGATACGTTAGATGTTTGTCTTTACTGGATGGTAGGATACGTTAGATGTTTGTCTGGACTGGTAGGTGGATATGTTAGATGTTTGTCTGGACTAGAAGGTAGAATATGTTAGATTGCTGTCTGGACTAGATGGTAGGATATGTTAGATTACTGTCTGGACTGGATGGTAGGATACGTTAGATGTTTGTCTGGACTGGATGGTAGGATACGTTAGATGTTTGTCTGGACTCGACGGTAGTATACGTTAGATTGCTGTCTGGACTGGATGGTAGGATATGTTAGATTACTGTCTGGACTGGATGATAGGATACGTTAGATGTTTGTCTGGACAGGATGGTAGGATACGTTAGATGTTTGTCTTGTCTGGCTGGTTGGATACGTTAGAAGTTTGTCTGGACTTCAAGGTTGGATACTTTAGATGTTTGTCAGAACTGGAAGGTAGGATATGTTAGATTGCTCTCTGGAAAGGATGGTAGCATATGTTAGACTTTTGTCTGGACTGGATGGTAGGATACGTTCGATGTTTGTCTGTACTGGATGGTGGGGTACATTAGATGTTTGTCTGGACTGGAAGGTAGGATTCTTTAGATGTTTTTTGGACTGGATGGTAGGATACTTAAGATGTTTGTCTGGACTGGATGGTAGGTTACGTTAGATTGCTGTCTGGACTGGAAGGAAGGACATTTTAGATATCTATCTGGACTTGAATGTAGGATATGTTAGATTGCTGTCTGGACTGGAAGGTAGGAGACGTTAGATGTGTGTCTGGACTGGATGGTAGGATATGTTAGATTACTGTCTGGACTGGATGATAGGATACGTTATATGTTTGTCTGGACTGGATGGTAGGATACGTTATATTACTGTCTGGACTGGATGGTAGGATACGTTATATTTCTGTCTGGACTGGAAGGTAGGATACGTTAAATGATTGTTGTCTGGACTGGATGATAGGACACATTTGATGTTTGTCTGGACTGGAAGGTAGAATACGTTAGATTTCTGTCTGGACTGGAAGGTAGGATATGTTAGATGTTTGTCTGGACAGGATCGTAGGATACATGAGATGTTTGTCTGGACTGGATGTTAGCAAACATTATATGTTTGTCTGAACTAGATGGTAGGATATTTTAGATGTTTGTCTGCACTGGAAGGTATGATTTGTTAGATGTTTGTCTGGACTGGATGGAAGGATTCCTTAAATGTTTGTCTGGAATGGATGGTAGGATACATTAGATGTTTGTCTGGACTGGATGATAGGATACGTTAAATGTTTTTTTCCTGACTGGACGGTAGGATACTTTGGATTGCTGTCTGGACTGTACGTTGGGATATGTTAGATTGCTGTCCTGACTCAATGGCAGGATACGTTCCATGTTTGTCTGGACAGGATGGTAGGATACGTTAGACTGTTGTCTCTACTGGAAGGTATGATATGTTGGATGTTTGTCTGGACTGGATGGTAGGATACGTTTGATGTTTGTCTGGACTGGATGGTAGGATACATTAGATTGCTGTCTGGACTGGATGGTAGGATACGTTAGATTACTGTCTGTACTGAATGGTAGAATATGTTGGATGTTTGTCTGGACTGGACGGTAGGATACATTAGATTGCTGTCTGGACTGGATGGTAGGATACGTTAGATATTTGTCTGGACTAGATGGTAGGATACGTTAGATGTTTTTTCTGTACTGGATGGTACGATACGTTAGATGTTTGTCTGGACAGGATGGTAGGATACATGAGATGTTTGTCTGGACTGGAAGGTATGATATGTTGGATGTTTTTCTGTACTGGATGATAGAATACATTAGAAGTTTGTCTGGACTGGAAGGTAGGATACGTTAGATGTTTGCCTGGACTGGACAGTAGAATACTGTAGATGTTTGTCAGGACTGGATGTTAGGATACATTAGATGTCTGTCTGGACTTGACGGTAGGATATGTTAGATTACTGTCTGGACTGGATGGTAGGATACGTTAGATGTTTGTCTGGACTGGATGGTAGTATACGTTAGATGTTTGTCTGGACTGGATGGTAGTATACGTTAGATGTTTGTCTGGACTGGATGGTAGGATATGTTAGATGTTTGTCTGAACTGGATGGTAGGATACATTAGATGTCTGTCTGGACTGGATGGTAGTATACGTTAGATGTTTGTCTGGACTGGACGGTAGGATATTTTAGATGTTTGTCTGCACTGGAAGGTATGATTTGTTAGATGTTTGTCTGGACTGGATGGAAGGATACCTTAAATGTTTGTCTGGAATGGATGGTAGGATACATTAGATGTTCGTCTGGACTGGATGATAGGATACGTTAGATGTTTTTTTCTGGACTGGACGGTAGGATACTTTGGATTGCTGTCTGGACTGTACGTTGGGATACGTTAGATTGCTGTCCTGACTCAATGGCAGGATACGTTCCATGTTTGTCTGGACAGGATGGTAGGATACGTTAGACTGTTGTCTCTACTGGAAGATATGATATGTTGGATGTTTGTCTGGACTGGATGGTAGGATACGTTTGATGTTTGTCTGGACTGGATGGTAGGATACATTAGATTGCTGTCTGGACTGGATGGTAGGATACGTTAGATTACTGTCTGTACTGAATGGTAGAATATGTTGGATGTTTGTCTGGACTGGACGGTAGGATACATTAGATTGCTGTCTGGACTGGATGGTAGGATACGTTAGATTACTGTCTGGACTGGAAGGTAGGATACGTTAGATTGTTGTCTAGACTGGATGGTAGGATACGTTAGATGTTTGTCTGGACTGGATGGTAGGATACGTTAGATGTTTTTTCTGTACTGGATGGTACGATACGTTAGATGTTTGTCTGGACAGGATGGTAGGATACATGAGATGTTTGTCTGGACTGGAAGGTATGATATGTTGGATGTTTTTCTGTACTGAATGATAGAATACATTAGAAGTTTGTCTGGACTGGAAGGTATGATATGTTGGATGTTTTTCTGTACTGAATGATAGAATACATTAGATGTTTGCCTGGACTGGACAGTAGAATAATGTAGATGTTTGTCAGGACTGGATGTTAGGATACATTAGATGTTTTTCTGGACTTGATGGTAGGATACATTAGATGTTTGTCTGGACTTGACGGTAGGATATGCTAGTTGTTTGTTTGGACTGGATGGTAGGATACGTTAGATGTTTGTATGGACTGGATATTGGGATATGTTAGATGTTTGTCTGAACTGGATGGTAAGAGACGTTAGATTGCTATCTGGACTGGATGGTAGGAGCTGTTTGATGTTTGTCTATACTAGATTTTAGGATATGTTAGATATTTGTCTGTACTGAATGGTAGGTTACATTAGATGTTTGTTTTGCGACTGAATGGTAAGATACATTAGATTGTTGTCTGGACTGGATGGTAGATTACGTTAGATGTTTGTCTGGGCTTGAAGGTAGGATACATTAGATGTCTGTCTGGACTGGATGGTAGGAAACATTACATGTTTGTCTGGACTGGATTGTAGGATACGTTTGATGTTTGTCTGGAATGGACGGTAGGATATGCTAGATGTTTGTTTGGACTGGATGGTAGGATTCGTTAGATGTTTGTTTGGACTGGAAGGTAGGATTCATTAGAAGTTTTTCTGGACTGGATGGTAGGTTACATTAGATGTTCGTCTGGACTGGACGGTAGGATATGCTAGATGTTTGTCTGGACTGGAATGTAGGATACGTTAGATGTTTGTGTGGACTGGATGGTAGGATACGTTATATGTATTCCTGGACTGGATGTTACGATACGTTAGATGTTTGTCTGGACTGGATGGTAGGATGCGGTAGATTGCTATCTGGACTGGATGGTAGGAGCCGTTTGATGTTTGTCTAGACTAGATTTTAGGATACGTTAGACATTTTTGTGGACAAAATGGTAGGATACATTAGATGTTTGTTTTGCGACTGAATGGTAGGATTTTTGTCTGGACTGGATAGTAGGACACGTTAGATGTTTTTTCTGGACTGGATTATAGGATACGTTAGATTGCTGTCTGGATTGAATGATAGGATACGTTAGATTGTTGTCTGGGCTGGAAGGTAGCATACGTTAGATGTTTGTCTGGACTGGATGGTAGGATACGTTAGATTTTTGTCTGGACTGGAAGGTAGGATACGTTAGATGTTTTTTCTGGACTGGATTATAGGATACGTTAGATTGCTGTCTGGATTGAATGATAGGATACGTTAGATTGTTGTCTGGGCTGGAAGGTAGCATACGTTAGATGTTTGTCTGGACTGGATGGTAGGATACGTTAGATTGCTGTCTGGACTGGATGGTAGGAAACGTTAGATTGCTTTCCGGACTGGAGGAAGGATACGTTAGATTTTTGTCTGGACAGGATGGTAGGATACATGAGATGTTTGTCCGGACTGGAAGGTATGATATGTTGGATGTTTTTCTGTACTGGATGATAGAATACATTAGAAGTTTGTCTGGACTGGATGGTAGGAAACATTAGATGTTTGTCTGACCTAGATGGTAGGATATGTTAGATATTTGTCTGCACTGGAAGGAATGATATGTTGGATGTTTTTCTGGACTGGATGATAGGATACTTTAGATATTTGTCTGGAATTGAAGGTAGGATACGTGAGATGTTTGCCTGGACTTGACGGTAGAATACTTTAGATGTTTTTCTGGACTGGATGGTAGGATACGTTAGATGTTTGTCTGGACTGGAATGTAGGATACCTTAGATGTTTGTTTGGAATGGATGGTGGGATACATTAAATGTTTGTCTGGACTAGACAATAGGATATGTTAGATTGCTGACTGGACTGGATGGTAGGATACATTAGATTGCTGTCTGGACTGGATGGTAGGATACGTTAGATATTTGTCTGGACTTGATGGTAAGATATGTTAGATGTATGTCTGGACTGGACGGTAGGATACGTTAGATGTTTGTATGGACTGGATGTTGGATTACGTTAGATGTTTGTCTTAACTGGATGGTAGGATACATTAGATGTTTGTATGGACTGGATGATAGGATTCGTTGTAAGTTTGTCTGGAATGGATGGTATGATATGTTAGATTGCTGTCTGGACTGGACGGTAGGAAACATTAGATTGCTGTCTGTACTGGATGGTAGGACAAATTAGATGTTTGTCTGGACTGGATGGTAGGATACATTAGATGTTTGTCTGGACTGGAAGGTAGGATACGTTAGATGTATTCCTAGAATGGATGTTACGATATGTTAGATGTTTGTCTGGACTGGATGGTAGGATATTTAGATGTTTGTCTGGACTGGATGGTAGGATATGTTAGACGTTTGTTTGGACTGGAAGGTAGGCTACATTAGATGTATTACTGGACTGTATGATAGCTTACGTTAGATGTTTTTCTGGACTGGATGGTAGGATACGTTAGATGTTTGTCTGGACTGGAATGTAGGATACCTTAGATGTTTGTTTGGAATGGATGGTGGGATACATTAAATGTTTGTCTGGACTAGACAATAGGATATGTTAGATTGCTGACTGGACTGGATGGTAGGATACATTAGATTGCTGTCTGGACTGGATGGTAGGATACGTTAGATATTTGTCTGGACTTGATGGTAAGATATGTTAGATGTATGTCTGGACTGGACGGTAGGATACGTTAGATGTTTGTATGGACTGGATGTTGGATTACGTTAGATGTTTGTCTTAACTGGATGGTAGGATACATTAGATGTTTGTATGGACTGGATGATAGGATTCGTTGTAAGTTTGTCTGGAATGGATGGTATGATATGTTAGATTGCTGTCTGGACTGGACGGTAGGAAACATTAGATTGCTGTCTGTACTGGATGGTAGGACAAATTAGATGTTTGTCTGGACTGGATGGTAGGATACATTAGATGTTTGTCTGGACTGGAAGGTAGGATACGTTAGATGTATTCCTAGAATGGATGTTACGATATGTTAGATGTTTGTCTGGACTGGATGGTAGGATATTTAGATGTTTGTCTGGACTGGATGGTAGGATATGTTAGACGTTTGTTTGGACTGGAAGGTAGGCTACATTAGATGTATTACTGGACTGTATGATAGCTTACGTTAGATGTTTGTCTGGACTGGTAGGTAGGATACTTTAGGTGTTTGTCTGGATTGGAAGGGAGGATACGTTAGATGTTTTTCTGGACTGGATGGTAGGATACATTACATGTTTGCCTGGACTGGATGGTAGGATTCGTTAGATGTTTTTCTGGACTGGATGGTAGGATACATTACATGTTTGTCTGTACTGGAAGGGTAGGATACCTTAGATGCATTTTTGGAATTGATGGTAGGATACATTACATGTTTGTCTGGACTAGACAATAGGATATGTTAGATTGCTGACTGGACTGGATGGTAGGATACATTAGATTGCTGTCTGGACTGGATGGTAGGTTACGTTAGATGTTTGTCTGGACTGGAATGTAGGATACGTTAGCTTGCTGTCTGGACTGGATGGTAGGATAAGTTAGATGTTTGTCTGGACTGGATGGTAGGATACGTTAGATGTTTGTCTGGATTGGAAGGTAGGATACGTTATATGTTTGTCTGGACGGGAAGGTAGGATTGTTCGGTTTTGTCTGGACTGGACGGTAGGATACCTTTGATATTTGTCTGGACTGGATGGTAAATACATTAGATGTTTGTCTGGACTGGATGGTAGGATGCTTTTAGATGTTTGTCTGTATTGGAAGGTAGGATACGGTAGATGTTTTCCTGGACTGGATGTTGCGATATGTTAGATGTTTGTCTGGACTGGATGGTAGGATACGTTACATGTTTGTATGGGCTGGATGGTGGGATACGTTAGATGTTTGTCTGGACCGGAATGTAGGATACGTTAGATATTTTTTCTGGACTGGATGGTAGGATGCGTTAGATGTTTTTCTGGACTGGATGTTAAGATACATTACATATATGTCTGGACTGGATGGTAGGATTCGTTAGACGTGTTTCTGGACTGGATGAAAGGATACATTACATGTTTGTCTGGACTGGATGGTAGGATACGTTAGATGTTTGTCTGGACTGGATGGTAGGATACGTTTCATGTTTGTATGGGCTGGATGGTGGGATACGTTAGATGTATGTCTGGACTGGATGGTAGGATACGTTAAATGTTTGCCTGGACTGGACGGTAGGATACGTTAGATTGATGTCTGTACTGGATGGTAGGCTACGTTATATTGCTGTCTGGACTGGATGGTAGGATATATTAGATGTTTGTCTGGACTAGAATGTAGAATACGTTAGATGTTTGTCTGGACTGGACGGTAGGATACATTAGATGTTTGTATGGATTGGATGTTGGGATACGGTAGATGTTTGTCTGGACTGGATGGTAGGATACGTTTCATGTTTGTATGGGCTGGATGGTGGGATACGTTAGATGTATGTCTGGACTGGATGGTAGGATACGTTAAATGTTTGCCTGGACTGGACGGTAGGATACGTTAGATTGATGTCTGTACTGGATGGTAGGATACGTTATATTGCTGTCTGGACTGGATGGTAGGATATATTAGATGTTTGTCTGGACTAGAATGTAGAATACGTTAGATGTTTGTCTGGACTGGACGGTAGGATACATTAGATGTTTGTATGGAATGGATGTTGGGATACGGTAGATGTTTGTCTGAACTGGATGGTAGGATATATTAGCTGTTTTTATGGACTGGACGGTAGGATACGTTAGATGTTTGTCTTGACTGGATGTTGGGATACGTTAGATTGCTGTCTGGACTGGACGGTAGGACACATTAGATTGTTGTCAGTACTTGATGGTAGGACAAATTAGATGTTTGTCTAGACTGGATGGTAGGATACGTTAGATGTTTGTCTGGACGGGAATGTAGGATATTTTAAATGTTTTTCTGGAATGTATGGTAGGATACGTTAGATGTTTGTCTGGACTGGACGATAGGATACGTTAGATTGTTGATTGGACTGGATGGTAGGATACGTTAGATTGCTGTCCGGACCAGATGGTAGGATACGTTAGATGTTTGTCTGGATTGGAAGGTAGGATACGTTATATGTTTGTCTGGATGGGAAGGTAGGATTGTTCGATTTTGTCTCGACTGGATGGTAGGATACCTTAGATGTTTGTCTGGACTGGATGATAAATACATTAGATGTTTGTCTGGACTGGATGGTAGGATGCTTTAGATGTTTATCTGGACTGGACGGTAGGATAAGTTAGATTTGTGTCTAGACTGGAAGGTGGAATACGTTAGACTGCTGTCTGGACTGGAAGGTAGGATTAGTTAAATTGCTATCTGGACTGGAAGGTAGGATTAGTTAGATTGATGTCTGGACTGGACGGTAGGATATGTTAGATGTTAGTCTGGAATGGAAGGTAGGATACGTTAGATTTCTGTCTGGACTGGACGGTAGGATATGTTAGATGTTAGTCTGGACTGGATGGTAGGATAATTTAGATTGCTTTCTGGACTGGACGGTAGGATATGTTAGATGTTAGTCTGGACTGGATGGTAGAATAATTGAGATGTTTGTTTAGACTGGATGGTAGGATAATTTAGATATTTATCTGGACTGGATGGTAGGATACGTTAGATGTTTGTCTGGACTGGACGGGAGGATAAGTAAGATGTTTGTCTGGACTGAATGGTAGAATATGTTAAATTGCTGTCTGCACTGGAAGGTAGGATACATTAGATTGCTGTCTGAACTTGATGGTAGGATACGTTAGATGTTTGTCAGGACAAGAAGGTATGATACGTAAGATGTTTGTTTGGACTGAATGGTAGGATATGTTACACGTTTGTTGGATTGAATGATAAGATATGTTAGATGTTTGTCTGTACTGGAAGGTAGGATACGTTAAATAATAATACTAATAATATGCCATTTAGCAGACGCTTTTATCCAAAGCGACTTACAGTCATGCGTGCATACATTTTTGTTTATGGGTGGTCCCGGGGATCGAACACACTACCTTGGCATTACAAGCACTGTGCTCTACCAGCTGAGCTACAGTTCGATTGCTGTCTGGACTGGAAAGGAGGATACCTTAGATTGTTCTCTGCACTGGAAGGTAGGATACGTTAGATGTTTGTCTGGACTGGATGGTAGGATAATTTAGATGTTTATCTGGACTGGATGGTAGGATACGTTCGATGTTTGTCTCGACTGGACGGGAGGATACATAAGATGTTTGTCTGGACTGGATGGTAGTATACATTAGATGTTTGTATGGACTGGATGGTAGGATACATTAGATGTTTGTCTGGACTGGACGGGAGGATACGTTAGATTGATGTCTGAACTGGATGGTAGGACACGCTGGATGTTTATTTGGACTGGAAGGTAGGATTCGTTAGATGTTTCTATGGACTGGATGGTAGGATACGTTAGATGTTTGTCTGGACTGGAAGGTAAGGATATGTTACATGTTTGTTGGACTGGATGGTAGGATACGTTAGATGTTTGTCTGGACTGGAAGGGTAGGATATGTTACATGTTTGTTGGACTGGATGATAAGATACGTTAGATATTTGTCTGGACTGAATGGTAGGATACGTTAGATGTTTGTCTGGACTGGATGGTAGGATCATTTAGATGTTTGTCTGGACTGGAAGGTAGGATAGGTTAGATTTCTGTCTGGACTGGAAGGCAGGTTACCTGATATTGCTCTTTGGACTGGACGGTAGGATACGTTAGATGTTTGTCTGGGCTGGATGGTAGGATCATTTAGATGTTTATCTGGACTGGATGGTAGGAAACGTTAGATGTTTGTCTGGACTGGACAGGAGGATACGTTAGATGTTTGTCTGGACTGATTATTATTTGACCATGCTTGTCACTTATGAACATTTTTGAACATCTTGGCATGGTTCTGTTATAATCTTCACCCGGCACAGCCAGAAGAGGACTGGCCACCCCTCATAGCCTGGTTCCTCTCTAGGTTTCTTCCTAGGTTTTCGCCTTTCTAGGGAGTTTTTCCTAGCCACCGTGCTTCTACACCTGCATTACTAGCTGTTTGGGGTTTTAGGCTGGGTTTCTGTACAGCACTTCGAGATATTAGCTGATGTAAGAAGGGCTATATAAAATAAAAATGATTGATTGATTGACTGGACGGGAGGATACGTAAGACATTTGTCTGGAATGAATGGTAGATAATGTTAAATTGCTGTCTGGACTGGATGGTACGATACGTTAGAATCTCTCTGGACTGGACGGTAGGATACGTTATATTGCTGTCTGGACTGGATGGTGGATACGTTGTATTAATGTCTGGACTGGATGGTAGGATACGTTAGATGTTTGTCTGGACTGGAAGGTAGGAGACGTTAGATTGTTCTCTGGACTGGATGGTAGGATACGTTAGATGTTTGTATGGACTGGATTGTAGGATACATTAGATGTTAGTCTGGACTGGAAGGTAGGAGACGTTAGATTGTTCTCTGGACTGGATGGTAGGATACGTTAGATGTTTGTATGGACTGGATTGTAGGATACATTAGATGTTAGTCTGGACTGGAAGGTAGAACACGTTAGATATTTGTCTGGAATGGATGGTAGGATACTTTAGGTTGCTGTCTGAACTGGATGGTAGGATTCGTTAGATGGCTGTCTGGACTGGATGGTAGGATACGTTATATTGCTGTCTGAACTGGATGGTAGGATACGTTAGATGGCTCTGGACTGGACTGTAGGATACGTTAGATGGCTGTCTGGACTGGAATGTCTGTCGATCGTGGAGAGGAAAGCACATGGAGAGAGAGATCAATAGAATACCTGCTGAATCCATTAGCTTGATTAAAAAGGGTTGGGGGGGGGGAGAGAGCCTTTCTCTTTCCTCCTCCTCCTCATCCACCGCCTTCGCCTTCTCCTTTTCTCCTCATCTGAGAGGGAAAGAGAGAGAGAGAGAGAGAGAGAGAGAGAGAGAGAGAGAGAGAGAGAGAGAGAGAGAGAGAGAGAGAGAGAGAGAGAGAGAGAGAGAGAGAGAGAGAGAGAGAGAGAGAGAGAGAGAGAGAGAGAGAGAGAGAGAGAGAGAGAGAGAGAGTGAGTACAGCCAGGAGAATAACGATAGTGTGAAGCAAGCACACTAATAAAAAGTGTTGGGGGAATAAAAGTAGTGTGCCAAAAAGTCAGCTTGGGTATTTATGTTGTTTGTGTGTTGTTGTGTTGCTGAGCACAGTGAAGAAGGTGCAGTGATGCCGAAACGTTGGTGGTTTCTTTCCCAATAAATGACTGGGAGTTTATACATAGAGTATGTGACCCTCTCTTTATTTCGTTTTTGTAGATCGAGCAACTGGGGCTTTCATAGTATTGTTCAAAGTTTTATATCGTGTCTAGTTTGAGAAGTGTATTGAATCGTTCCCCAAAATACACTACATAACGTGTGACTCTTTTCTATTCAGTGTTCTGCTACATGGACATCCTGTTTACTATGCATGATGCACTGGTGGTATGGCATCTTCTTATACCCGTAATGGTTTGGTGTGATAGGAGGGATGGTATTTAATCATTGTGTGTGTGTGTGTGTGTGTGTGCGTGCGTGCTTGTGTACCTGAGGAGGTGGAAGGGGATTTAATCATCATGCTTGTCTGTGTGGAGGTGGGAGGGGATCCCAGGGATTCACAATTAACCGGGTGTTCTAAGTCATAAATACCAAGAAAAGTGTTCCTAGTATTCATCAGTCACAGTCCCGTAGAAACATGAGAGGGAGAGAGAGGATGTAATGAAATGTGGAGTTGATCTATGACACAGCGAGAGGGTTTGTTTTAAATGATGCCGTCTGGACACATCCTTCGCAGTATTCCTTTCATGTGTGCTCAATCATATTACACCCCCTTCAGAAGGATGGATGGAGAACCACACCCCCTTCAGATTGATGGATGGAGAACCACACCTTCTTCAGATGGAAGGATGAAGAACCACACCCCCTTCAGATGGAAGGATGGAGAACCACACCCCCTTCAGATGGAGGGATGGATGGAGAACCACACCCCCTTCAGATGGAGGGATGGATGGAGAACCAAACCCCCTTCAGATGGAGAGATGGATGGAGAACCAAACCCCCTTCAGATGGAGGGATGGATGGAGAACCAAACCCCCTTCAGATGGAGGGATGGATGGAGAACCAAACCCCCTTCAGTTGGAAGGATGGAGAACCACACCCCCTTCAGATGGAGGGATGGAGAACCACATCCCCTTCAGATGGAGGGATGGAGAACCACACCCCCTTCAGATGGAGGGATGGATGGAGAACCACACCCCCTTCAGATGGATGGATGGAGAACCACACCCCCTTCAGATGGAGGGATGGAGAACCACACCCTCTTCAGATGGAGGGATGGATGGAGAACCACACCCCCTTCAGATGGAGGGATGGATGGAGAACCAAACCCCCTTCAGATGGAGGGATGGATGGAGAACCAAACCCCCTTCAGATGGAAGGAAGGATGGAGAACCACACCCCCTTCAGATGGAAGGATAGAGAACCACACGCCCTTCAGATGGAGGGATGGATGGAGAACCACACCCCCTTCAGATGGAGGGATGGAGAACCAAACCCCCTTCAGATGGAGGGATGGATGGAGAACCAAACCCCCTTCAGATGGAGGGATGGATTGAGAACCACACCCCCTTCAGATGGAGGGATGGATGGAGAACCAAACCCCCTTCAGATGGAGGGATGGATGGAGAACCAAACCCCCTTCAGATGGAAGGATGGATGGAGAACCACACCCCCTTCAGATGGAGGGATGGATGGAGAACCACACCCCCTTCAGATTGAGGGATGGAGAATCACACCCCTTTCAGATGGAGGGATGGATGGAGAACCACACCCCCTTCAGATGGAGGGATGGATGGAGAACCAAACCCCCTTCAGATGGAGGGATGGATGGAGAACCAAACCCCCATCAGATGAAGGGATGGAGAACCACAACCCCTTCAGACGGAGGGATGAATGGAGAACCACACCCCCTTCAGATGGAGGGATGGAGAACCAAACCCCCTTCAGATGGAGGGATGAATGGAGAACCAATCCCCCTTCAGATGGAGGGATGGATGGAGAACCAAACCCCCTTCAGATGGGGAAATGGATGGAGAACCAAACCCCCTTCAGATGGAGGGATGGATGGAGAACCAAACCCCCTTCAGATGGAGAGATGGATGGAAAACCAAACCCCCTTCGGATGGAGGGATGGATGGAGAACCAAACCCCCTTCAGATGGAGGGATGGAGAACAAAACCCCCTTCAGATGGAGGGATGGAGAAACAAATCCCCTTCAGATGGAGGGATGGAGAACCACACCCCCTTCAGATGGAGGGATGGATGGAGAACCAAACCCCCTTCAGATGGAGGCATGGATGGAGAACCACACCCCCTTCAGATGGAGGGATGGAGAACCACACCCCCTTCAGATGGAGGGATGGATGGAGAACCAAACCCCCTTCAGATGGAGGGATGGATTGAGAACCACACCCCCTTCAGATGGAGGGATGGATGGAGAACCAAACCCCCTGCAGATGGAGGGATGGATGGAGAACCAAACCCCCTTCAGATGGAAGGATGGATGGAGAACCACACCCCCTTCAGATGGAGGGATGGAGAACCACACCCCCTTCAGATGGAGGGATGGAGAACCAGACCCCCTTCAGATGGAGGGATGGAGAACCACACCCCCTTCATATGGAGGGATGGATGGAGAACCACACCCCCTTCAGATTGAGGGATGGAGAACCACACCCCCTTCAGATGGAGGGATGGATGGAGAACCACACCCCCTTCAGATGGAGGGATGGATGGAGAACCAAACCCCCTTCAGATGGAGGGATGGATGGAGAACCAAACCCCCTTCAGATGGAGGGATGGAGAACCACACCCCCTTCAGATGGACGGATGGATGGAGAACAAAACCCCCTTCAGATGGAGGGATGAATGGAGAAACAAACCCCCTTCAGATGGAGGGATGGAGAACCACACCCCCTTCAGATGGAGGGATGGATGGAGAACCAGACCCCCTTCAGATGGAGGGATGGATGGAGAACCACACCCTCTTCAGATGGAGGGATGGATGGAGAACCAAACCCTCTTCAGATGGAGGGATGGAGAACCAAACCCCCTTCAGATGGAAGGATGGATGGAGAACCACACCCGCTTCAGATGGAGGGATGGAGAACCAAACCCCCTTCATATGGAGGGATGGATGGAGAACCAAACCCCCTTCAGATGGAGGGATGGAGAACCAAACCCCCTTCAGATGGAAGGATAGAGAACCACACCCCCTTCAGATGGAGGGATGAATGGAGAACCACACCCCCTTCAGATGGAGGGATGGATGGAGAACCACACCCCCTTCAGATGGAGGGATGGAGAACCACACCCCCTTCATATGGAGGGATGGATGGAGAACCAAACCCCCTTCAGATGGAGGGATGGAGAACCACACCCCCTTCAGATGGAGGGATGGATGGAGAACCACACCCCCTTCAGATGGAAGGATAGAGAACCACACCCCATTCAGATGGAGGGATGGAGAACCAAACCCCCTTCAGATGGAGGGATGGATGGAGAACCAAACCCCCTTCAGATGGAGGGATGGATGGAGAACCAAACCCCCTTCAGATGGAGGGATGGATGGAGAACCAAACCCCCTTCAGATGGAAGGATGGATGGAGAACCACACCCCCTTCAGATGGAAGGATAGAGAACCACACGCCCTTCAGATGGAGGGATGGATGGAGAACCACACCCCCTTCAGATGGAGGGATGGAGAACCAAACCCCCTTCAGATGGAGGGATGGATGGAGAACCAAACCCCCTTCAGATGGAGGGATGGATTGAGAACCACACCCCCTTCAGATGGAGGGATGGATGGAGAACCAAACCCCCTTCAGATGGAGGGATGGATGGAGAACCAAACCCCCTTCAGATGGAAGGATGGATGGAGAACCACACCCCCTTCAGATGGAGGGATGGATGGAGAACCACACCCCCTTCAGATTGAGGGATGGAGAATCACACCCCTTTCAGATGGAGGGATGGATGGAGAACCACACCCCCTTCAGATGGAGGGATGGAGAACCACACCCCCTTCAGATGGAGGGATGGATGGAGAACCAAACCCCCTTCAGATGGAGGGATGGATGGAGAACCAAACCCCCATCAGATGAAGGGATGGAGAACCACAACCCCTTCAGACGGAGGGATGAATGGAGAACCACACCCCCTTCAGATGGAGGGATGGAGAACCAAACCCCCTTCAGATGGAGGGATGAATGG
Organism: Coregonus ussuriensis; assembly: GCA_031479575.1. Lineage (NCBI taxonomy): Eukaryota > Metazoa > Chordata > Actinopteri > Salmoniformes > Salmonidae > Coregonus > Coregonus ussuriensis. Next base: position 50,228,009 of record CM062490.1, read on the forward strand.
AGAACCAATCCCCCTTCAGATGGAGGGATGGATGGAGAACCAAACCCCCTTCAGATGGAGAAATGGATGGAGAACCAAACCCCCTTCAGATGGAGGGATGGATGGAGAACCAAACCCCCTTCAGATGGAGAGATGGATGGAAAACCAAACCCCCTTCGGATGGAGGGATGGATGGAGAACCAAACCCCCTTCAGATGGAGGGATGGAGAACAAAACCCCCTTCAGATGGAGGGATGGAGAAACAAATCCCCTTCAGATGGAGGGATGGAGAACCACACCCCCTTCAGATGGAGGGATGGATGGAGAACCAAACCCCCTTCAGATGGAGGCATGGATGGAGAACCACACCCCCTTCAGATGGAGGGATGGAGAACCACACCCCCTTCAGATGGAGGGATGGATGGAGAACCAAACCCCCTTCAGATGGAGGGATGGATGGAGAACCAAACCCCCTTCAGTTGGATGGATGGAGAACCACAACCCCTTCAGATGGAGGGATGGATGGAGAACCAAACCCCCTTCAGATGGAGAGATGGATGGAGAACCAAACCCCCTTCAGATGGAGGGATGGATGGAGAACCAAATCCCCTTCAGATGGAGAGATGGATGGAGAACCAAACCCCCTTCAGATGGAGGGATGGATGGAGAACCACACCCCCTTCAGATGGAGAGATGGATGGAGAACCAAACCCCCTTCAGATGGAGGGATGGATGGAGAACCACACCCCCTTCAGATGGAGGGATGGATGGAGAACCAAACCCCCTTCAGATGGAGGGATGGAGAACCACACCCTCTTCAGATGGAGGGATGGATGGAGAACCAAACCCCCTTCAGATGGAGGGATGGATGGAGAACCAAACCCCCTTCAGATGGAGGGATGGATGGAGAACAAACCCCCTTCAGATGGAGGGATGGATGGAGAACCAAACCCCCTTCAGATGGAGAGATGGATGGAGAACCAAACCCCCTTCAGATGGAGGGATGGATGGAGAACCAAACCCCCTTCAGATGGAGGGATGGATGGAGAACCAAACCCCCTTCAGATGGAGGGATGGATGGAGAACCACACCCCCTTCAGATGGAGAGATGGATGGAGAACCAAACCCCCTTCAGATGGAGGGATGGATGGAGAACCAAACCCCCTTCAGATGAAGGGATGGATGGAGAACCACACCCCCTTCAGATGGAGAGATGGATGGAGAACCAAACCCCCTTCAGATGGAGGGATGGATGGAGAACCACACCCCCTTCAGATGGAGAGATGGATGGAGAACCAAACCCCCTTCAGATGGAGAGATGGATGGAGAACCAAACCCCCTTCAGATGGAGGGATGGATGGAGAACCAAACCCCCTTCAGATGGAGGGATGGATGGAGAACCAAACCCCCTTCAGATGGAGGGATGGATGGAGAACCACACCCCCTTCAGATGGAGAGATGGATGGAGAACCAAACCCCCTTCAGATGGAGGGATGGAGAACCACACCCCCTTCAGATGGAGGGATGGATGGAGAACCACACCCCCTTCAGATGGAGGGATGGAGAACCAAACCCCCTTCAGATAGAGAGATGGATGGAGAACCAAACCCCCTTCAGATGGAGGGATGGATGGAGAACCAAACCCCCTTCAGATGGAGGGATGGATTGAGAACCACACCCCCTTCAGATGGAGGGATGGATGGAGAACCAAACCCCCTTCAGATGGAGGGATGGATGGAGAACCAAACCCCCTTCAGATGGAAGGATGGATGGAGAACCACACCCCCTTCAGATGGAGGGATGGATGGAGAACCACACCCCCTTCAGATTGAGGGATGGAGAATCACACCCCTTTCAGATGGAGGGATGGATGGAGAACCACACCCCCTTCAGATGGAGGGATGGAGAACCACACCCCCTTCAGATGGAGGGATGGATGGAGAACCAAACCCCCTTCAGATGGAGGGATGGATGGAGAACCAAACCCCCATCAGATGAAGGGATGGAGAACCACAACCCCTTCAGACGGAGGGATGAATGGAGAACCACACCCCCTTCAGATGGAGGGATGGAGAACCAAACCCCCTTCAGATGGAGGGATGAATGGAGAACCAATCCCCCTTCAGATGGAGGGATGGATGGAGAACCAAACCCCCTTCAGATGGAGAAATGGATGGAGAACCAAACCCCCTTCAGATGGAGGGATGGATGGAGAACCAAACCCCCTTCAGATGGAGAGATGGATGGAAAACCAAACCCCCTTCGGATGGAGGGATGGATGGAGAACCAAACCCCCTTCAGATGGAGGGATGGAGAACAAAACCCCCTTCAGATGGAGGGATGGAGAAACAAATCCCCTTCAGATGGAGGGATGGAGAACCACACCCCCTTCAGATGGAGGGATGGATGGAGAACCAAACCCCCTTCAGATGGAGGGATGGAGAAACAAATCCCCTTCAGATGGAGGGATGGAGAACCACACCCCCTTCAGATGGAGGCATGGATGGAGAACCACACCCCCTTCAGATGGAGGGATGGAGAACCACACCCCCTTCAGATGGAGGGATGGATGGAGAACCAAACCCCCTTCAGATGGAGGGATGGATGGAGAACCAAACCCCCTTCAGATGGAGGGATGGAGAACCACACCCCCTTCAGATGGAGGGATGGATGGAGAACCACACCCCCTTCAGATGGAGAGATGGATGGAGCACGACACCCCCTTCAGATGGAGGGATGGATGGAGAACCAAACCCCCTTCAGATGGAGGGATGGATGGAGAACCAAACCCCCTTCAGTTGGATGGATGGAGAACCACAACCCCTTTAGATAGAGGGATGGATGGAGAACCAAACCCCCTTCAGATGGAGAGATGGATGGAGAACCAAACCCCCTTCAGATGGAGGGATGGATGGAGAACCAAATCCCCTTCAGATGGAGAGATGGATGGAGAACCAAACCCCCTTCAGATGGAGGGATGGATGGAGAACCACACCCCCTTCAGATGGAGAGATGGATGGAGAACCAAACCCCCTTCAGATGGAGGGATGGATGGAGAACCACACCCCCTTCAGATGGAGGGATGGATGGATAACCACACCCCCTTCAGATGGAGGGATGGAGAACCACACCCTCTTCAGATGGAGGGATGGATGGAGAACCAAACCCCCTTCAGATGGAGGGATGGATGGAGAACCAAACCCCCTTCAGATGGAGGGATGGATGGAGAACAAACCCCCTTCAGATGGAGGGATGGATGGAGAACCAAACCCCCTTCAGATGGAGAGATGGATGGAGAACCAAACCCCCTTCAGATGGAGGGATGGATGGAGAACCAAACCCCCTTCAGATGGAGGGATGGATGGAGAACCAAACCCCCTTCAGATGGAGGGATGGATGGAGAACCACACCCCCTTCAGATGGAGAGATGGATGGAGAACCAAACCCCCTTCAGATGGAGGGATGGATGGAGAACCAAACCCCCTTCAGATGGAGGGATGGATGGAGAACCACACCCCCTTCAGATGGAGAGATGGATGGAGAACCAAACCCCCTTCAGATGGAGGGATGGATGGAGAACCACACCCCCTTCAGATGGAGAGATGGATGGAGAACCAAACCCCCTTCAGATGGAGAGATGGATGGAGAACCAAACCCCCTTCAGATGGAGGGATGGATGGAGAACCAAACCCCCTTCAGATGGAGGGATGGATGGAGAACCAAACCCCCTTCAGATGGAGGGATGGATGGAGAACCACACCCCCTTCAGATGGAGAGATGGATGGAGAACCAAACCCCCTTCAGATGGAGGGATGGAGAACCACACCCCCTTCAGATGGAGGGATGGATGGAGAACCACACCCCCTTCAGATGGAGGGATGGAGAACCAAACCCCCTTCAGATAGAGAGATGGATGGAGAACCAAACCCCCTTCAGATGGAGGGATGGATGGAGAACCAAACCCCCTTCAGATGGAGGGATGGATGGAGAACCAAACCCCCTTCAGATGGAGGGATGGATGGAGAACCAAACCCCCTTCAGATGGAGGGATGGATGGAGAACCAAACCCCCTTCAGATGGAGGGATGGATGGAGAACCACACCCCCTTCAGATGGAGGGATGGAGAACCACACCCCCTTCAGATGGAGGGATGGATGGAGAACCAAACCCCCTTCAGATGGAGGGATGGATGGAGAACCAAACCCCCATCAGATGAAGGGATGGAGAACCACAACCCCTTCAGACGGAGGGATGAATGGAGAACCACACCCCCTTCAGATGGAGGGATGGAGAACCAAACCCCCTTCAGATGGAGGGATGAATGGAGAACCAATCCCCCTTCAGATGGAGGGATGGATGGAGAACCAAACCCCCTTCAGATGGAGAGATGGATGGAGAACCAAACCCCCTTCAGATGGAGGGATGGATGGAGAACCAAACCCCCTTCAGATGGAGAGATGGATGGAAAACCAAACCCCCTTCGGATGGAGGGATGGATGGAGAACCAAACCCCCTTCAGATGGAGGGATGGAGAACAAAACCCCCTTCAGATGGAGGGATGGAGAAACAAATCCCCTTCAGATGGAGGGATGGAGAACCACACCCCCTTCAGATGGAGGGATGGATGGAGAACCAAACCCCCTTCAGATGGAGGCATGGATGGATAACCACACCCCCTTCAGATGGAGGGATGGAGAACCACACCCCCTTCAGATGGAGGGATGGATGGAGAACCAAACCCCCTTCAGATGGAGGGATGGATGGAGAACCAAACCCCCTTCAGATGGAGGGATGGAGAACCACACCCCCTTCAGATGGAGGGATGGATGGAGAACCACACCCCCTTCAGATGGAGAGATGGATGGAGAACCACACCCCCTTCAGATGGAGGGATGGATGGAGAACCAAACCCCCTTCAGATGGAGGGATGGATGGAGAACCAAACCCCCTTCAGTTGGATGGATGGAGAACCACAACCCCTTCAGATGGAGGGATGGATGGAGAACCAAACCCCCTTCAGATGGAGAGATGGATGGAGAACCAAACCCCCTTCAGATGGAGGGATGGATGGAGAACCAAATCCCCTTCAGATGGAGAGATGGATGGAGAACCAAACCCCCTTCAGATGGAGGGATGGATGGAGAACCACACCCCCTTCAGATGGAGAGATGGATGGAGAACCAAACCCCCTTCAGATGGAGGGATGGATGGAGAACCACACCCCCTTCAGATGGAGGGATGGATGGATAACCACACCCCCTTCAGATGGAGGGATGGAGAACCACACCCTCTTCAGATGGAGGGATGGATGGAGAACCAAACCCCCTTCAGATGGAGGGATGGATGGAGAACCAAACCCCCTTCAGATGGAGGGATGGATGGAGAACCAAACCCCCTTCAGATGGAGGGATGGATGGAGAACCAAACCCCCTTCAGATGGAGAGATGGATGGAGAACCAAACCCCCTTCAGATGGAGGGATGGATGGAGAACCACACCCCCTTCAGATGGAGGGATGGATGGATAACCACACCCCCTTCAGATGGAGGGATGGAGAACCACACCCTCTTCAGATGGAGGGATGGATGGAGAACCAAACCCCCTTCAGATGGAGGGATGGATGGAGAACCAAACCCCCTTCAGATGGAGGGATGGATGGAGAACCAAACCCCCTTCAGATGGAGGGATGGATGGAGAACCAAACCCCCTTCAGATGGAGGGATGGATGGAGAACCACACCCCCTTCAGATGGAGAACCAAACCCCCTTCAGATGGAGGGATGGATGGAGAACCAAACCCCCTTCAGATGGAGGGATGGATGGAGAACCACACCCCCTTCAGATGGAGAGATGGATGGAGAACCAAACCCCCTTCAGATGGAGGGATGGATGGAGAACCACACCCCCTTCAGATGGAGAGATGGATGGAGAACCAAACCCCCTTCAGATGGAGAGATGGATGGAGAACCAAACCCCCTTCAGATGGAGGGATGGATGGAGAACCAAACCCCCTTCAGATGGAGGGATGGATGGAGAACCAAACCCCCTTCAGATGGAGGGATGGATGGAGAACCACACCCCCTTCAGATGGAGAGATGGATGGAGAACCAAACCCCCTTCAGATGGAGGGATGGAGAACCACACCCCCTTCAGATGGAGGGATGGATGGAGAACCACACCCCCTTCAGATGGAGGGATGGAGAACCAAACCCCCTTCAGATAGAGAGATGGATGGAGAACCAAACCCCCTTCAGATGGAGGGATGGATGGAGAACCAAACCCCCTTCAGATGGAGGGATGGATGGAGAACCAAACCCCCTTCAGATGGAGGGATGGATGGAGAACCAAACCCCCTTCAGATGGAGGGATGGATGGAGAACCAAACCCCCTTCAGATGGAGGGATGGATGGAGAACCAAACCCCCTTCAGATGGAGGGATGGATGGAGAACCAAACCCCCTTCAGATGGAGGGATGGATGGAGAACCAAACCCCCATCAGATGGAGGGATGGATGGAGAACCAAACCCCCTTCAGATGGATGGATGGAGAACCAAACCCCCTTCAGATGGAGAGATGGATGGAGAGAATAAAACAAGAGAAGAAAAGGAAATCAGACAGGAAGAGTTCAACAAATTAAAAGCTCTAGAAAGTCATCTGGAAATAAAATGCACATTATCAATTGACTTGGTTTGTTTGGGGGTTGTTGGGTGTGTGTGTGTGTGTGTGTGTGTGTGTGTGTGTGTGTGTGTGTGCGTGTGTGTGTGCGTGTGTGTGCGCATATGAGTGTGTGTGTGCGTGCACGTGCAAATGTATGTAGCTGTGGGTGTGGCAGTTCGGATATTGAACGACCTAATAAATGTCAGGTTGCCATGGTAGCACCGTTGAGGACAATATCCCTTAACAAAGTCCACAAAGCTGAGACATTAACTTGAGTTAATTAGGAATACAATAATGCCAGCGATGAGAAGAGTCCAAGGTCTCCACCTCTCTCCCTCTGGGCTGCAAGGGTCTGGAGAGGTGACGATGGAGGATGTGGGGAATGGAGGGAAACGTGTGGACGATTGGACGGATTCTGGAGCTTCTCTGTGCTCACGGTGTGTGTGTGTGTGTGTGTGTGTGTGTGTGTGTGTGTGTGTGAGTGTGAGCTGTATTGGGCTAACCTGGTTACATAGCAGAGCTGTATTGGGCTAACCTGGTTATATAACAGAGACTAAGCTGAATACAGAGGTAGTAAAATAGATGTTATATCAATGACACTAATCTGAATACAAGAAGGTTAAATTACATAGTCTCCATGAGTTGCTGTTTCCCAATTGTCCGTTTCGTAGATGACAAGCGAAGACTGTTTTCAGTAGAACCCATGGGACGGTGGGTATGAAGTCCTCTGTGTGTGTTTGGTAATGGAGTTGATGCCGCAAGTTCTAGTTCCTATTGTCATGTGGTGTCTAGATGAGGGAGGAGAGATCTAAGCTGTGTGGTGTTTTGGTAAAAATTGGCCTCCAATAAAACAAGCGTTCATCTTGGAAATGTAAACACACAAACACACACAAAGGTGTTGAGTATTGATTCTGCACGCTGTGAAAATGACAACTGTATCTTTATGTAAGGTGTTTTGTGTGTCTCCATGTGTCTTCGCAGTGTGCTAATGTGTTGCTTCAATTCCCAGCAGTCTCCAGTAGCTCTGTATTCAGACTAGATGTCTACAGTCAGTAGTCTCTAGTAGCTCTGTATTCAGACTAGAGGTCTACAGTCAGTAGTCTCCAGTAGCTCTGTATTCAGACTAGAGGTCTAGAGTAAGTAGTCTCTAGTAGCTCTGTATTCAGACTAGAGGTCTAGAGTAAGTAGTCTCTAGTAGCTCTGTATTCAGACTAGAGGTCTACAGTCAGTAGTCTCCAGTAGCTCTGTATTCAGACTAGAGGTCTAGAGTAAGTAGTCTCTAGTAGCTCTGTATTCAGACTAGAGGTCTACAGTCAGTAGTCTCTAGTAGCTCTGTATTCAGACTAGAGTTCTACAGTCAGTAGTCTCTAGTAGCTCTGTATTCAGACTAGAGGTCTACAGTCAGTAGTCTCCAGTAGCTCTGTATTCACACTAGAGGTCTACAGTCAGTAGTCTCCAGTAGCTCTGTATTCAGACTAGAGGTCTACAGTAAGTAGTCTAGTAGCTCTGTATTCAGATTAGTGGTCTACAGTCAGTATTCTCCAGTAGCTCTGTATTCAGACTAGAGGTCTACAGTCAGTAGCCTCTAGTAGCTCTGTATTCAGACTAGAGGTCTACAGTCAGTAGTCTAGTAGCTCTGTATTCAGACTAGAGGTCAACAGTCAGTAGTCTCCTGTAGCTCTGTATTCAGACTAGAGGTCTACAGTCAGTAGTCTCTAGTAGCTCTGTATTCAGACTAGAGGTCTACAGTCAGTAGTCTAGTAGCTCTGTATTCAGACTAGAGGTCAACAGTCAGTAGTCTCTAGTAGCTCTGTATTCAGACTAGAGGTCTACAGTCAGTAGTCTCTAGTAGCTCTGTATTCAGACTAGAGGTCTACAGTCAGTAGTCTCTAGTAGCTCTGTATTCAGACTAGAGGTCTACAGTCAGTAGTCTCCAGTAGCTCTGTATTCAGACTAGAGGTCTAGAGTAAGTAGTCTCTAGTAGCTCTGTATTCAGACTAGAGGTCTACAGTCAGTAGTCTCCAGTAGCTCTGTATTCAGACTAGAGGTCTAGAGTAAGTAGTCTCTAGTAGCTCTGTATTCAGACTAGAGGTCTACAGTCAGTAGTCTCTAGTAGCTCTGTATTCAGACTAGAGTTCTACAGTCAGTAGTCTCTAGTAGCTCTGTATTCAGACTAGAGGTCTACAGTCAGTAGTCTCCAGTAGCTCTGTATTCACACTAGAGGTCTACAGTCAGTAGTCTCCAGTAGCTTTGTATTCAGACTAGAGGTCTACAGTAAGTAGTCTAGTAGCTCTGTATTCAGACTAGTGGTCTACAGTCAGTATTCTCCAGTAGCTCTGTATTCAGACTAGAGGTCTACAGTCAGTAGTCTCTAGTAGCTCTGTATTCAGACTAGAGGTCTACAGCCAGTAGTCTCCAGTAGCTCTGTATTCAGACTAGAGGTCTACAGTCAGTAGTCTCTAGTAGCTCTGTATTCAGACTAGAGGTCTACAGTCAGTAGTCTCCAGTAGCTCTGTATTCAGACTAGAGGTCTACAGCAAGTAGTCTCTAGTAGCTCTGTATTCAGACTAGAGGTCTACAGTCAGTAGTCTCCAGTAGCTCTGTATTCAGACTAGAGGTCTACAGTCAGTAGTCTCTAGTAGCTCTGTATTCAGACTAGAGTTCTACAGTCAGTAGTCTCTAGTAGCTCTGTATTCAGACTAGAGGTCTACAGTCAGTAGTCTCCAGTAGCTCTGTATTCACACTAGAGGTCTACAGTCAGTAGTCTAGTAGCTCTGTATTCAGACTAGAGGTCTACAGTCAGTAGTCTCTAGTAGCTCTGTATTCAGACTAGAGTTCTACAGTCAGTAGTCTCTAGTAGCTCTGTATTCAGACTAGAGGTCTACAGTCAGTAGTCTCCAGTAGCTCTGTATTCACACTAGAGGTCTACAGTCAGTAGTCTAGTAGCTCTGTATTCAGACTAGAGTTCTACAGTCAGTAGCCTCTAGTAGCTCTGTATTCAGTCTAGAGGTCTACAGTCAGTAGTCTAGTAGTTCTGTATTCAGACTAGAGGTCTACAGTCAGTAGTCTAGTAGATCTGTATTCAGACTAGAGGTCAACAGTCAGTAGTCTCTAGTAGCTCTGTATTCAGACTAGAGGTCTACAGTCAGTAGTCTCTAGTAGCTCTGTATTCAGACTAGAAGTCTACAGTCAGTAGTCTCCAGTAGCTCTGTATTCAGACTAGAGGTCTAGAGTAAGTAGTCTCTAGTAGCTCTGTATTCAGACTAGAGGTCTACAGTCAGTAGTCTCCAGTAGCTCTGTATTCAGACTAGAGGTCTAGAGTAAGTAGTCTCTAGTAGCTCTGTATTCAGACTAGAGGTCTACAGTCAGTAGTCTCTAGTAGCTCTGTATTCAGACTAGAGTTCTACAGTCAGTAGTCTCTAGTAGCTCTGTATTCAGACTAGAGGTCTACAGTCAGTAGTCTCCAGTAGCTCTGTATTCACACTAGAGGTCTACAGTCAGTAGTCTCCAGTAGCTCTGTATTCAGACTAGAGGTCTACAGTAAGTAGTCTAGTAGCTCTGTATTCAGACAAGTGGTCTACAGTCAGTATTCTCTAGTAGCTCTGTATTCAGACTAGAGGTCTAGAGTAAGTAGTCTCTAGTAGCTCTGTATTCAGACTAGAGGTCTACAGTCAGTAGTCTCCAGTAGCTCTGTATTCAGACTAGAGGTCTAGAGTAAGTAGTCTCTAGTAGCTCTGTATTCAGACTAGAGGTCTACAGTCAGTAGTCTCTAGTAGCTCTGTATTCAGACTAGAGTTCTACAGTCAGTAGTCTCTAGTAGCTCTGTATTCAGACTAGAGGTCTACAGTCAGTAGTCTCCAGTAGCTCTGTATTCACACTAGAGGTCTACAGTCAGTAGTCTCCAGTAGCTCTGTATTCAGACTAGAGGTCTACAGTAAGTAGTCTAGTAGCTCTGTATTCAGATTAGTGGTCTACAGTCAGTAGTCTAGTAGCTCTGTATTCAGACTAGAGGTCAACAGTCAGTAGTCTCCTGTAGCTCTGTATTCAGACTAGAGGTCTACAGTCAGTAGTCTCTAGTAGCTCTATATTCAGACTAGAGGTCTACAGTCAGTAGTCTAGTAGCTCTGTATTCAGACTAGAGGTCAACAGTCAGTAGTCTCTAGTAGCTCTGTATTCAGACTAGAGGTCTACAGTCAGTAGTCTCTAGTAGCTCTGTATTCAGACTAGAGGTCTACAGTCAGTAGTCTCTAGTAGCTCTGTATTCAGACTAGAGGTCTACAGTCAGTAGTCTCCAGTAGCTCTGTATTCAGACTAGAGGTCTAGAGTAAGTAGTCTCTAGTAGCTCTGTATTCAGACTAGAGTTCTACAGTCAGTAGTCTCCAGTAGCTCTGTATTCAGACTAGAGGTCTAGAGTAAGTAGTCTCTAGTAGCTCTGTATTCAGACTAGAGGTCTACAGTCAGTAGTCTCTAGTAGCTCTGTATTCAGACTAGAGTTCTACAGTCAGTAGTCTCTAGTAGCTCTGTATTCAGACTAGAGGTCTACAGTCAGTAGTCTCCAGTAGCTCTGTATTCACACTAGAGGTCTACAGTCAGTAGTCTCCAGTAGCTCTGTATTCAGACTAGAGGTCTACAGTAAGTAGTCTAGTAGCTCTGTATTCAGACTAGTGGTCTACAGTCAGTATTCTCCAGTAGCTCTGTATTCAGACTAGAGGTCTACAGTCAGTAGTCTCTAGTAGCTCTGTATTCAGACTAGAGGTCTACAGCCAGTAGTCTCCAGTAGCTCTGTATTCAGACTAGAGGTCTACAGTCAGTAGTCTCTAGTAGCTCTGTATTCAGACTAGAGGTCTACAGTCAGTAGTCTCCAGTAGCTCTGTATTCAGACTAGAGGTCTACAGCAAGTAGTCTCTAGTAGCTCTGTATTCAGACTAGAGGTCTACAGTCAGTAGTCTCCAGTAGCTCTGTATTCAGACTAGAGGTCTACAGTCAGTAGTCTCTAGTAGCTCTGTATTCAGACTAGAGTTCTACAGTCAGTAGTCTCTAGTAGCTCTGTATTCAGACTAGAGGTCTACAGTCAGTAGTCTCCAGTAGCTCTGTATTCACACTAGAGGTCTACAGTCAGTAGTCTAGTAGCTCTGTATTCAGACTAGAGGTCTACAGTCAGTAGTCTCTAGTAGCTCTGTATTCAGACTAGAGTTCTACAGTCAGTAGTCTCTAGTAGCTCTGTATTCAGACTAGAGGTCTACAGTCAGTAGTCTCCAGTAGCTCTGTATTCACACTAGAGGTCTACAGTCAGTAGTCTAGTAGCTCTGTATTCAGACTAGAGTTCTACAGTCAGTAGCCTCTAGTAGCTCTGTATTCAGTCTAGAGGTCTACAGTCAGTAGTCTAGTAGTTCTGTATTCAGACTAGAGGTCTACAGTCAGTAGTCTAGTAGATCTGTATTCAGACTAGAGGTCAACAGTCAGTAGTCTCTAGTAGCTCTGTATTCAGACTAGAGGTCTACAGTCAGTAGTCTCTAGTAGCTCTGTATTCAGACTAGAAGTCTACAGTCAGTAGTCTCCAGTAGCTCTGTATTCAGACTAGAGGTCTAGAGTAAGTAGTCTCTAGTAGCTCTGTATTCAGACTAGAGGTCTACAGTCAGTAGTCTCCAGTAGCTCTGTATTCAGACTAGAGGTCTAGAGTAAGTAGTCTCTAGTAGCTCTGTATTCAGACTAGAGGTCTACAGTCAGTAGTCTCTAGTAGCTCTGTATTCAGACTAGAGTTCTACAGTCAGTAGTCTCTAGTAGCTCTGTATTCAGACTAGAGGTCTACAGTCAGTAGTCTCCAGTAGCTCTGTATTCACACTAGAGGTCTACAGTCAGTAGTCTCCAGTAGCTCTGTATTCAGACTAGAGGTCTACAGTAAGTAGTCTAGTAGCTCTGTATTCAGACAAGTGGTCTACAGTCAGTATTCTCTAGTAGCTCTGTATTCAGACTAGAGGTCTAGAGTAAGTAGTCTCTAGTAGCTCTGTATTCAGACTAGAGGTCTACAGTCAGTAGTCTCCAGTAGCTCTGTATTCAGACTAGAGGTCTACAGTCAGTAGTCTAGTAGATCTGTATTCAGACTAGAGGTCAACAGTCAGTAGTCTCTAGTAGCTCTGTATTCAGACTAGAGGTCTACAGTCAGTAGTCTCTAGTAGCTCTGTATTCAGACTAGAAGTCTACAGTCAGTAGTCTCCAGTAGCTCTGTATTCAGACTAGAGGTCTAGAGTAAGTAGTCTCTAGTAGCTCTGTATTCAGACTAGAGGTCTACAGTCAGTAGTCTCCAGTAGCTCTGTATTCAGACTAGAGGTCTAGAGTAAGTAGTCTCTAGTAGCTCTGTATTCAGACTAGAGGTCTACAGTCAGTAGTCTCTAGTAGCTCTGTATTCAGACTAGAGTTCTACAGTCAGTAGTCTCTAGTAGCTCTGTATTCAGACTAGAGGTCTACAGTCAGTAGTCTCCAGTAGCTCTGTATTCACACTAGAGGTCTACAGTCAGTAGTCTCCAGTAGCTCTGTATTCAGACTAGAGGTCTACAGTAAGTAGTCTAGTAGCTCTGTATTCAGACAAGTGGTCTACAGTCAGTATTCTCCAGTAGCTCTGTATTCAGACTAGAGGTCTACAGTCAGTAGTCTCTAGTAGCTCTGTATTCAGACTAGAGGTCTACAGCCAGTAGTCTCCAGTAGCTCTGTATTCAGACTAGAGGTCTACAGTCAGTAGTCTCTAGTAGCTCTGTATTCAGACTAGAGGTCTACAGTCAGTAGTCTCCAGTAGCTCTGTATTCAGACTAGAGGTCTACAGTAAGTAGTCTCTAGTAGCTCTGTATTCAGACTAGAGGTCTACAGTCAGTAGTCTCCAGTAGCTCTGTATTCAGACTAGAGGTCTACAGTCAGTAGTCTCCAGTAACTCTGTATTCAGACTAGAGGTCTACAGTCAGTAGTCTAGTAGCTCTGTATTCAGACTAGAGTTCTACAGTCAGTAGCCTCTAGTAGCTCTGTATTCAGTCTAGAGGTCTACAGTCAGTAGTCTAGTAGCTCTGTATTCAGACTAGAGGTCTACAGTCAGTAGTCTCTAGTAGCTCTGTATTCAGACTAGAGTTCTACAGTCAGTAGTCTCTAGTAGCTCTGTATTCAGACTAGAGGTCTACAGTCAGTAGTCTCCAGTAGCTCTGTATTCACACTAGAGGTCTACAGTCAGTAGTCTAGTAGCTCTGTATTCAGACTAGAGTTCTACAGTCAGTAGCCTCTAGTAGCTCTGTATTCAGTCTAGAGGTCTACAGTCAGTAGTCTAGTAGCTCTGTATTCAGACTAGAGGTCTACAGTCAGTAGTCTCTAGTAGCTCTGTATTCAGACTAGAGTTCTACAGTCAGTAGTCTCTAGTAGCTCTGTATTCAGACTAGAGGTCTACAGTCAGTAGTCTCCAGTAGCTCTGTATTCACACTAGAGGTCTACAGTCAGTAGTCTAGTAGCTCTGTATTCAGACTAGAGTTCTACAGTCAGTAGCCTCTAGTAGCTCTGTATTCAGTCTAGAGGTCTACAGTCAGTAGTCTAGTAGTTCTGTATTCAGACTAGAGGTCTACAGTCAGTAGTCTAGTAGATCTGTATTCAGACTAGAGGTCAACAGTCAGTAGTCTCTAGTAGCTCTGTATTCAGACTAGAGGTCTACAGTCAGTAGTCTCTAGTAGCTCTGTATTCAGACTAGAAGTCTACAGTCAGTAGTCTCCAGTAGCTCTGTATTCAGACTAGAGGTCTAGAGTAAGTAGTCTCTAGTAGCTCTGTATTCAGACTAGAGGTCTACAGTCAGTAGTCTCCAGTAGCTCTGTATTCAGACTAGAGGTCTAGAGTAAGTAGTCTCTAGTAGCTCTGTATTCACACTAGAGGTCTACAGTCAGTAGTCTAGTAGCTCTGTATTCAGACTAGAGTTCTACAGTCAGTAGCCTCTAGTAGCTCTGTATTCAGTCTAGAGGTCTACAGTCAGTAGTCTAGTAGTTCTGTATTCAGACTAGAGGTCTACAGTCAGTAGTCTAGTAGATCTGTATTCAGACTAGAGGTCAACAGTCAGTAGTCTCTAGTAGCTCTGTATTCAGACTAGAGGTCTACAGTCAGTAGTCTCTAGTAGCTCTGTATTCAGACTAGAAGTCTACAGTCAGTAGTCTCCAGTAGCTCTGTATTCAGACTAGAGGTCTAGAGTAAGTAGTCTCTAGTAGCTCTGTATTCAGACTAGAGGTCTACAGTCAGTAGTCTCCAGTAGCTCTGTATTCAGACTAGAGGTCTAGAGTAAGTAGTCTCTAGTAGCTCTGTATTCAGACTAGAGGTCTACAGTCAGTAGTCTCTAGTAGCTCTGTATTCAGACTAGAGTTCTACAGTCAGTAGTCTCTAGTAGCTCTGTATTCAGACTAGAGGTCTACAGTCAGTAGTCTCCAGTAGCTCTGTATTCACACTAGAGGTCTACAGTCAGTAGTCTCCAGTAGCTCTGTATTCAGACTAGAGGTCTACAGTCAGTAGTCTCCAGTAGCTCTGTATTCAGACTAGAGGTCTACAGCAAGTAGTCTCTAGTAGCTCTGTATTCAGACTAGAGGTCTACAGTCAGTAGTCTCCAGTAGCTCTGTATTCAGACTAGATGTCTACAGTCAGTAGTCTCTAGTAGCTCTGTATTCAGACTAGAGTTCTACAGTCAGTAGTCTCTAGTAGCTCTGTATTCAGACTAGAGGTCTACAGTCAGTAGTCTCCAGTAGCTCTGTATTCACACTAGAGGTCTACAGTCAGTAGTCTAGTAGCTCTGTATTCAGACTAGAGTTCTACAGTCAGTAGCCTCTAGTAGCTCTGTATTCAGTCTAGAGGTCTACAGTCAGTAGTCTAGTAGCTCTGTATTCAGACTAGAGGTCTACAGTCAGTAGTCTCTAGTAGCTCTGTATTCAGACTAGAGTTCTACAGTCAGTAGTCTCTAGTAGCTCTGTATTCAGACTAGAGGTCTACAGTCAGTAGTCTCCAGTAGCTCTGTATTCACACTAGAGGTCTACAGTCAGTAGTCTAGTAGCTCTGTATTCAGACTAGAGTTCTACAGTCAGTAGCCTCTAGTAGCTCTGTATTCAGTCTAGAGGTCTACAGTCAGTAGTCTAGTAGTTCTGTATTCAGACTAGAGGTCTACAGTCAGTAGTCTAGTAGATCTGTATTCAGACTAGAGGTCAACAGTCAGTAGTCTCTAGTGGCTCTGTATTCAGACTAGAGGTCTACAGTCAGTAGTCTCTAGTAGCTCTGTATTCAGACTAGAAGTCTACAGTCAGTAGTCTCCAGTAGCTCTGTATTCAGACTAGAGGTCTAGAGTAAGTAGTCTCTAGTAGCTCTGTATTCAGACTAGAGGTCTACAGTCAGTAGTCTCCAGTAGCTCTGTATTCAGACTAGAGGTCTAGAGTAAGTAGTCTCTAGTAGCTCTGTATTCAGACTAGAGGTCTACAGTCAGTAGTCTCTAGTAGCTCTGTATTCAGACTAGAGTTCTACAGTCAGTAGTCTCTAGTAGCTCTGTATTCAGACTAGAGGTCTACAGTCAGTAGTCTCCAGTAGCTCTGTATTCACACTAGAGGTCTACAGTCAGTAGTCTCCAGTAGCTCTGTATTCAGACTAGAGGTCTACAGTAAGTAGTCTAGTAGCTCTGTATTCAGACAAGTGGTCTACAGTCAGTATTCTCCAGTAGCTCTGTATTCAGACTAGAGGTCTAGAGTAAGTAGTCTCTAGTAGCTCTGTATTCAGACTAGAGGTCTACAGTCAGTAGTCTCCAGTAGCTCTGTATTCAGACTAGAGGTCTAGAGTAAGTAGTCTCTAGTAGCTCTGTATTCAGACTAGAGGTCTACAGTCAGTAGTCTCTAGTAGCTCTGTATTCAGACTAGAGTTCTACAGTCAGTAGTCTCTAGTAGCTCTGTATTCAGACTAGAGGTCTACAGTCAGTAGTCTCCAGTAGCTCTGTATTCACACTAGAGGTCTACAGTCAGTAGTCTCCAGTAGCTCTGTATTCAGACTAGAGGTCTACAGTAAGTAGTCTAGTAGCTCTGTATTCAGATTAGTGGTCTACAGTCAGTATTCTCCAGTAGCTCTGTATTCAGACTAGAGGTCTACAGTCAGTAGCCTCTAGTAGCTCTGTATTCAGACTAGAGGTCTACAGTCAGTAGTCTAGTAGCTCTGTATTCAGACTAGAGGTCAACAGTCAGTAGTCTCCTGTAGCTCTGTATTCAGACTAGAGGTCTACAGTCAGTAGTCTCTAGTAGCTCTGTATTCAGACTAGAGGTCAACAGTCAGTAGTCTCTAGTAGCTCTGTATTCAGACTAGAGGTCTACAGTCAGTAGTCTCTAGTAGCTCTGTATTCAGACTAGAGGTCTACAGTCAGTAGTCTCTAGTAGCTCTGTATTCAGACTAGAGGTCTACAGTCAGTAGTCTCCAGTAGCTCTGTATTCAGACTAGAGGTCTAGAGTAAGTAGTCTCTAGTAGCTCTGTATTCAGACTAGAGGTCTACAGTCAGTAGTCTCCAGTAGCTCTGTATTCAGACTAGAGGTCTAGAGTAAGTAGTCTCTAGTAGCTCTGTATTCAGACTAGAGGTCTACAGTCAGTAGTCTCTAGTAGCTCTGTATTCAGACTAGAGTTCTACAGTCAGTAGTCTCTAGTAGCTCTGTATTCAGACTAGAGGTCTACAGTCAGTAGTCTCCAGTAGCTCTGTATTCACACTAGAGGTCTACAGTCAGTAGTCTCCAGTAGCTCTGTATTCAGACTAGAGGTCTACAGTAAGTAGTCTAGTAGCTCTGTATTCAGACTAGTGGTCTACAGTCAGTATTCTCCAGTAGCTCTGTATTCAGACTAGAGGTCTACAGTCAGTAGTCTCTAGTAGCTCTGTATTCAGACTAGAGGTCTACAGCCAGTAGTCTCCAGTAGCTCTGTATTCAGACTAGAGGTCTACAGTCAGTAGTCTCCAGTAGCTCTGTATTCAGACTAGAGGTCTACAGCAAGTAGTCTCTAGTAGCTCTGTATTCAGACTAGAGGTCTACAGTCAGTAGTCTCCAGTAGCTCTGTATTCAGACTAGAGGTCTACAGTCAGTAGTCTCTAGTAGCTCTGTATTCAGACTAGAGTTCTACAGTCAGTAGTCTCTAGTAGCTCTGTATTCAGACTAGAGGTCTACAGTCAGTAGTCTCCAGTAGCTCTGTATTCACACTAGAGGTCTACAGTCAGTAGTCTAGTAGCTCTGTATTCAGACTAGAGTTCTACAGTCAGTAGCCTCTAGTAGCTCTGTATTCAGTCTAGAGGTCTACAGTCAGTAGTCTAGTAGTTCTGTATTCAGACTAGAGGTCTACAGTCAGTAGTCTAGTAGATCTGTATTCAGACTAGAGGTCAACAGTCAGTAGTCTCTAGTAGCTCTGTATTCAGACTAGAGGTCTACAGTCAGTAGTCTCTAGTAGCTCTGTATTCAGACTAGAAGTCTACAGTCAGTAGTCTCCAGTAGCTCTGTATTCAGACTAGAGGTCTAGAGTAAGTAGTCTCTAGTAGCTCTGTATTCAGACTAGAGGTCTACAGTCAGTAGTCTCCAGTAGCTCTGTATTCAGACTAGAGGTCTAGAGTAAGTAGTCTCTAGTAGCTCTGTATTCAGACTAGAGGTCTACAGTCAGTAGTCTCTAGTAGCTCTGTATTCAGACTAGAGTTCTACAGTCAGTAGTCTCTAGTAGCTCTGTATTCAGACTAGAGGTCTACAGTCAGTAGTCTCCAGTAGCTCTGTATTCACACTAGAGGTCTACAGTCAGTAGTCTCCAGTAGCTCTGTATTCAGACTAGAGGTCTACAGTAAGTAGTCTAGTAGCTCTGTATTCAGACAAGTGGTCTACAGTCAGTATTCTCCAGTAGCTCTGTATTCAGACTAGAGGTCTACAGTCAGTAGTCTCTAGTAGCTCTGTATTCAGACTAGAGGTCTACAGCCAGTAGTCTCCAGTAGCTCTGTATTCAGACTAGAGGTCTACAGTCAGTAGTCTCTAGTAGCTCTGTATTCAGACTAGAGGTCTACAGTCAGTAGTCTCCAGTAGCTCTGTATTCAGACTAGAGGTCTACAGTAAGTAGTCTCTAGTAGCTCTGTATTCAGACTAGAGGTCTACAGTCAGTAGTCTCCAGTAGCTCTGTATTCAGACTAGAGGTCTACAGTCAGTAGTCTCCAGTAGCTCTGTATTCAGACTAGAGGTCTACAGTCAGTAGTCTCCAGTAGCTCTGTATTCAGACTAGAGGTCTACAGTAAGTAGTCTCTAGTAGCTCTGTATTCAGACTAGAGGTCTACAGTCAGTAGTCTCCAGTAGCTCTGTATTCACACTAGAGGTCTACAGTCAGTAGTCTCCTGCAGCTCTGTATTCAGACTAGAGGTCTACAGTCAGTAGTCTCTAGTAGCTCTGTATTCAGACTAGAGGTCTACAGCCAGTAGTCTCCAGTAGCTCTGTATTCAGACTAGAGGTCTACAGTCAGTAGTCTCCAGTAGCTCTGTATTCAGACTAGAGGTCTACAGCAAGTAGTCTCTAGTAGCTCTGTATTCAGACTAGAGGTCTACAGTCAGTAGTCTCCAGTAGCTCTGTATTCAGACTAGAGGTCTACAGTCAGTAGTCTCTAGTAGCTCTGTATTCAGACTAGAGTTCTACAGTCAGTAGTCTCTAGTAGCTCTGTATTCAGACTAGAGGTCTACAGTCAGTAGTCTCCAGTAGCTCTGTATTCACACTAGAGGTCTACAGTCAGTAGTCTAGTAGCTCTGTATTCAGACTAGAGTTCTACAGTCAGTAGCCTCTAGTAGCTCTGTATTCAGTCTAGAGGTCTACAGTCAGTAGTCTAGTAGTTCTGTATTCAGACTAGAGGTCTACAGTCAGTAGTCTAGTAGATCTGTATTCAGACTAGAGGTCAACAGTCAGTAGTCTCTAGTAGCTCTGTATTCAGACTAGAGGTCTACAGTCAGTAGTCTCTAGTAGCTCTGTATTCAGACTAGAAGTCTACAGTCAGTAGTCTCCAGTAGCTCTGTATTCAGACTAGAGGTCTAGAGTAAGTAGTCTCTAGTAGCTCTGTATTCAGACTAGAGGTCTACAGTCAGTAGTCTCCAGTAGCTCTGTATTCAGACTAGAGGTCTAGAGTAAGTAGTCTCTAGTAGCTCTGTATTCAGACTAGAGGTCTACAGTCAGTAGTCTCTAGTAGCTCTGTATTCAGACTAGAGTTCTACAGTCAGTAGTCTCTAGTAGCTCTGTATTCAGACTAGAGGTCTACAGTCAGTAGTCTCCAGTAGCTCTATATTCACACTAGAGGTCTACAGTCAGTAGTCTCCAGTAGCTCTGTATTCAGACTAGAGGTCTACAGTAAGTAGTCTAGTAGCTCTGTATTCAGACAAGTGGTCTACAGTCAGTATTCTCCAGTAGCTCTGTATTCAGACTAGAGGTCTACAGTCAGTTGTCTCTAGTAGCTCTGTATTCAGACTAGAGGTCTAAAGCCAGTAGTCTCCAGTAGCTCTGTATTCAGACTAGAGGTCTACAGTCAGTAGTCTCTAGTAGCTCTGTATTCAGACTAGAGGTCTACAGTCAGTAGTCTCCAGTAGCTCTGTATTCAGACTAGAGGTCTACAGTAAGTAGTCTCTAGTAGCTCTGTATTCAGACTAGAGGTCTACAGTCAGTAGTCTCCAGTAGCTCTGTATTCAGACTAGAGGTCTACAGTCAGTAGTCTCCAGTAGCTCTGTATTCAGACTAGAGGTCTACAGTCAGTAGTCTCCAGTAGCTCTGTATTCAGACTAGAGGTCTACAGTAAGTAGTCTCTAGTAGCTCTGTATTCAGACTAGAGGTCTACAGTCAGTAGTCTCCAGTAGCTCTGTATTCACACTAGAGGTCTACAGTCAGTAGTCTCCTGCAGCTCTGTATTCAGACTAGAGGTCTACAGTCAGTAGTCTCCAGTAGCTCTGTATTCAGACTAGAGGTCTACAGTCAGTAGTCTCCAGTATCTCTGTATTCAGACTAGAGGTCTACAGTCAGTAGTCTCCTGTAGCTCTGTATTCATACTAGAGGTCTACAGTCAGTAGTCTCCAGTAGCTCTGTATTCAGACTAGATGTCTACAGTCAGTAGTCTCTAGTAGCTCTGTATTCAGATTAGAGGTCTACAGTAAGTAGTCTCTAGTAGCTCTGTATTCAGACTAGAGGTCTACAGTCAGTAGTCTCTAGTAGCTCTGTATTCAGACTAGAGGTCTACAGTCAGTAGTCTCCAGTAGCTCTGTATTCAGACTAGAGATCTACAGTCAGTAGTCTCCAGTAGCTCTGTATTCAGACTAGAGGTCTACAGTCAGTAGTCTCCAGTAGCTCTGTATTCAGACTAGAGGTCTGCAGTCAGTAGTCTCTAGTAGCTCTGTATTCAGACTAGAGGTCTACAATAAGTAGTATCTAGTAGCTCTGTATTCAGACTAGAGGTCTACAGTCAGTAGTCTCCAGTAGCTCTGTATTCAGACTAGAGGTCTACAGTCAGTAGTCTCCAGTAGCTCTGTATTCAGACTAGAGGTCTAAAGTCAGTAGTCTCTAGTAGCTCTGTATTCAGACTAGAGGTCTACAGTCAGTAGTCTCCAGTAGCTCTGTATTCAGACTAGAGGTCTAGAGTAAGTAGTCTCTAGTAGCTCTGTATTCAGACTAGAGGTCTAGAGTAAGTAGTCTCTAGTAGCTCTGTATTCAGACTAGAGTTCTACAGTCAGTAGTCTCCAGTAGCTCTGTATTCAGACTAGAGGTCTAGAGTAAGTAGTCTCTAGTAGCTCTGTATTCAGACTAGAGGTCTACAGTCAGTGGTCTCTAGTAGCTCTGTATTCAGACTAGAAGTCTACAGTCAGTAGTCTCCAGTAGCTCTGTATTCAGACTAGAGGTCTAGAGTAAGTAGTCTCTAGTAGCTCTGTATTCAGACTAGAGGTCTACAGTCAGTAGTCTCCAGTAGCTCTGTATTCAGACTAGAGGTCTAGAGTAAGTAGTCTCTAGTAGCTCTGTATTCAGACTAGAGGTCTACAGTCAGTAGTCTCTAGTAGCTCTGTATTCAGACTAGAGTTCTACAGTCAGTAGTCTCTAGTAGCTCTGTATTCAGACTAGAGGTCTACAGTCAGTAGTCTCCAGTAGCTCTGTATTCACACTAGAGGTCTACAGTCAGTAGTCTCCAGTAGCTCTGTATTCAGACTAGAGGTCTACAGTAAGTAGTCTAGTAGCTCTGTATTCAGACAAGTGGTCTACAGTCAGTATTCTCCAGTAGCTCTGTATTCAGACTAGAGGTCTAGAGTAAGTAGTCTCTAGTAGCTCTGTATTCAGACTAGAGGTCTACAGTCAGTAGTCTCCAGTAGCTCTGTATTCAGACTAGAGGTCTAGAGTAAGTAGTCTCTAGTAGCTCTGTATTCAGACTAGAGGTCTACAGTCAGTAGTCTCTAGTAGCTCTGTATTCAGACTAGAGGTCTACAGTCAGTAGTCTCTAGTAGCTCTGTATTCAGACTAGAGGTCTACAGTCAGTAGTCTCCAGTAGCTCTGTATTCAGACTAGAGGTCTACAGTCAGTAGTCTCCAGTAGCTCTGTATTCAGACTAGAGGTCTACAGTCAGTAGTCTCAGTAGCTCTGTATTCAGACTAGAGGTCTACAGTCAGTAGTCTCTAGTAGCTCTGTATTCAGACTAGAGGTCTACAGTCAGTAGTCTCTAGTAGCTCTGTATTCAGACTAGAGGTCTACAGTCAGTAGTCTCAGTAGCTCTGTATTCAGACTAGAGGTCTACAGTCAGTAGTCTCAGTAGCTCTGTATTCAGACTAGAGGTCTACAGTCAGTAGTCTCCAGTAGCTCTGTATTCAGACTAGAGGTCTACAGTCAGTAGTCTCAGTAGCTCTGTATTCAGACTAGAGGTCTACAGTCAGTAGTCTCAGTAGCTCTGTATTCAGACTAGAGGTCTACAGTCAGTAGTCTCTAGTAGCTCTGTATTCAGACTAGAGGTCTACAGTCAGTAGTCTCTAGTAGCTCTGTATTCAGACTAGAGGTCTACAGTCAGTAGTCTCCAGTAGCTCTGTATTCAGACTAGAGGTCTAGAGTAAGTAGTCTCTAGTAGCTCTGTATTCAGACTAGAGGTCTACAGTCAGTAGTCTCCAGTAGCTCTGTATTCAGACTAGAGGTCTAGAGTAAGTAGTCTCTAGTAGCTCTGTATTCAGACTAGAGGTCTACAGTCAGTAGTCTCTAGTAGCTCTGTATTCAGACTAGAGGTCTACAGTCAGTAGTCTCTAGTAGCTCTGTATTCAGACTAGAGGTCTACAGTCAGTAGTCTCAGTAGCTCTGTATTCACACTAGAGGTCTACAGTCAGTAGTCTCCAGTAGCTCTGTATTCAGACTAGAGGTCTACAGTAAGTAGTCTAGTAGCTCTGTATTCAGACTAGAGGTCTACAGTCAGTAGTCTCCAGTAGCTCTGTATTCAGACTAGAGGTCTACAGTCAGTAGTCTCTAGTAGCTCTGTATTCAGACTAGAGGTCTACAGTCAGTAGTCTCCAGTAGCTCTGTATTCAGACTAGAGGTCTACAGTCAGTAGTCTCCAGTAGCTCTGTATTCAGACTAGAGGTCTACAGTCAGTAGTCTCTAGTAGCTCTGTATTCAGACTAGAGGTCTACAGTCAGTAGTCTCCAGTAGCTCTGTATTCAGACTAGAGGTCTACAGTCAGTAGTCTCTAGTAGCTCTGTATTCAGACTAGAGGTCTACAGTCAGTAGTCTCCTAGTAGCTCTGTATTCAGACTAGAGGTCTACAGTCAGTAGTCTCCAGTAGCTCTGTATTCAGACTAGAGGTCTACAGTCAGTAGTCTCCAGTAGCTCTGTATTCAGACTAGAGGTCTACAGTCAGTAGTCTCAGTAGCTCTGTATTCAGACTAGAGGTCTACAGTCAGTCTCTAGTAGCTCTGTATTCAGACTAGAGGTCTACAGTCAGTAGTCTCAGTAGCTCTGTATTCAGACTAGAGGTCTACAGTCAGTAGTCTAGTAGCTCTGTATTCAGACTAGAGGTCTACAGTCAGTAGTCTCTAGTAGCTCTGTATTCAGACTAGAGGTCTACAGTCAGTAGTCTCTAGTAGCTCTGTATTCAGACTAGAGGTCTACAGTCAGTAGTCTCCAGTAGCTCTGTATTCAGACTAGAGGTCTAGAGTAAGTAGTCTCTAGTAGCTCTGTATTCAGACTAGAGGTCTACAGTCAGTAGTCTCCAGTAGCTCTGTATTCAGACTAGAGGTCTACAGTCAGTAGTCTCTAGTAGCTCTGTATTCAGACTAGAGGTCTACAGTCAGTAGTCTCTAGTAGCTCTGTATTCAGACTAGAGGTCTACAGTAAGTAGTCTCTAGTAGCTCTGTATTCAGACTAGAGGTCTACAGTCAGTAGTCTCCTGCAGCTCTGTATTCACACTAGAGGTCTACAGTCAGTAGTCTCCAGTAGCTCTGTATTCAGACTAGAGGTCTACAGTCAGTAGTCTCTAGTAGCTCTGTATTCAGACTAGAGGTCTACAGTCAGTATTCTCCAGTAGCTCTGTATTCAGACTAGAGGTCTACAGTCAGTAGTCTCTAGTAGCTCTGTATTCAGACTAGAGGTCAACAGTCAGTAGTCTCCAGTAGCTCTGTATTCAGACTAGAGGTCTACAGTCAGTAGTCTCTAGTAGCTCTGTATTCAGACTAGAGGTCTACAGTCAGTAGTCTCCAGTAGCTCTGTATTCAGACTAGAGGTCTACAGTCAGTAGTCTCTAGTAGCTCTGTATTCAGACTAGAGGTCTACAGTCAGTAGTCTCCAGTAGCTCTGTATTCAGACTAGAGGTCTACAGTCAGTAGTCTCCAGTAGCTCTGTATTCAGACTAGAGGTCTACAGTCAGTAGTCTCCAGTAGCTCTGTATTCAGACTAGAGGTCTACAGTAAGTAGTCTCTAGTAGCTCTGTATTCAGACTAGAGGTCTACAGTCAGTAGTCTCCAGTAGCTCTGTATTCAGACTAGAGGTCTACAGTCAGTAGTCTCCTGTAGCTCTGTATTCAGACTAGAGGTCTACAGTCAGTAGTCTCCAGTAGCTCTGTATTCAGACTAGAGGTCTACAGTCAGTAGTCTCTAGTAGCTCTGTATTCAGACTAGAGGTCTACAGTCAGTAGTCTCCAGTAGCTCTGTATTCAGACTAGAGGTCTACAGTCAGTAGTCTCTAGTAGCTCTGTATTCAGACTAGAGGTCTACAGTCAGTAGTCTCAGTAGCTCTGTATTCAGACTAGAGGTCTACAGTCAGTAGTCTCAGTAGCTCTGTATTCAGACTAGAGGTCTACAGTCAGTAGTCTCTAGTAGCTCTGTATTCAGACTAGAGGTCTACAGTCAGTAGTCTCAGTAGCTCTGTATTCAGACTAGAGGTCTACAGTCAGTAGTCTCTAGTAGCTCTGTATTCAGACTAGAGGTCTACAGTCAGTAGTCTCCAGTAGCTCTGTATTCAGACTAGAGGTCTACAGTCAGTAGTCTCTAGTAGCTCTGTATTCAGACTAGAGGTCTACAGTCAGTAGTCTCTAGTAGCTCTGTATTCAGACTAGAGGTCTACAGTCAGTAGTCTCAGTAGCTCTGTATTCAGACTAGAGGTCTACAGTCAGTAGTCTCTAGTAGCTCTGTATTCAGACTAGAGGTCTACAGTCAGTAGTCTCTAGTAGCTCTGTATTCAGACTAGAGGTCTACAGTCAGTAGTCTCAGTAGCTCTGTATTCAGACTAGAGGTCTACAGTCAGTAGTCTCTAGTAGCTCTGTATTCAGACTAGAGGTCTACAGTCAGTAGTCTCAGTAGCTCTGTATTCAGACTAGAGGTCTACAGTCAGTAGTCTCCAGTAGCTCTGTATTCAGACTAGAGGTCTACAGTCAGTAGTCTCCAGTAGCTCTGTATTCAGACTAGAGGTCTACAGTCAGTAGTCTCCAGTAGCTCTGTATTCAGACTAGAGGTCTACAGTCAGTAGTCTCAGTAGCTCTGTATTCAGACTAGAGGTCTACAGTCAGTAGTCTCTAGTAGCTCTGTATTCAGACTAGAGGTCTACAGTCAGTAGTCTCTAGTAGCTCTGTATTCAGACTAGAGGTCTACAGTCAGTAGTCTCTAGTAGCTCTGTATTCAGACTAGAGGTCTACAGTCAGTAGTCTCCAGTAGCTCTGTATTCAGACTAGAGGTCTACAGTCAGTAGTCTCCAGTAGCTCTGTATTCAGACTAGAGGTCTACAGTCAGTAGTCTCTAGTAGCTCTGTATTCAGACTAGAGGTCTACAGTCAGTAGTCTCCAGTAGCTCTGTATTCAGACTAGAGGTCTACAGTCAGTAGTCTCTAGTAGCTCTGTATTCAGACTAGAGGTCTACAGTCAGTAGTCTCCAGTAGCTCTGTATTCAGACTAGAGGTCTACAGTCAGTAGTCTCCAGTAGCTCTGTATTCAGACTAGAGGTCTACAGTCAGTAGTCTCCAGTAGCTCTGTATTCAGACTAGAGGTCTACAGTCAGTAGTCTCTAGTAGCTCTGTATTCAGACTAGAGGTCTACAGTCAGTAGTCTCTAGTAGCTCTGTATTCAGACTAGAGGTCTACAGTCAGTAGTCTCCTAGTAGCTCTGTATTCAGACTAGAGGTCTACAGTCAGTAGTCTCCAGTAGCTCTGTATTCAGACTAGAGGTCTACAGTCAGTAGTCTCTAGTAGCTCTGTATTCAGACTAGAGGTCTACAGTCAGTAGTCTCCAGTAGCTCTGTATTCAGACTAGAGGTCTACAGTCAGTAGTCTCCAGTAGCTCTGTATTCAGACTAGAGGTCTACAGTCAGTAGTCTCAGTAGCTCTGTATTCAGACTAGAGGTCTACAGTCAGTAGTCTCCAGTAGCTCTGTATTCAGACTAGAGGTCTACAGTCAGTAGTCTCCAGTAGCTCTGTATTCAGACTAGAGGTCTACAGTCAGTAGTCTCCAGTAGCTCTGTATTCAGACTAGAGGTCTACAGTCAGTAGTCTCTAGTAGCTCTGTATTCAGACTAGAGGTCTACAGTCAGTAGTCTCCAGTAGCTCTGTATTCAGACTAGAGGTCTACAGTCAGTAGTCTCCTAGTAGCTCTGTATTCAGACTAGAGGTCTACAGTCAGTAGTCTCCAGTAGCTCTGTATTCAGACTAGAGGTCTACAGTCAGTAGTCTCTAGTAGCTCTGTATTCAGACTAGAGGTCTACAGTCAGTAGTCTCCAGTAGCTCTGTATTCAGACTAGAGGTCTACAGTCAGTAGTCTCCAGTAGCTCTGTATTCAGACTAGAGGTCTACAGTCAGTAGTCTCCAGTAGCTCTGTATTCAGACTAGAGGTCTACAGTCAGTAGTCTCCAGTAGCTCTGTATTCAGACTAGAGGTCTACAGTCAGTAGTCTCCTGCAGCTCTGTATTCAGACTAGAGGTCTACAGTCAGTAGTCTCCAGTAGCTCTGTATTCAGACTAGAGGTCTACAGTCAGTAGTCTCTAGTAGCTCTGTATTCAGACTAGAGGTCTACAGTCAGTAGTCTCTAGTAGCTCTGTATTCAGACTAGAGGTCTACAGTCAGTAGTCTCTAGTAGCTCTGTATTCAGACTAGAGGTCTACAGTCAGTAGTCTCCAGTAGCTCTGTATTCAGACTAGAGGTCTACAGTCAGTAGTCTCCAGTAGCTCTGTATTCAGACTAGAGGTCTACAGTCAGTAGTCTCTAGTAGCTCTGTATTCAGACTAGAGGTCTACAGTCAGTAGTCTCCAGTAGCTCTGTATTCAGACTAGAGGTCTACAGTCAGTAGTCTCCAGTAGCTCTGTATTCAGACTAGAGGTCTACAGTCAGTAGTCTCTAGTAGCTCTGTATTCAGACTAGAGGTCTACAGTCAGTAGTCTCCAGTAGCTCTGTATTCAGACTAGAGGTCTACAGTCAGTAGTCTCTAGTAGCTCTGTATTCAGACTAGAGGTCTACAGTCAGTAGTCTCCAGTAGCTCTGTATTCAGACTAGAGGTCTACAGTCAGTAGTCTCCAGTAGCTCTGTATTCAGACTAGAGGTCTACAGTCAGTAGTCTCTAGTAGCTCTGTATTCAGACTAGAGGTCTACAGTCAGTAGTCTCTAGTAGCTCTGTATTCAGACTAGAGGTCTACAGTCAGTAGTCTCCAGTAGCTCTGTATTCAGACTAGAGGTCTACAGTCAGTAGTCTCCAGTAGCTCTGTATTCAGACTAGAGGTCTACAGTCAGTAGTCTCAGTAGCTCTGTATTCAGACTAGAGGTCTACAGTCAGTAGTCTCCAGTAGCTCTGTATTCAGACTAGAGGTCTACAGTCAGTAGTCTCTAGTAGCTCTGTATTCAGACTAGAGGTCTACAGTCAGTAGTCTCCAGTAGCTCTGTATTCAGACTAGAGGTCTACAGTCAGTAGTCTCTAGTAGCTCTGTATTCAGACTAGAGGTCTACAGTCAGTAGTCTCCAGTAGCTCTGTATTCAGACTAGAGGTCTACAGTCAGTAGTCTCCAGTAGCTCTGTATTCAGACTAGAGGTCTACAGTCAGTAGTCTCCAGTAGCTCTGTATTCAGACTAGAGGTCTACAGTCAGTAGTCTCCAGTAGCTCTGTATTCAGACTAGAGGTCTACAGTCAGTAGTCTCCAGTAGCTCTGTATTCAGACTAGAGGTCTACAGTCAGTAGTCTCTAGTAGCTCTGTATTCAGACTAGAGGTCTACAGTCAGTAGTCTCCAGTAGCTCTGTATTCAGACTAGAGGTCTACAGTCAGTAGTCTCTAGTAGCTCTGTATTCAGACTAGAGGTCTACAGTCAGTAGTCTCCAGTAGCTCTGTATTCAGACTAGAGGTCTACAGTCAGTAGTCTCTAGTAGCTCTGTATTCAGACTAGAGGTCTACAGTCAGTAGTCTCTAGTAGCTCTGTATTCAGACTAGAGGTCTACAGTCAGTAGTCTCCAGTAGCTCTGTATTCAGACTAGAGGTCTACAGTCAGTAGTCTCTAGTAGCTCTGTATTCAGACTAGAGGTCTACAGTCAGTAGTCTCCAGTAGCTCTGTATTCAGACTAGAGGTCTACAGTCAGTAGTCTCTAGTAGCTCTGTATTCAGACTAGAGGTCTACAGTCAGTAGTCTCCAGTAGCTCTGTATTCAGACTAGAGGTCTACAGTCAGTAGTCTCTAGTAGCTCTGTATTCAGACTAGAGGTCTACAGTCAGTAGTCTCTAGTAGCTCTGTATTCAGACTAGAGGTCTACAGTCAGTAGTCTCTAGTAGCTCTGTATTCAGACTAGAGGTCTACAGTCAGTAGTCTCAGTAGCTCTGTATTCAGACTAGAGTTCTACAGTCAGTAGCCTCTAGTAGCTCTGTATTCAGTCTAGAGGTCTACAGTCAGTAGTCTAGTAGCTCTGTATTCAGACTAGAGGTCTACAGTCAGTAGTCTCTAGTAGCTCTGTATTCAGACTAGAGTTCTACAGTCAGTAGTCTCTAGTAGCTCTGTATTCAGACTAGAGGTCTACAGTCAGTAGTCTCCAGTAGCTCTGTATTCACACTAGAGGTCTACAGTCAGTAGTCTAGTAGCTCTGTATTCAGACTAGAGTTCTACAGTCAGTAGCCTCTAGTAGCTCTGTATTCAGTCTAGAGGTCTACAGTCAGTAGTCTAGTAGCTCTGTATTCAGACTAGAGGTCTACAGTCAGTAGTCTCCAGTAGCTCTGTATTCAGACTAGAGGTCTGCAGTCAGTAGTCTCTAGTAGCTCTGTATTCAGACTAGAGGTCTACAATAAGTAGTATCTAGTAGCTCTGTATTCAGACTAGAGGTCTACAGTCAGTAGTCTCCAGTAGCTCTGTATTCAGACTAGAGGTCTACAGTCAGTAGTCTCCAGTAGCTCTGTATTCAGACTAGAGGTCTAAAGTCAGTAGTCTCTAGTAGCTCTGTATTCAGACTAGAGGTCTACAGTCAGTAGTCTCTGGTATCTCTGTATTCAGACTAGAGGTCTACAGCAGTGGCGGCTCCTGAAAAAATTCTCAGGAGGGGCAATTTTTCTGATGATTTAGGTGATCTACACACATTTTAAAAAAGATATGTCCAGCAACAACATGAAGACAGGGGTAGCATATAAGTCAATACCAGAAGCATTTATTGACTGATCTCAAAAGTGTTGGCTTACAAAATCAAAATAAGTTATCACAGTAAAAATAATCAAGGGTGTTCTTTCACATTCCTCAACACTGCATAAACAATATGCATTTCCATAAACAAATGAAATAAGAATGAAAACAGAATTTGAAAGTAATTTCTAGAAAAGGTAAACACAGCTATCTGTATGGCTTTGTAAAAATGAACAACCATATTCTGGCCAATTGTATAGATTTGTAAATATGAACAACCATATTCTGGCCAATTGTATAGATTTGTAAAAATGAACATGAACAGATTTTTATTTTTATTACTTTTTTTAAAATGAAAAAAAAACTTTTAAACAACATCAACTGTGAACTGATTTGGGCGTGTGTGTGTTAAAGAGACAGACAGGGAGGGACAAAGAGAGAGAGAGGCTACATTACTTGTACTGAAACTGTTCTCTTCTCTGTTTCAATACAGCAAAGCGTTCAATGACTTTCTCATTGAAATCAGGCATGCTGAGGACTAGTTCCCTCTCCATGGAAAGCATGGCCAGTGCATTCAGACGTTCCTGGCCCATTGAATTTCGCAGGAATGTCTTAACTCGTGTCAAATTTTCCAACTTTTTTAATTAAGTCATTAAGATCAATTTCCAAAAGATGATTTTTTTATTTTTTTATTCCTCTTTTTAGTCAACTTTAGCATGGGATCATAAGCTTATGAGCACCACTGCACAGTACACATAGTATATAAAATAAGATAGATTACACCACTGGCCATATATAATGAGAATAATGTGATTTCAAACACAAATGCAGTCTCCTTTCATGCATACATTTTCAAATAAAGCTCTGCTTTGAGAAAGATCGAATGATATTGTTTAATCTTACCTTATGGCCTGCACACTGCTTGTGAAGCTGTCGAGGGCACGTTTGATAAAGACAGCATCGATGTCCTTCTTCTGTAGCTTCTGGTACAGAATGTCGACGTGGGGCATGATTTTGTGAAAAAGCCGCAGGAAAAAAATAAAATCTTCATCATGTAGCATCCTCACGTAACCAGATGCCTCTCTCACAGTAAGCTGGTCAAATGAACCCAATGAACCCATCCGGATGGCTTCAAAACATTCTATGAGGTCGTCTCGATTCTCGTAGACAGTTTTCACGACTCTGCTTAGTAGAAACCTGTTGAATTATTAAATTTGGTCTGGGAGGTCCTAATTGTTTCGTTGCCAATTTATCTTGATTTGTTCGCCGACAAAAAGGAACTTCTTTCAAAGAGACAATCGAGTTGGACTGAAGCCTAGCCATTTTGATAGTAGTAGTGAATTGATTGAGGCTGCTACCTGGTCTTTTCTTAGTTACGTTCATTCGTGGTTACGTTATGTATGACGAAAGCGCGTAAGTGCAAGCCCACAGACACCCATAGAGAATGTATTGAAAGCTTTGAAATGTGAAACAAATAGATTTTACATGACAGGCTATGAGAGACTTCTGGGCGATTTTCAACCTGACTGAAATCGCCCAAAAAACGGGCGGGGCCATTTGAAGCACGACTTTAGCCTGATTTGACATTTAGTGGCTGTCAGATCAGACGTGAACACTGATAACTGCTGTTGCCGAGATATAATTTTTTATAAATTTATTTACAATTTTTTTTATTTTTTTTATTTTTATTTTTTATAATTGATTAGAAAAAAAATCCCTTCCTTTTCCCGTTTGGCAGTGCGTCGCCCATATCGCCCTATTGAACAAGCCGTCCCTGCTGTCGAGGGCACGTTTGATAAAGACAGCATCGATGTCCTTCTTCTGTAGCTTCTGGTACAGAATGTCGACGTGGGGCATGATTTTGTGAAAAAGCCGCAGGAAAAAAATAAAATCTTCATCATGTAGCATCCTCACGTAACCAGATGCCTCTCTCACAGTAAGCTGGTCAAATGAACCCAATGAACCCATCCGGATGGCTTCAAAACATTCTATGAGGTCGTCTCGATTCTCGTAGACAGTTTTCACGACTCTGCTTAGTAGAAACCTGTTGAATTATTAAATTTGGTCTGGGAGGTCCTAATTGTTTCGTTGCCAATTTATCTTGATTTGTTCGCCGACAAAAAGGAACTTCTTTCAAAGAGACAATCGAGTTGGACTGAAGCCTAGCCATTTTGATAGTAGTAGTGAATTGATTGAGGCTGCTACCTGGTCTTTTCTTAGTTACGTTCATTCGTGGTTACGTTATGTATGACGAAAGCGCGTAAGTGCAAGCCCACAGACACCCATAGAGAATGTATTGAAAGCTTTGAAATGTGAAACAAATAGATTTTACATGACAGGCTATGAGAGACTTCTGGGCGATTTTCAACCTGACTGAAATCGCCCAAAAAACGGGCGGGGCCATTTGAAGCACGACTTTAGCCTGATTTGACATTTAGTGGCTGTCAGATCAGACGTGAACACTGATAACTGCTGTTGCCGAGATATAATTTTTTATAAATTTATTTACAATTTTTTTTATTTTTTTTATTTTTATTTTTTATAATTGATTAGAAAAAAAATCCCTTCCTTTTCCCGTTTGGCAGTGCGTCGCCCATATCGCCCTATTGAACAAGCCGTCCCTGGTCTACAGTAAGTAGTCTCTAGTAGCTCTGTATTCAGACTAGAGATCTACAGTCAGTAGTCTCTGGTATCTCTGTATTCAGACTAGAGGTCTACAGTCAGTAGTCTCCAGTAGCTCTGTATTCAGACTAGAGGTCTACAGTCAGTAGTCTCCAGTAGCTCTGTATTCAGACTAGAGGTCTACAGTCAGTAGTTTCCAGTAGCTCTGTATTCAGACTAGAGGTCTGCAGTCAGTAGTCTCTAGTAGCTCTGTATTCAGACTAGAGGTCTACAGTCAGTAGTCTCTAGTAGCTCTGTATTCAGACTAGAGGTCTACAGTCAGTAGTCTCTGGTATCTCTGTATTCAGACTAGAGGTCTACAGTAAGTAGTCTCTAGTAGCTCTGTATTCAGACTAGAGATCTACAGTCAGTAGTCTCTGGTATCTCTGTATTGAGACTAGAGGTCTACAGTCAGTAGTCTCCAGTAGCTCTGTATTCAGACTAGAGGTCTACAGTCAGTAGACTCCAGTAGCTCTGTATTCAGACTAGAGGTCTACAGTCAGTAGTCTCTAGTAGCTCTGTATTCAGACTAGAGGACTACAGTCAGTAGTCTCCAGTAGCTCTGTATTCAGACTAGAGGTCTACATTCAGTAGTCTCTAGTAGCTCTGTATTCAGACTAGAGGTCTACAGCAAGTAGTCTCCAGTAGCTCTGTATTCAGACTAGAGGTCTACAGTCAGTAGTCTATTAGCTCTGTATTCAGACTAGAGGTCTACAGTAAGTAGTCTCCAGTAGCTCTGTATTCAGACTAGAGGTCTACAGTCAGTAGTCTCTAGTAGCTCTGTATTCAGACTAGAGGTCTACAGTCAGTAGTCTCCAGTAGCTCTGTATTCAGACTAGAGGTCTACAGTCAGTAGTCTCCAGTAGCTCTGTATTCAGACTAGAGGTCTACAGTCAGTAGTCTCTAGTAGCTCTGTATTCAGACTAGAGGTATACAGTCAGTAGTCTCTAGTAGCTCTGTATTCAGACTAGAGGTCTACAGTCAGTAGTCTCCAGTAGCTCTGTATTCACACTAGAGGTCTACAGTCAGTAGTCTCCAGTAGCTCTGTATTCAGACTAGATGTCTACAGTAAGTAGTCTAGTAGCTCTTTATTCAGACTAGAGGTCTACAGTCAGTAGTCTCCTGCAGCTCTGTATTCATACTAGAGGTCTACAGTCAGTAGTCTCCAGTATATCTGTATTCAGACTAGAGGTCTACAGTCAGTAGTCTCCTGCAGCTCTGTATTCAGACTAGAGGTCTACAGTCAGTAGTCTCTAGTAGCTCTGTATTCAGTCTAGAGGTCTACAGTCAGTAGTCTGCAGTAGCTCTGTATTCAGACTAGAGGTCTACAGTCAGTAGTCTCCATTGGCTCTGTATTCAGACTAGAGGTCTACAGTCAGTAGTCTCCAGTAGCTCTGTATTCAGACTAGATGTCTACAGTAAGTAGTCTAGTAGCTCTTTATTCAGACTAGAGGTCTACAGTCAGTAGTCTCCTGCAGCTCTGTATTCATACTAGAGGTCTACAGTCAGTAGTCTCCAGTATCTCTGTATTCAGACTAGAGGTCTACAGTCAGTAGTCTCCTGCAGCTCTGTATTCAGACTAGAGGTCTACAGTCAGTAGTCTCTAGTAGCTCTGTATTCAGTCTAGAGGTCTACAGTCAGTAGTCTCCAGTAGCTCTGTATTCAGACTAGAGGTCTACAGTCAGTAGTCTCCATTGGCTCTGTATTCAGACTAGAGGTCTACAGTAAGTAGTCTAGTAGCTCTGTATTCAGACTGGAGGTCTACAGTCAGTAGTCTCCAGTAGCTATGTATTCAGACTAGAGGTCTACAGTCAGTAGTCTCCACTAGCTCTGTATTCAGACTAGAGGTCTACAGTAAGTAGTCTCTAGTAGCTCTGTATTCAGATTAGAGGTCTACAGTAAGTAGTCTCTAGTAGCTCTGTATTCAGACTAGAGGTCTACAGTCAGTAGTCTCTAGTAGCTCTGTATTCAGACTAGAGGTCTACAGTCAGTAGTCTCCAGTAGCTCTGTATTCAGACTAGAGGTCTACAGTCAGTAGTCTCCAGTAGCTCTGTATTCAGACTAGAGGTCTACAGTCAGTAGTCTCCAGTAGTTCTGTATTCAGACTAGAGGTCTGCAGTCAGTAGTCTCTAGTAGCTCTGTATTCAGACTAGAGGTCTACAGTCAGTAGTCTCTAGTAGCTCTGTATTCAGACTAGAGGTCTACAGTCAGTAGTCTCTGGTATCTCTGTATTCAGACTAGAGGTCTACAGTAAGTAGTCTCTAGTAGCTCTGTATTCAGAGTAGAGATCTACAGTCAGTAGTCTCTGGTATCTCTGTATTGAGACTAGAGGTCTACAGTCAGTAGTCTCCAGTAGCTCTGTATTCAGACTAGAGGTCTACAGTCAGTAGTCTCCAGTAGCTCTGTATTCAGACTAGAGGTCTACAGTCAGTAGTCTCTAGTAGCTCTGTATTCAGACTAGAGGTCTACAGTCAGTAGTCTCCAGTAGCTCTGTATTCAGACTAAGAGGTCTACAGTCAGTAGTCTCTAGTAGCTCTGTATTCAGACTAGAGGTCTACAGCAAGTAGTCTCTAGTATTTCTGTATTCAGACTAGAGGTCTACAGTCAGTAGTCTCCAGTAGCTCTGTATTCAGACTAGAGGTCTACAGTCAGTAGTCTCCAGTAGCTCTGTATTCAGACTAGAGGTCTACAGTCAGTAGTCTCCAGTAGCTCTGTATTCAGACTAGAGGTCTACAGTCAGTAGTCTCTAGTAGCTCTGTATTCAGACTAGAGGTCTACAGTCAGTAGTCTCCAGTAGCTCTGTATTCAGACTAGAGGTCTACAGTCAGTAGTCTCTAGTAGCTCTGTATTCAGACTAGAGGTCTACAGTATGTAGTCTCTAGTAGCTCTGTATTCAGACTAGAGGTCTACAGTCAGTAGTCTCTAGTACATGGGGTCAAACTCATTTTAGCTCAGGGGCCACATGGAGGAAAATCTATTCCCAAGTGGGCCGGACCGGAAAAATCATGGTATATATAACTTAAAAACAACAACTTCAGATTGTTTTCTTTGTTTTAATACGATCAACATACAACATAAAGCTGGAGCCTGAGGACAGTGTGTCCAAAATAGTACAAGCACAACATCACTATTAATCATAAAACACGTCAAGTTTATTTGAAAATTCTAAAGAAAAAGAACACACAAACACACAATGCCTCAGTGATTCACAGAAGTATATCACAGATCACAGAACTATATCAGGGTGTCATTTCTCAGGCAGAAATGTAGATACAAATAATGAAATCCTGTTCCCCAAACAAGTGCAAGAACAACAGAGTCAAGAATAGGTTAAATATACAAATAAAATAAAATCAATTAAAAACAATAGCACATCAACATAAAAACATATAAACATAAATCTGAAAGCGTTGCTCAAACTCCCGTAACAGTCCCGTCATTTTATCTTTGAACCGCTTCATGTCTGCCACATGTTGGGTCGCGCACACATTTTTCAGACATGGGAAGTGAGCTGCATCACCACCGGCAAGTTGCGTCTCCCACAATGACAGCTTCAACTTGAAAGAACGTATGCTGTCATAATACTGCGTGACAACTTCGTTGCGCCCTTGCAGCTGTTTATTCAAGTTATTCAGGTGCTCTGTAACATCCACCATAAATGCAAGGTCCGGCATCCATTCTGCGGAATGAAATTCTAACACTGGTTTGCCCTTTTCTTCCATGAACTGTTCAATTTCTTCTCGTAAATCAAAGAAACGCCTCAGCACAGCACCTCGGCTTAACCATCTTACCTCAGTGTGGTATGGCAGGCCATAGATGTGGTCTTTCTCTCTGAGAAGGCTGTCAAACTGACGGTGATTCAGGCTTCTGGATCGGATGAAATTAACAGTTTGGATGACCACCTTCATGACGTTATCCATCTTTAATGACTTGCAACACAAAGCCTCCTGGTGCAAAATACAGTGAAAAGTCAAAAAATCACGTCCTCCATTTGCAGATTGCACTTTCTCTCTGAACTTTGTCACAACGCCTGCTTTTTTCCCGATCATTGAGGGCGCACCATCTGTAGCCAGGCTGACAGCGCGGGACCAGTCCACTCCGACCCTGTCCAGCGCGCCGACGAGTGCGGTAAAAATATCAGCTGCTGTCGTTGTATCTGTCATCGGCACCAACTCCACGAACTCCTCGGTGATGGTCAATGTGTCATCAACTCCGCGGATGAAAAAATTGCCAGTTGTGCAACATCTGTAATGTCCGTGCTTTCATCAATTGCAACCGAAAACGCAATAAATGACTTTACTTTTTGCTTCAACTGGCTGTCCAAATCCACTGAAAGATCGGAAATCCTGTCTGCAACTGTGTTTCTTGTCAGGCTGATATTTGCAAAAGCCTGCCGCTTTTCAGGGCACACAATCTCCGCTGCCTTCATCATGCATGTTTTTACAAATTCACCCTCACTAAATGGTTTTGAAGCCACTGCGATTTCATTAGCTTTCACTGCAGCGTCACTGATGTCTCGGCTGTGAGTAAACACAGACTGCTGTTTCTTCAGACCCGCCAACAGTTCATTCACCTTCTCTCATCTCCGCTGTCCTTGAAAGTTGTCATATTTGTCGGCATGAAGACTCACATAGTGGCGACGAAGGTTATATTCTTTCAGGACTGCAACATGCTCTGAACACACCAAACATACAGCTTTCCCATTCAATTCCGTGATTAAATAGGATGACCATTTTTCTTGGAACACTCTGCACTCTGCGTCCACTTTCCTCTTTTTTGACAGAGACATATTGGGGCAATGAGGGTGCCAAAGCACATAATGTTAAAAGTAGAAGCCGTAATAAATATCGCGGGCAAAACAAAGTAGCTCATTGGCTGCACGTGCTTGACCTACTTGCTCTGCCCCGGTATAAACAGCTTGCTTGCTTAACACAATTGCTATTGCGCCATCCAGTGGACGCAATTGGAACAGCAGTTTATTTTATTGATAAATTGCAGCGCATTTTTATACTTTACAAAAAAATATATATATTTATTTTTTTTCAAAATCATCTGGCGGGCCGGATTAAACCCATTTGCGGGCCTGATCCGACCCGCGGGCCGTACGTTTGACACCCCTGCTCTAGTAGCTCTGTATTCAGACTAGAGTTCTACAGTCAGTAGTCTCTAGTAGCTCTGTATTCAGACTAGAGGTCTACAGTCAGTAGTCTCTAGTAGCTCTGTATTCAGACTAGAGGTCTACAGTCAGTAGTCTCCAGTAGCTCTGTATTCAGACTAGAGGTCTACAGTCAGTAGTCTCCAGTAGTTCTGTATTCAGACTAGAGGTCTGCAGTCAGTAGTCTCTAGTAGCTCTGTATTCAGACTAGAGGTCTACAGTCAGTAGTCTCTAGTAGCTCTGTATTCAGACTAGAGGTCTACAGTCAGTAGTCTCTGGTATCTCTGTATTCAGACTAGAGGTCTACAGTAAGTAGTCTCTAGTAGCTCTGTATTCAGAGTAGAGATCTACAGTCAGTAGTCTCTGGTATCTCTGTATTGAGACTAGAGGTCTACAGTCAGTAGTCTCCAGTAGCTCTGTATTCAGACTAGAGGTCTACAGTCAGTAGTCTCCAGTAGCTCTGTATTCAGACTAGAGGTCTACAGTCAGTAGTCTCTAGTAGCTCTGTATTCAGACTAGAGGTCTACAGTCAGTAGTCTCCAGTAGCTCTGTATTCAGACTAAGAGGTCTACAGTCAGTAGTCTCTAGTAGCTCTGTATTCAGACTAGAGGTCTACAGCAAGTAGTCTCTAGTATTTCTGTATTCAGACTAGAGGTCTACAGTCAGTAGTCTCCAGTAGCTCTGTATTCAGACTAGAGGTCTACAGTCAGTAGTCTCCAGTAGCTCTGTATTCAGACTAGAGGTCTACAGTCAGTAGTCTCCAGTAGCTCTGTATTCAGACTAGAGGTCTACAGTCAGTAGTCTCTAGTAGCTCTGTATTCAGACTAGAGGTCTACAGTCAGTAGTCTCCAGTAGCTCTGTATTCAGACTAGAGGTCTACAGTCAGTAGTCTCTAGTAGCTCTGTATTCAGACTAGAGGTCTACAGTATGTAGTCTCTAGTAGCTCTGTATTCAGACTAGAGGTCTACAGTCAGTAGTCTCTAGTACATGGGGTCAAACTCATTTTAGCTCAGGGGCCACATGGAGGAAAATCTATTCCCAAGTGGGCCGGACCGGAAAAATCATGGTATATATAACTTAAAAACAACAACTTCAGATTGTTTTCTTTGTTTTAGTACGATCAACATACAACATAAAGCTGGAGCCTGAGGACAGTGTGTCCAAAATAGTACAAGCACAACATCACTATTAATCATAAAACACGTCAAGTTTATTTGAAAATTCTAAAGAAAAAGAACACACAAACACACAATGCCTCAGTGATTCACAGAAGTATATCACAGATCACAGAACTATATCAGGGTGTCATTTCTCAGGCAGAAATGTAGATACAAATAATGAAATCCTGTTCCCCAAACAAGTGCAAGAACAACAGAGTCAAGAATAGGTTAAATATACAAATAAAATAAAATCAATTAAAAACAATAGCACATCAACATAAAAACATATAAACATAAATCTGAAAGCGTTGCTCAAACTCCCGTAACAGTCCCGTCATTTTATCTTTGAACCGCTTCATGTCTGCCACATGTTGGGTCGCGCACACATTTTTCAGACATGGGAAGTGAGCTGCATCACCACCGGCAAGTTGCGTCTCCCACAATGACAGCTTCAACTTGAAAGAACGTATGCTGTCATAATACTGCGTGACAACTTTGTTGCGCCCTTGCAGCTGTTTATTCAAGTTATTCAGGTGCTCTGTAACATCCACCATAAATGCAAGGTCCGGCATCCATTCTGCGGAATGAAATTCTAACACTGGTTTGCCCTTTTCTTCCATGAACTGTTCAATTTCTTCTCGTAAATCAAAGAAACGCCTCAGCACAGCACCTCGGCTTAACCATCTTACCTCAGTGTGGTATGGCAGGCCATAGATGTGGTCTTTCTCTCTGAGAAGGCTGTCAAACTGACGGTGATTCAGGCTTCTGGATCGGATGAAATTAACAGTTTGGATGACCACCTTCATGACGTTATCCATCTTTAATGACTTGCAACACAAAGCCTCCTGGTGCAAAATACAGTGAAAAGTCAAAAAATCACGTCCTCCATTTGCAGATTGCACTTTCTCTCTGAACTTTGTCACAACGCCTGCTTTTTTCCCGATCATTGAGGGCGCACCATCTGTAGCCAGGCTGACAGCGCGGGACCAGTCCACTCCGACCCTGTCCAGCGCGCCGACGAGTGCGGTAAAAATATCAGCTGCTGTCGTTGTATCTGTCATCGGCACCAACTCCACGAACTCCTCGGTGATGGTCAATGTGTCATCAACTCCGCGGATGAAAAAATTGCCAGTTGTGCAACATCTGTAATGTCCGTGCTTTCATCAATTGCAACCGAAAACGCAATAAATGACTTTACTTTTTGCTTCAACTGGCTGTCCAAATCCACTGAAAGATCGGAAATCCTGTCTGCAACTGTGTTTCTTGTCAGGCTGATATTTGCAAAAGCCTGCCGCTT
Organism: Coregonus ussuriensis; assembly: GCA_031479575.1. Classification (NCBI taxonomy): domain Eukaryota; kingdom Metazoa; phylum Chordata; class Actinopteri; order Salmoniformes; family Salmonidae; genus Coregonus; species Coregonus ussuriensis. The sequence goes on from CM062490.1 coordinate 50,267,993, forward strand.
TTCAGGGCACACAATCTCCGCTGCCTTCATCATGCATGTTTTTACAAATTCACCCTCACTAAATGGTTTTGAAGCCACTGCGATTTCATTAGCTTTCACTGCAGCGTCACTGATGTCTCGGCTGTGAGTAAACACAGACTGCTGTTTCTTCAGACCCGCCAACAGTTCATTCACCTTCTCTCATCTCCGCTGTCCTTGAAAGTTGTCATATTTGTCGGCATGAAGACTCACATAGTGGCGACGAAGGTTATATTCTTTCAGGACTGCAACATGCTCTGAACACACCAAACATACAGCTTTCCCATTCAATTCCGTGATTAAATAGGATGACCATTTTTCTTGGAACACTCTGCACTCTGCGTCCACTTTCCTCTTTTTTGACAGAGACATATTGGGGCAATGAGGGTGCCAAAGCACATAATGTTAAAAGTAGAAGCCGTAATAAATATCGCGGGCAAAACAAAGTAGCTCATTGGCTGCACGTGCTTGACCTACTTGCTCTGCCCCGGTATAAACAGCTTGCTTGCTTAACACAATTGCTATTGCGCCATCCAGTGGACGCAATTGGAACAGCAGTTTATTTTATTGATAAATTGCAGCGCATTTTTATACTTTACAAAAAAATATATATATTTATTTTTTTTCAAAATCATCTGGCGGGCCGGATTAAACCCATTTGCGGGCCTGATCCGACCCGCGGGCCGTACGTTTGACACCCCTGCTCTAGTAGCTCTGTATTCAGACTAGAGTTCTACAGTCAGTAGTCTCTAGTAGCTCTGTATTCAGACTAGAGGTCTACAGTCAGTAGTCTCCAGTAGCTCTGTATTCACACTAGAGGTCTACAGTCAGTAGTCTCCAGTAGCTCTGTATTCAGACTAGAGGTCTACAGTCAGTAGTCTAGTAGCTCTGTATTCAGACTAGAGGTCTACAGTCAGTAGTCTGTAGTAGCTCTGTATTCAGACTAGAGGTCTACAGTCAGTAGTCCCCAGTAGCTCTGTATTCAGACTAGAGGTCTACAGTAAGTAGTCTAGTAGCTCTGTATTCAGACTAGAGGTCTACAGTCAGTAGTCTAGTAGCTCTGTATTCAGACTAGAGGTCTACAGTCAGTATTCTCCAGTATCTCTGTATTCAGACTAGAGGTCTACAGTCAGTAGTCTCCAGTAGCTCTGTATTCAGACTAGAGGTCTACAGTCAGTAGTCTCCAGTAGCTCTGTATTCAGACTAGAGGTCTACAGTCAGTAGTCTCTAGTAGCTCTGTATTCAGACTAGAGGTCTACAGTCAGTAGTCTAGTAGCTCTGTATTCAACAAGAGGTCTACAGTCAGTAGTCTCTAGTAGCTCTGTATTGAGACTAGAGGTCTACAGTCAGTAGTCTCTAATATCTCTGTATTCAGACTAGAGGTCTACAGTTGGAGTCTCCAGTAGCTCTGTATTCACACTAGAGGTCTACAGTCAGTAGTCTAGTAGCTCTGTATTCAGACTAGAGGTCTACAGTCAGTAGTCTCCAGTAGCTCTGTATTCACACTAGAGGTCTACAGTCAGTAGTCTAGTAGCTCTGTATTCAGACTAGAGGTCTACAGTCAGTAGTCTCTAGTAGCTCTGTATTCAGACTAGAGGTCTACAGTCAGTAGTCTCTTGTACATCTGTATTCAGACTAGAGGTCTACAGTCAGTGGTCTCCAGTAGCTCTGTATTCAGACTAGAGGTCTACAGTCAGTAGTCTCCAGTAGCTCTGTATTCAGACTAGAGGTCTACAGTCAGTAGTCTCCAGTAGCTCTGTATTCAGACTAGAGGTCTACAGTCAGTAGTCTCCAGTAGCTCTGTATTCAGACTAGAGGTCTTCAGTCAGTAGTCTCCAGTAGCTCTGTATTCAGACTAGAGGTATACAGTCAGTAGTCTCCAATAGCTCTGTATTCAGACTAGAGGTCTACAGTCAGTAGTCTCCAATAGCTCTGTATTCAGACTAGAGGTCTACAGTCAGTAGTCTCTTGTACATCTGTATTCAGACTAGAGGTCTACAGTCAGTAGTCTCTAGTAGCTCTGTATTCAGACTAGAGGTCTACAGTAAGTTGTCTCCTGCAGCTCTGTATTCAGACTAGAGGTCTACAGTCAGTAGTCTCCAGTAGTTATGTATTCACACTAGAGGTCTACAGTCAGTAGTCTAGTAGCTCTGTATTCAGACTAGAGGTCTACAGTCAGTAGTCTAGTAGCTCTGTATTCAGACTAGAGGTCTACAGTCAGTAGTCTCCAGTAGCTCTGTATTCAGACTAGAGGTCTACAGTCAGTAGTCTCTAGTAGCTCTGTATTCAGACTAGAGGTCTACAGTCAGTAGTCTAGTAGCTCTGTATTCAGACTAGAGGTCTACAGTCAGTAGTCTCTAGTAGCTCTGTATTGAGACTAGTGGTCTACAATCAGTAGTCTCTAGTAGCTCTGTATTCAGACTAGAGGTCTACAGTCAGTAGTCTCTAGTAGCTCTGTATTAAGACTAGAGGTCTACAGTCAGTAGTCTCTAGTAGCTCTGTATTCAGACTAGAGGTATATAGTTGGAGTCTCTAGTACCTCTGTATTCAGACTAGAGGTCTACAGTCAGTAGTCTCTAGTATCTCTGTATTCAGACTAGAGGTCTACAGTCAGTAGTCTCTGGTATCTCTGTATTCACACTAGAGGTCTACAGTCAGTAGTCTAGTAGCTCTGTATTCAGACTAGAGGTCTACAGTCAGTAGTCTCTAGTAGCTCTGTATTCAGACTAGAGGTCTACAGTCAGTAGTCTCTTGTACATCTGTATTCAGACTAGAGGTCTACAGTCAGTAGTCTCCAGTAGCTCTGTATTCAGACTAGAGGTCTACAGTCAGTAGTCTCCAGTAGCTCTGTATTCAGACTAGAGGTCTACAGTCAGTAGTCTCCAGTAGCTCTGTATTCAGACTAGAGGTCTACAGTCAGTAGTCTCCAGTAGCTCTGTATTCAGACTAGAGGTCTACAGTCAGTAGTCTCCAGTAGCTCTGTATTCAGACTAGAGGTCTACAGTCAGTAGTCTCCAGTAGCTCTGTATTCAGACTAGAGGTCTACAGTCAGTAGTCTCTTGTACATCTGTATTCAGACTAGAGGTCTACAGTCAGTAGTCTCTAGTAGCTCTGTATTCACACTAGAGGTCTACAGTCAGTAGTCTCCAGTAGCTCTGTATTCACACTAGAGGTCTACAGTCAGTAGTCTAGTAGCTCTGTATTCAGACTAGAGGTCTACAGTCAGTAGTCTAGTAGCTCTGTATTCAGACTAGAGGTCTACAGTCAGTAGTCTCCAGTAGCTCTGTATTCAGACTAGAGGTCTACAGTAAGTAGTCTCTAGTAGCTCTGTATTCAGACTAGAGATCTACAGTCAGTAGTCTCTGGTATCTCTGTATTGAGACTAGAGGTCTACAGTCAGTAGTCTCCAGTAGCTCTGTATTCAGACTAGAGGTCTACAGTCAGTAGTCTCCAGTAGCTCTGTATTCAGACTAGAGGTCTACAGTCAGTAGTCTCTAGTAGCTCTGTATTCAGACTAGAGGTCTACAGTCAGTAGTCTCCAGTAGCTCTGTATTCAGACTAAGAGGTCTACAGTCAGTAGTCTCTAGTAGCTCTGTATTCAGACTAGAGGTCTACAGCAAGTAGTCTCTAGTAGCTCTGTATTCAGACTAGAGGTCTACAGTCAGTAGTCTCCAGTAGCTCTGTATTCAGACTAGAGGTCTACAGTCAGTAGTCTCTAGTAGCTCTGTATTCAGACTAGAGGTCTACAGTCAGTAGTCTCCAGTAGCTCTGTATTCAGACTAGAGGTCTACAGTCAGTAGTCTCTAGTAGCTCTGTATTCAGACTAGAGGTCTACAGTAAGTAGTCTCTAGTAGCTCTGTATTCAGACTAGAGGTCTACAGTCAGTAGTCTCTAGTACATGGGTGTCAAACTCATTTTAGCTCAGGGGCCACATGGAGGAAAATCTATTCCCAAGTGGGCCGGACCGGAAAAATCATGGTATATATAACTTAAAAACAACAACTTCAGATTGTTTTCTTTGTTTTAGTACGATCAACATACAACATAAAGCTGGAGCCTGAGGACAGTGTGTCCAAAATAGTACAAGCACAACATCACTATTAATCATAAAACACGTCAAGTTTATTTGAAAATTCTAAAGAAAAAGAACACACAAACACACAATGCCTCAGTGATTCACAGAAGTATATCACAGATCACAGAACTATATCAGGGTGTCATTTCTCAGGCAGAAATGTAGATACAAATAATGAAATCCTGTTCCCCAAACAAGTGCAAGAACCACAGAGTCAAGAATAGGTTAAATATACAAATAAAATAAAATCAATTAAAAACAATAGCACATCAACACAAAAACATATAAACATAAATCTGAAAGCGTTGCTCAAACTCCCGTAACAGTCCCGTCATTTTATCTTTGAACCGCTTCATGTCTGCCACATGTTGGGTCGCGCACACATTTTTCAGACATGGGAAGTGAGCTGCATCACCACCGGCAAGTTGCGTCTCCCACAATGACAGCTTCAACTTGAAAGAACGTATGCTGTCATAATACTGCGTGACAACTTCGTTGCGCCCTTGCAGCTGTTTATTCAAGTTATTCAGGTGCTCTGTAACATCCACCATAAATGCAAGGTCCGGCATCCATTCTGCGGAATGAAATTCTAACACTGGTTTGCCCTTTTCTTCCATGAACTGTTCAATTTCTTCTCGTAAATCAAAGAAACGCCTCAGCACAGCACCTCGGCTTAACCATCTTACCTCAGTGTGGTATGGCAGGCCATAGATGTGGTCTTTCTCTCTGAGAAGGCTGTCAAACTGACGGTGATTCAGGCTTCTGGATCGGATGAAATTAACAGTTTGGATGACCACCTTCATGACGTTATCCATCTTTAATGACTTGCAACACAATGCCTCCTGGTGCAAAATACAGTGAAAAGTCAAAAAATCACGTCCTCCATTTGCAGATTGCACTTTCTCTCTGAACTTTGTCACAACGCCTGCTTTTTTCCCGATCATTGAGGGCGCACCATCTGTAGCCAGGCTGACAGCGCGGGACCAGTCCACTCCGACCCTGTCCAGCGCGCCGACGAGTGCGGTAAAAATATCAGCTGCTGTCGTTGTATCTGTCATCGGCACCAACTCCACGAACTCCCCGGTGATGGTCAATGTGTCATCAACTCTGCGGATGAAAAAATTGCCAGTTGTGCAACATCTGTAATGTCCGTGCTTTCATCAATTGCAACCGAAAACGCAATAAATGACTTTACTTTTTGCTTCAACTGGCTGTCCAAATCCACTGAAAGATCGGAAATCCTGTCTGCAACTGTGTTTCTTGTCAGGCTGATATTTGCAAAAGCCTGCCGCTTTTCAGGGCACACAATCTCCGCTGCCTTCATCATGCATGTTTTTACAAATTCACCCTCACTAAATGGTTTTGAAGCCACTGCGATTTCATTAGCTTTCACTGCAGCGTCACTGATGTCTCGGCTGTGAGTAAACACAGACTGCTGTTTCTTCAGACCCGCCAACAGTTCATTCACCTTCTCTCATCTCCGCTGTCCTTGAAAGTTGTCATATTTGTCGGCATGAAGACTCACATAGTGGCGACGAAGGTTATATTCTTTCAGGACTGCAACATGCTCTGAACACACCAAACATACAGCTTTCCCATTCAATTCCGTGATTAAATAGGATGACCATTTTTCTTGGAACACTCTGCACTCTGCGTCCACTTTCCTCTTTTTTGACAGAGACATATTGGGGCAATGAGGGTGCCAAAGCACATAATGTTAAAAGTAGAAGCCGTAATAAATATCGCGGGCAAAACAAAGTAGCTCATTGGCTGCACGTGCTTGACCTACTTGCTCTGCCCCGGTATAAACAGCTTGCTTGCTTAACACAATTGCTATTGCGCCATCCAGTGGACGCAATTGGAACAGCAGTTTATTTTATTGATAAATTGCAGTGCATTTTTATACTTTACAAAAAAATATATATATTTATTTTTTTTCAAAATCATCTGGCGGGCCGGATTAAACCCATTTGCGGGCCTGATCCGACCCGCGGGCCGTACGTTTGACACCCCTGCTCTAGTAGCTCTGTATTCAGACTAGAGTTCTACAGTCAGTAGTCTCTAGTAGCTCTGTATTCAGACTAGAGGTCTACAGTCAGTAGTCTCCAGTAGCTCTGTATTCACACTAGAGGTCTACAGTCAGTAGTCTCCAGTAGCTCTGTATTCAGACTAGAGGTCTACAGTCAGTAGTCTAGTAGCTCTGTATTCAGACTAGAGGTCTACAGTCAGTAGTCTCTAGTAGCTCTGTATTCAGACTAGAGGTCTACAGTCAGTAGTCCCCAGTAGCTCTGTATTCAGACTAGAGGTCTACAGTAAGTAGTCTAGTAGCTCTGTATTCAGACTAGAGGTCTACAGTCAGTAGTCTCTAGTAGCTCTGTATTCACACTAGAGGTCTACAGTCAGTAGTCTAGTAGCTCTGTATTCAGACTAGAGGTCTACAGTCAGTATTCTCCAGTATCTCTGTATTCAGACTAGAGGTCTACAGTCAGTAGTCTCCAGTAGCTCTGTATTCAGACTAGAGGTCTACAGTCAGTAGTCTCCAGTAGCTCTGTATTCAGACTAGAGGTCTACAGTCAGTAGTCTCTAGTAGCTCTGTATTCAGACTAGAGGTCTACAGTCAGTAGTCTAGTAGCTCTGTATTCACACTAGAGGTCTACAGTCAGTAGTCTAGTAGCTCTGTATTCAGACTAAAGGTCTACAGTCAGTATTCTCCAGTATCTCTGTATTCAGACTAGAGGTCTACAGTCAGTAGTCTCCAGTAGCTCTGTATTCAGACTAGAGGTCTACAGTCAGTAGCCACTAGTAGCTCCGTATTAACACTAGAGGTCTACAGTCAGTAGTCTAGTAGCTCTGTATTCAGACTAGAGGTCTACAGTCAGTAGTCTCCAGTAGCTCTGTATTCAGACTAGAGGTCTACAGTCAGTAGTCTCTAGTAGCTCTGTATTCAGACTAGAGGTCTACAGTCAGTAGTCTAGTAGCTCTGTATTCACACTAGAGGTCTACAGTCAGTAGTCTAGTAGCTCTGTATTCAGACTAAAGGTCTACAGTCAGTAGCCTCTAGTAGCTCCGTATTCACACTAGAGGTCTACAGTCAGTAGTCTAGTAGCTCTGTATTCAGACTAGAGGTCTACAGTCAGTAGCCACTAGTAGCTCCGTATTAACACTAGAGGTCTACAGTCAGTAGTCTAGTAGCTCTGTATTCAGACTAGAGGTCTACAGTCAGTAGTCTCCAGTAGCTCTGTATTCAGACTAGAGGTCTAGAGTCAGTAGTCTAGTAGCTCTGTATTCAGACTAGAGGTCTACAGTCAGTATTCTCCAGTATCTCTGTATTCAGACTAGAGGTCTACAGTCAGTAGTCTCCAGTAGCTCTGTATTCAGACTAGAGGTCTACAGTCAGTAGTCTCCAGTAGCTCTGTATTCAGACTAGAGGTCTACAGTCAGTAGTCTCTAGTAGCTCTGTATTCAGACTAGAGGTCTACAGCCAGTAACCTCTAGTAGCTCTGTATTGAGACTAGAGGTCTACAGTCAGTAGTCTCTAGTAGCTCTGTATTCAGACTAGAGGTCTACAGTCAGTAGTCTCTAGTAGCTCTGTATTAAGACTAGAGGTCTACAGTCAGTAGTCTCTAGTAGCTCTGTATTCAGACTAGAGGTATATAGTTGGAGTCTCTAGTAGCTCTGTATTCAGACTAGAGGTCTACAGTCAGTAGTCTCTAGTAGCTCTGTATTCAGACTAGAGGTCTACAGTCAGTAGTCTCTGGTATCTCTGTATTCACACTAGAGGTCTACAGTCAGTAGTCTAGTAGCTCTGTATTCAGACTAGAGGTCTACAGTCAGTAGTCTCTAGTAGCTCTGTATTCAGACTAGAGGTCTACAGTCAGTAGTCTCTTGTACATCTGTATTCAGACTAGAGGTCTACAGTCAGTAGTCTCCAGTAGCTCTGTATTCAGACTAGAGGTCTACAGTCAGTAGTCTCCAGTAGCTCTGTATTCAGACTAGAGGTCTACAGTCAGTAGTCTCCAGTAGCTCTGTATTCAGACTAGAGGTCTACAGTCAGTAGTCTCCAGTAGCTCTGTATTCAGACTAGAGGTCTACAGTCAGTAGTCTCCAGTAGCTCTGTATTCAGACTAGAGGTCTACAGTCAGTAGTCTCCAGTAGCTATGTATTCAGACTAGAGGTCTACAGTCAGTAGTCTCTTGTACATCTGTATTCAGACTAGAGGTCTACAGTCAGTAGTCTCTAGTAGCTCTGTATTCACACTAGAGGTCTACAGTCAGTAGTCTCCAGTAGCTCTGTATTCACACTAGAGGTCTACAGTCAGTAGTCTAGTAGCTCTGTATTCAGACTAGAGGTCTACAGTCAGTAGTCTAGTAGCTCTGTATTCAGACTAGAGGTCTAGAGTCAGTAGTCTCCAGTAGCTCTGTATTCAGACTAGAGGTCTACAGTCAGTAGTCTCTAGTAGCTCTGTATTCAGACTAGAGGTCTACAGTCAGTAGTCTAGTAGCTCTGTATTCAGACTAGAGGTCTACAGTCAGTAGTCTCTAGTAGCTCTGTATTGAGACTAGAGGTCTACAGTCAGTAGTCTCCAGTAGCTCTGTATTCAGACTAGAGGTCTACAGTCAGTAGTCTCTAGTTGCTCTGTATTGAGACTAGAGGTCTACAGTCAGTAGTCTAGTAGCTCTGTATTCAACAAGAGGTATACAGTCAGTAGTCTCTAGTAGCTCTGTATTGAGACTAGAGGTCTACAGTCAGTAGTCTCTAGTAGCTCTGTATTCAGACTAGAGGTCTACAGTCAGTAGTCTCTAGTAGCTCTGTTTTAAGACTAGAGGTCTACAGTCAGTAGTCTCTAGTAGCTCTGTATTCAGACTAGAGGTATATAGTTGGAATCTCTAGTAGCTCTGTATTCAGACTAGAGGTCTACAGTCAGTAGTCTCTAGTAGCTCTGTATTCAGACTAGAGGTCTACAGTCAGTAGTCTCTGGTATGTCTGTATTCAGATTAGAGGTCTACAGTCAGTAGTCTAGTAGCTCTGTATTCAGACTAGAGGTCTACAGTCAGTAGTCTCCAGTAGCTCTGTATTCAGACTAGAGGTCTACAGTCAATAGTCTCCAGTAGCTCTGTAATCAGACTAGAGGTCTACAGTCAGTAGCCTCTAGTAGCTCCGTATTCACACTAGAGGTCTACAGTCAGTAGTCTAGTATCTCTGTATTCAGACTAGAGGTCTACAGTCAGTAGTCTCCAGTAGCACTGTATTCAGACTAGAGGTCTACAGTCAGTAGTCTCCAGTAGCTCTGTATTCAGACTAGAGGTCTACAGTCAGTAGTCTCTTGTAGATCTGTATTCAGACTAGAGGTCTACAGTCAGTAGTCTCTAGTAGCTCTGTATTCAGACTAGAGGTCTACAGTCAGCAGTCTCTAGTAGCTCTGTATTCAGACTAGAGGTCTACAGTCAGTAGTCTCCAGTAGCTCTGTATTCACACTAGAGGTCTACAGTCAGTAGTCTAGTAGCTCTGTATTCAGACTAGAGGTCTACAGTCAGTATTCTCCAGTATCTCTGTATTCAGACTAGAGGTCTACAGTCAGTAGTCTAGTAGCTCTGTATTCACACTAGAGGTCTACAGTCAGTAGTCTAGTAGCTCTGTATTCAGACTAAAGGTCTACAGTCAGTATTCTCCAGTATCTCTGTATTCAGACTAGAGGTCTACAGTCAGTAGTCTCCAGTAGCTCTGTATTCAGACTAGAGGTCTACAGTCAGTAGCCTCTAGTAGCTCCGTATTCACACTAGAGGTCTACAGTCAGTAGTCTAGTAGCTCTGTATTCAGACTAGAGGTCTACAGTCAGTAGCCTCTAGTAGCTCCGTATTAACACTAGAGGTCTACAGTCAGTAGTCTAGTAGCTCTGTATTCAGACTAGAGGTCTACAGTCAGTAGTCTCCAGTAGCTCTGTATTCAGACTAGAGGTCTACAGTCAGTAGTCTAGTAGCTCTGTATTCAGACTAGAGGTCTACAGTCAGTATTCTCCAGTATCTCTGTATTCAGACTAGAGGTCTACAGTCAGTAGTCTCCAGTAGCTCTGTATTCAGACTAGAGGTCTACAGTCAGTAGTCTCCAGTAGCTCTGTATTCAGACTAGAGGTCTACAGTCAGTAGTCTCTAGTAGCTCTGTATTCAGACTAGAGGTCTACAGCCAGTAACCTCCAGTAGCTCTGTATTCAGACTAGAGGTCTACAGTCAGTATTCTCCAGTAGCTCTGTATTCAGACTAGAGGTCTACAGTCAGTAGTCTCTAGTAGCTCTGTATTCAGACTAGAGGTCTACAGTCAGTAGTCTAGTAGCTCTGTATTCAACAAGAGGTCTACAGTCAGTAGTCTCTAGTAGCTCTGTATTGAGACTAGAGGTCTACAGTAAGTAGTCTCTAATATCTCTGTATTCAGACTAGAGGTCTACAGTTGGAATCTCCAGTAGCTCTGTATTCACACTAGAGGTCTACAGTCAGTAGTCTAGTAGCTCTGTATTCAGACTAGAGGTCTACAGTCAGTAGTCTCCAGTAGCTCTGTATTCAGACTAGAGGTCTACAGTCAGTAGTCTCCAGTAGCTCTGTATTCAGACTAGAGGTCTACAGTCAGTAGTCTCCAGTAGCTCTGTATTCAGACTAGAGGTCTACAGTAAGTTGTCTCCTGCATCTCTGTATTCACACTAGAGGTCTACAGTCAGTAGTCTCCAGTAGCTCTGTATTCACACTAGAGGTCTACAGTCAGTAGTCTAGTAGCTCTGTATTCAGACTAGAGGTCTACAGTCAGTAGTCTAGTAGCTCTGTATTCAGACTAGAGGTCTACAGTCAGTAGTCTCCAGTAGCTCTGTATTCAGACTAGAGGTCTACAGTCAGTAGTCTCTAGTAGCTCTGTATTCAGACTAGAGGTCTACAGTCAGTAGTCTAGTAGCTCTGTATTCAGACTAGAGGTCTACAGTCAGTAGTCTCCAGTAGCTCTGTATTCTGACTAGAGGTATACAGTCAGTAGTCTCTAGTAGCTCTGTATTCAGACTAGAGGTCTACAGTCAGTAGTCTCTAGTAGCTCTGTATTCAGACTAGAGGTCTACAGTCAGTAGTCTCTAGTAGCTCTGTATTCAGACTAGAGGTCTACAGTCAGTAGTCTTTAGTAGCTCTGTATTCAGTCTAGAGGTCTACAGTCAGTAGTCTCTAGTAGCTCTGTATTCAGACTAGAGGTCTACAGTCAGTAGTCTCTAGTAGCTCTGTATTCAGACTAGAGGTCTACAGTCAGTAGTCTAGTAGCTCTGTATTCAACAAGAGGTCTACAGTCAGTAGTCTCTAGTAGCTCTGTATTGAGACTAGAGGTCTACAGTAAGTAGTCTCTAATATCTCTGTATTCAGACTAGAGGTCTACAGTTGGAATCTCCAGTAGCTCTGTATTCACACTAGAGGTCTACAGTCAGTAGTCTAGTAGCTCTGTATTCAGACTAGAGGTCTACAGTCAGTAGTCTCCAGTAGCTCTGTATTCAGACTAGAGGTCTACAGTCAGTAGTCTCCAGTAGCTCTGTATTCAGACTAGAGGTCTACAGTCAGTAGTCTCCAGTAGCTCTGTATTCAGACTAGAGGTCTACAGTAAGTTGTCTCCTGCATCTCTGTATTCACACTAGAGGTCTACAGTCAGTAGTCTCCAGTAGCTCTGTATTCAGACTAGAGGTCTACAGTCAGTAGTCTAGTAGCTCTGTATTCAGACTAGAGGTCTACAGTCAGTAGTCTAGTAGCTCTGTATTCAGACTAGAGGTCTACAGTCAGTAGTCTCCAGTAGCTCTGTATTCAGACTAGAGGTCTACAGTCAGTAGTCTCTAGTAGCTCTGTATTCAGACTAGAGGTCTACAGTCAGTAGTCTAGTAGCTCTGTATTCAACAAGAGGTCTACAGTCAGTAGTCTCTAGTAGCTCTGTATTGAGACTAGAGGTCTACAGTAAGTAGTCTCTAATATCTCTGTATTCAGACTAGAGGTCTACAGTTGGAATCTCCAGTAGCTCTGTATTCACACTAGAGGTCTACAGTCAGTAGTCTAGTAGCTCTGTATTCAGACTAGAGGTCTACAGTCAGTAGTCTCCAGTAGCTCTGTATTCAGACTAGAGGTCTACAGTCAGTAGTCTCCAGTAGCTCTGTATTCAGACTAGAGGTCTACAGTCAGTAGTCTCCAGTAGCTCTGTATTCAGACTAGAGGTCTACAGTCAGTAGTCTAGTAGCTCTGTATTCAGACTAGAGGTCTACAGTCAGTAGTCTCCAGTAGCTCTGTATTCTGACTAGAGGTATACAGTCAGTAGTCTCTAGTAGCTCTGTATTCAGACTAGAGGTCTACAGTCAGTAGTCTCTAGTAGCTCTGTATTCAGACTAGAGGTCTACAGTCAGTAGTCTCTAGTAGCTCTGTATTCAGACTAGAGGTCTACAGTCAGTAGTCTTTAGTAGCTCTGTATTCAGTCTAGAGGTCTACAGTCAGTAGTCTCTAGTAGCTCTGTATTCAGACTAGAGGTCTACAGTCAGTAGTCTCTAGTAGCTCTGTATTCAGACTAGAGGTCTACAGTCAGTAGTCTAGTAGCTCTGTATTCAACAAGAGGTCTACAGTCAGTAGTCTCTAGTAGCTCTGTATTGAGACTAGAGGTCTACAGTAAGTAGTCTCTAATATCTCTGTATTCAGACTAGAGGTCTACAGTTGGAATCTCCAGTAGCTCTGTATTCACACTAGAGGTCTACAGTCAGTAGTCTAGTAGCTCTGTATTCAGACTAGAGGTCTACAGTCAGTAGTCTCCAGTAGCTCTGTATTCAGACTAGAGGTCTACAGTCAGTAGTCTCCAGTAGCTCTGTATTCAGACTAGAGGTCTACAGTCAGTAGTCTCCAGTAGCTCTGTATTCAGACTAGAGGTCTACAGTAAGTTGTCTCCTGCATCTCTGTATTCACACTAGAGGTCTACAGTCAGTAGTCTCCAGTAGCTCTGTATTCAGACTAGAGGTCTACAGTCAGTAGTCTAGTAGCTCTGTATTCAGACTAGAGGTCTACAGTCAGTAGTCTAGTAGCTCTGTATTCAGACTAGAGGTCTACAGTCAGTAGTCTCCAGTAGCTCTGTATTCAGACTAGAGGTCTACAGTCAGTAGTCTCTAGTAGCTCTGTATTCAGACTAGAGGTCTACAGTCAGTAGTCTAGTAGCTCTGTATTCAACAAGAGGTCTACAGTCAGTAGTCTCTAGTAGCTCTGTATTGAGACTAGAGGTCTACAGTAAGTAGTCTCTAATATCTCTGTATTCAGACTAGAGGTCTACAGTTGGAATCTCCAGTAGCTCTGTATTCACACTAGAGGTCTACAGTCAGTAGTCTAGTAGCTCTGTATTCAGACTAGAGGTCTACAGTCAGTAGTCTCCAGTAGCTCTGTATTCAGACTAGAGGTCTACAGTCAGTAGTCTCCAGTAGCTCTGTATTCAGACTAGAGGTCTACAGTCAGTAGTCTCCAGTAGCTCTGTATTCAGACTAGAGGTCTACAGTAAGTTGTCTCCTGCATCTCTGTATTCACACTAGAGGTCTACAGTCAGTAGTCTCCAGTAGCTCTGTATTCAGACTAGAGGTCTACAGTCAGTAGTCTAGTAGCTCTGTATTCAGACTAGAGGTCTACAGTCAGTAGTCTAGTAGCTCTGTATTCAGACTAGAGGTCTACAGTCAGTAGTCTCCAGTAGCTCTGTATTCAGACTAGAGGTCTACAGTCAGTAGTCTCTAGTAGCTCTGTATTCAGACTAGAGGTCTACAGTCAGTAGTCTAGTAGCTCTGTATTCAGACTAGAGGTCTACAGTCAGTAGTCTCCAGTAGCTCTGTATTCTGACTAGAGGTATACAGTCAGTAGTCTCTAGTAGCTCTGTATTCAGACTAGAGGTCTACAGTCAGTAGTCTCTAGTAGCTCTGTATTCAGACTAGAGGTCTACAGTCAGTAGTCTCTAGTAGCTCTGTATTCAGACTAGAGGTCTACAGTCAGTAGTCTCTAGTAGCTCTGTATTCAGTCTAGAGGTCTACAGTCAGTAGTCTCTAGTAGCTCTGTATTCAGACTAGAGGTCTACAGTCAGTAGTCTCTAGTAGCTCTGTATTCAGACTAGAGGTCTACAGTCAGTAGTCTCCAGTAGCTCTGTATTCACACTAGAGGTCTACATTCATTAGTCTCCTGCAGTTCTGTATTCAGACTAGATGTCTACAGTCAGTAGTCTCCAGTAGCTCTGTATTCAGACTAGAGGTCTACAGTCAGTAGTCTCCAGTAGCTCTGTATTCAGACTAGAGGTCTACAGTCAGTAGTCTAAAGTAGCTCTGTATTCAGACTAGACGTCTACAGTCAGTAGTATAGTAGCTCTGTATTCAGACTAGAGGTCTACAGTCAGTAGTCTCCAGTAGCTCTGTATTCAGACTAGAGGTCTACAGTCAGTAGTCTCCAGTAGCTCTGTATTCAGACTAGAGGTCTACAGTCGGTAGTCTCCAGTAGCTCTGTATTCAGACTAGAGGTCTACAGTCAGTAGTCTCCAGTAGCTCTGTATTCAGACTAGAGGTCTACAGTAAGTTGTCTCCTGCATCTCTGTATTCACACTAGAGGTCTACAGTCAGTAGTCTCCAGTAGCTCTGTATTCACACTAGAGGTCTACAGTCAGTAGTCTAGTAGCTCTGTATTCAGACTAGAGGTCTACAGTCAGTAGTCTAGTAGCTCTGTATTCAGACTAGAGGTCTACAGTCAGTAGTCTCCAGTAGCTCTGTATTCAGACTAGAGGTCTACATTCAGTAGTCTCTAGTAGCTCTGTATTCAGACTAGAGGTCTACAGTCAGTAGTCTAGTAGCTCTGTATTCAGACTAGAGGTCTACAGTCAGTAGTCTCCAGTAGCTCTGTATTCTGACTAGAGGTCTACAGTCAGTAGTCTCTAGTAGCTCTGTATTCAGACTAGAGGTCTACAGTCAGTAGTCTCTAGTAGCTCTGTATTCAGACTAGAGGTCTACAGTCAGTAGTCTCTAGTAGCTCTGTATTCAGACTAGAGGTCTACAGTCAGTAGTCTCTAGTAGCTCTGTATTCAGTCTAGAGGTCTACAGTCAGTAGTCTCTAGTAGCTCTGTATTCAGACTAGAGGTCTACAGTCAGTAGTCTCTAGTAGCTCTGTATTCAGACTAGAGGTCTACAGTCAGTAGTCTCCAGTAGCTCTGTATTCACACTAGAGGTCTACAGTCATTAGTCTCCTGCAGTTCTGTATTCAGACTAGATGTCTACAGTCAGTAGTCTCCAGTAGCTCTGTATTCAGACTAGAGGTCTACAGTCAGTAGTCTCCAGTAGCTCTGTATTCAGACTAGAGGTCTACAGTCAGTAGTCTAAAGTAGCTCTGTATTCAGACTAGACGTCTACAGTCAGTAGTATAGTAGCTCTGTATTCAGACTAGAGGTCTACAGTCAGTAGTCTCCAGTAGCTCTGTATTCAGACTAGAGGTCTACAGTCAGTAGTCTCCAGTAGCTCTGTATTCAGACTAGAGGTCTACAGTCGGTAGTCTCCAGTAGCTCTGTATTCAGACTAGAGGTCTACAGTCAGTAGTCTCCAGTAGCTCTGTATTCAGACTAGAGGTCTACAGTCAGTAGTCTCCAGTAGCTCTGTATTCAGACTAGAGGTCTACAGTCAGTAGTCTATTAGCTCTGTATTCAGACTAGAGGTCTACAGTAAGTAGTCTCCAGTAGCTCTGTATTCAGACTAGAGGTCTACAGTCAGTAGTCTCTAGTAGCTCTGTATTCAGACTAGAGGTCTACTGTCAGTAGTCTCCAGTAGCTCTGTATTCAGACTAGAGGTCTACAGTCAGTAGTCTCCAGTAGCTCTGTATTCAGACTAGAGGTCTACAGTCAGTAGTCTCCTGCAGCTCTGTATTCAGACTAGAGGTCTACAGTCAGTAGTCTCTAGTAGCTCTGTATTCAGTCTAGAGGTCTACAGTCAGTAGTCTCCAGTAGCTCTGTATTCAGACTAGAGGTCTACAGTCAGTAGTCTCCAGTGGCTCTATATTCAGACTAGAGGTCTACAGTAAGTAGTCTAGTAGCTCTGTATTCAGACTAGAGGTCTACAGTCAGTAGTCTCCAGTAGCTCTGTATTCAGACTAGAGGTCTACAGGTAGTAGTCTATAGTAGCTCTGTATTCAGACTAGAGGTCTACAGTAAGTAGTCTCTAGTAGCTCTGTATTCAGACTAGAGGTCTACAGTCAGTAGTCTCCAGTAGCTCTGTATTCAGACTAGAGGTCTACAGTCAGTAGTCTCCAGTAGCTCTGTATTCAGACTAGAGGTCTACAGTCAGTAGTCTCTAGTAGCTCTGTATTCAGACTAGAGGTCTACAGTATGTAGTCTCTAGTAGCTCTGTATTCAGACTAGAGGTCTACAGTCAGTAGTCTCCAGTAGCTCTGTATTCAGACTAGAGGTCTACAGTCAGTAGTCTAGTAGCTCTGTATTCAGACTAGAGGTCTACAGTCAGTAGTCTAGTAGCTCTGTATTCAGACTAGAGGTCTACAGTCAGTAGTCTCTGGTAGCTCTGTATTCAGACTAGAGGTCTACAGTCAGTAGTCTCCAGTAGCTCTGTATTCAGACTAGAGGTCTACAGTCAGTAGTCTCTAGTAGCTCTGTATTCAGACTAGAGGTCTACAGTCAGTAGTCTCTAGTAGCTCTGTATTCAGTCTAGAGGTCTACAGTCAGTAGTCTAGTAGCTCTGTATTCAGACTAGAGGTCTACAGTCAGTAGTCTCCAGTAGCTCTGACTCTAATTCAAATCAAATCACATTTTATTTGTCACATACACGTGTTTAGCAGATGTTATTGCGGGTGTAGTGAAATGCTTGTGCATCTAGCTCTGACAGTGCAGTAACATCTAACAAGTAATATCTAACAATTTCAAAAACATATAGCCAATACACACAAATCTAAGTAAGGAACGGAATTTAAGAATATATACATGTGGTCCTCTGTAGCTCAATTGGTAGAGCATGGCTCTTGTAATGCCAGGGTAGTGGGTTCGATCCCCGGGACCACCCATACGTAAAAATGTATGCACACATGACTGTAAGTTGCTTTGGATAAAAGCGTCTGCTAAATGGTATATTATTATTATACATGGACAAGCAATGACAGAGCGGCATGGACTAAGATACAGTAGAATATTATAGAATAGAATACAGCATATATATATGAGATGAGTAGTGCAAGATATGTAAACATTATTAAAGTGACTAGTGTTCCATTTCTTAAAGTGGCCAGTGATTTCAATAGGCAGCATCAGCCTCTAATGTGCTAGTGATGGCTATTTAACAGTCTGATGGCCTTGAGATAGAAGCTGTTTTTCAGTTTCTCAGTCCCAGATTTGATGCACCAGTACTGACCTCGCCTTCTGGATGATAGCGGGGTGAACAGGCAGTGGCTCGGGTGGTTGATGTCCTTGATGATTTTTTTGGCCTTGGGTGCTGTATGTGTCTTGGAGGGCGGGTAGTTTGCCCCCGGTAATGCGTTGGGCAGTACGCACCACCCTCTGGAGAGCCCTGTGGTTGAGGGTGGTGCAGTTGCTGTACCAGGCGGTGATACAGCCCGACAGGATGCTCTCAATTGTGCATCTGTAAAAGTTTGTGATGGTTTTAGGTGCCAAGCAAAATGTCTTCAGCCTCCTGAGGTTGAAGAGGCTCTGTTGCGCCTTCTTCACCACACTGTCTGCGTGGGTAGACCATTTTAGTTTATCAGTGATGTGTACGCCAAGGAACTTGAAACTTTCCACCTTCTCCACTGCGGCCCCGTCGATGTAGATAGGGGGGTGCACCCTCTGCTATTTCCTGAAGTCCACGATCATCTCCTTTGTTTTGTTGACGTTGAGTGAGAGGTTATTTTCCTGGCACTACACTCCCAGTGCCCTCACCTCCTCCCTGTAGGCTGTCTCGTCATTGTTGGTAATCAAGCCTACTACTGTTCTGTCGTCTGCAAACTTAAAGCCCAATGAGTTTGGCCATGCAGTCATGGGTGAACAGGGAGTACAGGAGGGGGCTGAGCACGCACCCTTGTAGAGCCCTAGTGTTGAGGATCAGCAAAGTGGAGATGTTGTTTCCTACTTTCACCACCTGGGGGCGGCCCGTCAGTAAGTCCAGGACCCAGTTGCACAGGGCGTGGATTCCTATTGGTCAGACCAGCGTTATATAGTCCATAGCACGGCTACTTCCTGTTTGAGTTTCTGCCTATAGGAAGGGAGGAGCAAAATGGAGTCGTGGTCAGATTTGCCGAAAAGAGGGCGGGGGAGGGCCTTATAACCATCCCAGAAGTTCGAATAGCAATGGTCGAGGATTTTAGCAACCCGAGTACAACAGTCGATATGTTGATAGAACTTCGGCAGCCTAGTCCTCAAATTTGCTTTGTTAAAATCCCCGGCTACAATAAATGCAGCCTCAGGATATGAGGTTTCCAGTTTGCATAAAGTCCAGTGAAGTTCTTTGAGGGCCGTCGTGGTATCAGCTTGAGGGGGGATATACACGGCCGTGACTATAACCGAAGAAAATTATCTTAGGTGATAATACGGTCGGCATTTGATTGTGAGGTATTCTAGGTCGGGTGAACAGAAGGACTCGAGTTCCTCTGTTACTACAATTACACCATGAGTTGTTAATCATGAAACACACACCTCCGCCCTTCTGCTTTCCGGAGAGATATTTATTTCTGTCTGTGCGATGAACTGTGAACCCATCTGGCTGGATCGATTTCGACAGAATATCCCCAGAGAGCAATGTTTCCGTGAAACAAAGTATGTTACAGGCCCTGATGTCTCTCTGGAAAGAAAGCCGCGCCCTGAGCTCGCCGACCTTGTTATCCAAAGACTTAACATTAGCGAGTAGTATACTTGGAAGCGGTGGGTGGTGTGCGCGCCTCCTAAGTCGAACCAGCAAGCCGCTCCGAGTGCCTCTCCTCCGCCGGCGATGTTTTGGGTCAGCCGCTGGAATCAGTTCAATTGCCCTGGGGAGAGCAAACAAAGGATCTGCTTCGGGAAAGTCGTATTCCTAGTCGTAATGCTGGTGAGTTACCGCCGCCCTGATATCCAAAAGTTTTTCACGGCTGTACTGTATGTAACGATACAAAACACTTTCTCAGCTAATAATGTAAAAAAGAATACAGAAAAAAAAAGAAAAAAATATCCTAAGAGCTAGTCGCAAGGCCGTCATCTTCATCGGCGCCAAGGACAATTTTTAGGAGGAGGAGGAGTAGCTCTGTATTCAGACTAGAGCACTAAAGTGATTCTGCCATCAGCTGCATTCAGGGGACTAAACATACAAACAAACAAAGCCCAAATGAAATGAAAAGCATAAATTCAGCAAAATGTCACTTTACTTCCAGGTGGCTAAGAGCGCATAATAGACGACCAGTAGCACAGCCAAAAAGGCAAAGACGGAAGAAGGGGAAATCATAGAGAGAGGACACAGAAGAAAACACTTCAAGTGGACAGGAGCCTAGCTCTGAACAAACCTATTTAGAGGAGTTGGAGGAGGAGAGGAGAGGAGAGGAGAGGAGAGGAGAGGAGAGGAGAGGAGAGGAGAGGAGAGGAGAGGAGAGGAGAGGAGAGGAGAGGTAGAAAAAAGAGTAAAGCAGGTGCTTCTACATTTAAAGGTCTCAATACCTCTGAAGAAGCACAATAAGAGATAAGGTGGCAGATGGGGGCTGGTTGGAGAATCAGAGACTGGGATGTAGAACATCCCCAGTGCACACACACACACACAAACACACACACAAACATACACACACACTACCATCTTGAAGGTTAGGGGATTTATTGTTATGGTTAGGGGACTTGAGGATTAGGGTTAGGGGACTTGAAGGTTAGAGTTAAGGGACTTGAGGGTTAAAGTTAAGGGACTTACATTTTACATTTTAGTCATTTAGCAGACGCTCTTATCCAGAGCGACTTACAGACTTGAAGGTTAGAGTTAAGGGACTTGAGGGTTAGAGGACATGAGGGTTAGAGTTAAGGGACTTGAAGGTTAGAGTTAAGGGACTTGAAGGTTAGAGGACTTGAGGGTTAGAGATAAGGGACTTGAGGGTTAGAGTTAAGGGACTTGGGGGTTAGAGATAAGGGACTTGAGGGTTAGAGATAAGGGACTTGAGGGTTAGAGTTAAGGGACTTGAGGGTTAGAGATAAGGGACTTGAGGGTTAGAGTTAAGGGACTTGGGGGTTAGAGTTAAGGGAATTGAGGGTTAGAGGACTTGAGGGTTAGAGTTAAGGGACTTGAGGGTTAGAGTTAAGGGACTTGAGGGTTAGAGTTAAGGGAATTGAGGGTTAGAGTTAAGGGAATTGAGGGTTAGAGTTAAGGGACTTGGGGGTTAGAGTTAAGGGACTTGGGGGTTAGAGTTAAGGGACTTGGGGGTTAGAGTTAAGGGACTTGGGGGTTAGAGTTAAGGGACTTGGGGGTTAGAGTTAAGGGACTTGAAGGTTAGAGTTAAGGGACTTGAAGGTTAGAGGACTTGAGGATTAGGGTTAAGGGATTTGAGGGTTAGTGTTATACTTCCCACACAATACCCCCCCATACACAATACACTCCCTACACAATAAACCCTTACACAATACACCCCCTCCACATTACACTTACACCCCAATACCCCCCCCACAGTAAATGTGTGTGTGTGTGTGTGTGTGTGTGTGTGTGTGTAAGGTGAGTGAGTGGGAGTCAATGCAGAAAGGATCTTGGGAAGCAGGAGCGATGAGAGTCAGTGCCAGTAGTCTCTAAGGATTGCCTGTGCTCTATTGCACAGTCAGATGTTCTGGGGAGGGCTGCGGTGGACGTGGACGGTTGCTCAGGTTGTTTTGTGAGGGTGCCTTTTCTCCCCATTAGCATGTTTGGCCCTTTTCCAGTGGGGAGTGCCAGGGTGGGGAGGTTAATAAAACAATTGTGTTCTTCTAGGTCCGTCTGCAACGTCAGAGATCATTTCTTCAGTTGCCCCCTCAAATTGTCCCCTCTCTTCAGCAGAGAGCTCTGTTAGGTGACTGGCCAAAGCATGTGAGATTATGACCGACCGGCTCGATTCGGTCTTATGTAGAAAAATTGGAAATTGTGTTTTTTACATTTAATAAAAGTAGAGACTAAGAGCTAGAAAATGGTATGTCATACGCTACTGTTGAGGAACAATGGGAAAGTAATTATGCTTTGAAAGTTGATAAACTTGTAACCTCACTTTTGAGAAAATGGACCTTGAATGTTTTGGTACTTACTGGAGAGCTCCTCTTTATCTACACCCATTCAGCATCGTTCACACCCTTTTAAGCTTTAGCCGCACCCATCTCTTTAAGGATTCACATTTGAGGCTATGTACTAAACAACCAAAGATTTCAAGACTAACGGCTGGTTTATACTACGGGGTGTGTTCGTACATTTAATCTGGAGTGCAAGAGTGTACTCTGGTCGTTCGTAAACTCAGAGCTTTGTCAGATTGGCCGTTGAAATAGTTACTTGCATAGTGGAGTCCAGTGGCGGCTCCTGAAAAAATTCTCAGGGGGGGCAATTTTTCTGATGATTTAGGTGACCTACACACATTTTAAAAAAGATATGTCCAGCAACAACATGAAGACAGGGGCAGCATATAAGTCAATACCAGAAGCATTTATTGACTGATCTCAAAAGTGTTGGCTTACAAAAGCAAAATAAGTTATCACAGTAAAAATAATCAAGGGTGTTCTTTCACATTCCTCAACACTGCATAAACAATATGCATTTCCATAAAACACCTCATCTAATTGTGCCACAAAGTTGACAAGTCCAAGAAAAATACCAGGGTTGGTGGAGCCCACAGTTTCATCTTTGCCTCGCAAAGCTAACTCAAACACTCCGCAAAACTTCACACACTGGATTAGCCGGCTGAGGATGTGGCGGTTCTTGCTAACCTCATCGTTGTGGCGGCGGACAGCTAGCCTGTATCCCTCATCCAGTTGAGTGGCAATGTTCACTCTCCCCAAAGCAGACAATCTCAAACAGCTATCCATGTGGGTCTTTGACAGCTCATGTTTCTTAATCTTTTCTGAAAGATGGTGCATGTCCGTTACACCAGTCGCTGTCCAAGCGGTGCTGTCTGCCGTGCCGCCTTCAGGGTGAAAGAGTAAGCAGGGGTAGCAGAAGACTGCATTAGCTACATCGCAGCCTGCTAGCCAGGTTTTTCGTTCGTACCAATTTTTTGAAAATCCTCGGGTGTAGGACTTTCCCCCTTTAGTAGAAACCTGTTGAATTATTAAATTTGGTCTGGGAGGTCCTAATTGTTTCGTTGCCAATTTATCTTGATTTGTTCGCCGACAAAAAGGAACTTCTTTCAAAGAGACAATCGAGTTGCACTGAACGCTAGCCATCTTGACAGTAGTACGTGAATTGATTGACGCTGCTACCCGCTCTTTTCTTAGTTACGTTCATGGTTATGTTACGTATGACGAAAGCGCGTAAGTGCAAGCCCTCCCGGAACCCATAGAGATTGTATTGAAAGCTCTGATATTTGAAAAAAAAAGATTTTACATGAGAGTCTATGAGAGACTTCTGGGGCGATTTTCAACCTGACTGAAATCGCCCCAAAAGGGGCGGGGCCATTTGAAGCACGACTTTAGCCTGATTGGACATTTAGTGGCAGATCAGACGTCTAGATTAGAACACTGATAACTACTGTTGCCGTGATATAATTGATTAGAAAAAAAATCCCTTCCTTTTCCCGTTTGGCAGTGCGTCGCCCATATCGCCCTAATGAACACACCGCCCCTGGTGGAGTCTTTTGTTTAGACATGTAGCTAGCTAGCTAAACAATTAACCATAATCCCAACTCACAACGTTACTACCCTGCATGAATCTGCAAGTATTTAACCAACCAGGTTCAATGTTAGCTAGCTAGCTAACATTAGGCTATAACTAGCAATGCAAATGGCTCTGATATACGAATAATATTACTTCACAGATCATACACATAAAGTTAGCTAGCTAGCTAACAGTACATTTTAACTTGAAATGAAAACAACTTTCTGACAAAATTTGAAACTTGTAATATCTGAAAATGTAGCTAGCTAGACTCTCTTATCCGTATACATGGATGGACACTTCTCCCTCTCTGTCACGGATGCCGTGGTTGCCCTTAGTTTGAAGATGTAAACCGGAGCCTTCTGTGTGTTCTCTTTTCGACTCCGTCTGCATATTTGCAATCAAACGCCAGAATTTTCTCCATCTCTTTAGCTGTCATACTCTAATTCCACTCATTTCAAAACTCGGTCCTCCAGAAAGTGGAGAGCGACACTTATGCAGTTCTACTATGTGATATATATATATTTTTTTAAAGCAGCATTGGAAAGGATTACCTACACATACTGACCAGCTCATGTTATAGACAGAAGCGTGCTACATGGCAGACCAATCCGAACTCATCTCTCGGCATGTCCAGCCCACTCATTATCTCAGCCAATCATGTCTACTGGGAAGGTTACAAGGTTCGTAATTTAACACTTTTATTTGTATTTACAGATGGCATACAAGTTTGTTATTAAGACACATTAAAGTTCACATGTTCCAGAAGGCATTTCTGCCAAAAAAAATGCATTTAGATTTTTTTTTTAAAGTTTACGTTCAAATGGCGCTCGTGTGAAGTAGTGACGCGCGACATACGCCTAGTTTCCTGAAACTAGTCACAATTACAGGAGACAATAAGTTATTTTTCTCAATAAACAAATGGTCATGAACACAGGAATCTCAAAGTTAAAAACACACTAAAATCTCTTGAACAAGTTTCAATTTTTCAAAACCCAGTACTGTATTTAACATGTATGGATTGGCTCACATTTATAAACTAACCTGTCTCTGGCATGCCATTTATAAACTAACCTGTCTCTGGCATGCCATTTTTAAACTAACCTGTCTCTGCCATGACATTTATAAACTAACCTGTCTCTGTTGCTGTCTCTCTGAGTTCCCTCTGTTGTTCTGTTTGTGGGATCTGAAGCTTCTCTCTTTCGGTCCAATATATGTTGCATCTGAGAATATAAAGTAATTGTGGTGTATTAGCAATAATAATATAATAATATGCCATTTAGCAGACGCATTTATCCAAAGCGACTTACAGTCATGCGTGCATGCATTTTTTTTGTGTATGGGTGGTCCCGGGGATCGAACCCACTACCTTGGCGTTAAAAGCGCCGTGCTCTACCAGCTGAGCTACAGAGGACCACAATGAAAGTCAACTGGTGGTTTTAATAGAATCAGACAACTTAAACCATGTCTCACTGCTTGTTATGGATGAGTACCAATCACTTCAACAATTAATATTTATTTTGAGAACTGTGACACACATTATGTGATGACAATACAGTGCATTCGTAAAGTATTCAGACCACTTGACTTTTTCCACACTTTGTTACACTACAGCCATATTCTAAAATGGATCATACAAATAAAAAAACAGGTTTTTAGACATAATTTAGACATAAAAAACAGAAATACCTTCTTTACATAAGTATTTAGATCCTTTGCTAAAAGACTCGAAATTGAACTCAGGTGCATCCTGTTTCCATTGATCGTCCTTGAGATGTTTCTACAACTTGATTGGAGTCCACCGGTGGTAAATTCAATTGATTGGACATGGTTTGGAAAGGCAAACACCTGTCTATATAAGGTCCCACAGTTGACAGTGCATGTCAGAACAAAAACCAAGCCATGAGGTCGAAGGAATTGTCCACAGAGCTCTGAGACAGGATTGTGTCGAGGCACAGATCTGTGGAAGGGTACCAAAAATGTCTGCAGCATTGAAGGTCCCCAAGAACACAGTTGCCTCGATCATTCTTAAATGGAAGAAGTTTGGAACCACCAAGACTCTTCCTAGAACTGGCTGCCCGGCCAAACTGAGCAATCGGGGGAGAAGGGCCTTGGTCAGGGAGGTGACCAAGAACCCGATGGTCACTCTGACAGAGCTCCAGAGTTCCTCTGTGGAGATGGGAGAACCTTCCAGAAGGACAACCATCTCTGCAGCACTCCACCAATCAGGCCTTTATGGTAAAGTGGCCAGACGGAAGCCACTCCTCAGTAAAAGGCACATGACAGCCCACTTGGAGTTTGCCAAAAAGCACCTAAAGGACTCAGACCATGAGAAACAAGATACTCTGGTCTGATGAAACCAATATTGAACTCTTTGTATGGAGCCAGATAGCTGCCACAAGGTTGAACGTACGTACGTTCATAAGAAAATCCATACGTAAAGTGTTTAGGATCGTAAGAAAAGCCATGCGTGAAACATGAAATGTAAACATGACATTTCATCTGTGAACACACAAACATCATGTTACGGTTACAAACTAACATTTTAGGCTTGAACAAATCTTGTATTGCAATTCTGATGTACAAAAATACTTTTCAGAGTTTTGGCAGTTTTATCTCACCAACAAAAAAAAACGAACACCAAACATGTGAGGAGTGCTACACGAACAAGCATAACACAGTATAATTAAAAAATAGAAGTCAGGGAAACCGGAAAGAGGTATCCTGCATGTTTTCAAGTTAAAAGTCTCCATTCTCTATTACTCCTCATTTGAGTTTACTTCACATTTAGGTAGCTAATGTAATGGATTTGTTTGCCAACGCAAGTCTAAATAGCACTAGCTGTATTATGCCTACAACAGGAAAGTTTCAGTCCGCTAGGTGTATCTCTACAGCATGGGCGTATCTCTGGGTGACGTGGACATCCCCATGCACGCACCATGTCAAAATATGACTAATTCAATATTTCACCATCCCATTCTCTGGGCTCTGTCTGCAATCATAACCAGTAGTGAATACACCAGGAATGGTAGAGCACGGCCCTTGTAACGCCAAGGTAGAGGGTTCGATCTAGTCTCCGTATGGGCTATTCCCTCCATCGCGACACTGCTGCCCAGTTGAAGAGCTTGTGATCTCCATGCAGCACCATGCGCCTTCAGAAAAGCACCCCTCAGCCTCAGAAGACGCCCTTCTGGAGGCATGCAGCCCTAGAGTCATTATACCCTAACGAAGGCCTATTTTCCTACTAGCGAAATAAAGTGCAGAGCATGCATGATGCGTGCAACTCATCATTCCAACATATTTGAACATTGAATTAATCCTTCAATCCGTTCAGTCAATCAGTATGTCATCAATTCTGTCATTCGTCTGAGTTGAAATAGGAACTAAATCAAAGAGAATAGAACAATCTGTCACGTTCGTTTAAAGACGGCTCGGACCAAGGTGCAGCGTGATATGCGTACATGTTTATTTAACGATAAACACACGACACAACAACAACAACAACAACAACAACAACAACAACAACAACAACAACAACAACAACAACAACAACAACAACAACAACAACAACAAAGGAAAGGAAAGGAAAGGAAACGTGACGTCCAAAGGTACAACACAACAAACCTTACACGGAACAAGAACCCACAACTAGACAATGCCAAAAGGCTGCCTAAGGATGATTCCCAATCAGAGACAACGAGCGACAGCTGCCTCTGATTGGGAACCACACCGGCCAACATAGAAATACAAATCTAGAATATTCACACCCTGACCAAACTAGCCAGAGATCTGTAGGCCAGGGCGTGACACAGTCTTATCCATTTGTTTATTGAAATCCATGTGTGTATTAAAAATTATCTAAATTCTCCAAAGTTCTTTTCACTTTAATAATTAAATGTTTCATTTAGGTCTATCCCAAAAAATAAATAATAGGGCCTTCAACTTGTAGGCATTGCAATTTAGGCTATCATTTTCGGTACTGGTGTCTTGCGGAATAATTTTAGAACTGTATTTGTATTTGTTTTTATTATAGGTCTCCCCTTAAAAAGAGACACTAGGCCTCTAAATACAGCCATGAAATACATTTTAAACCAAATAGTTGAAGAAGCAGGTGCAGTGGCTTATGGGGGAAAACAGATCTGGCACTAAGAACAGGCTATGTATAGTCTTGATCATTTGGAACCCCTTGGCTATTTAGCAGAGGACAGGTTATAGCCAAGACTCAATCAATATTTTGTTTTGTCATATTTATTGATATGGATATAGCCTTCGCGAAATGGGGTCGTGCAACGCAAATGGCAAGTGGAATTCACTAATACAATAGTCAAAGGGCCTAATATAAGGCCTACAGTCCCGAACACTAAAAAATAAATTAGGCAATTAAATGGCCGTTAAATAATACACAACAGCGTGGCATATTTAGATAGGTGGCCTGGCCTAAATCATATTTACTTTCTATGTTGCAGCTCAGGCGGTTATTCTGTGTCTTTACAGTATCATTCTCACTCAAGTCATATGCTGAAGGCCCAAGCCTTTACTACGTCATCTACTGGTATAACGTCCTTATCGAATGCCATTCTAAAAACAAGCTCTAGACTTTTATTTTGGAAATGAAACCCGGAAGCTGCAAAGCAACTCTAACGTCTGGGCTAGAATTGCTTGATTGGCTAGCTAACTTCGACTAGCTACGTTCGGTTCATTGTCCTTTGCAGATGCCACATTCCTGACAAAAGTTTGTACGTAAAAAAAAAGATCTGTAACCGAGTAAAGGGAGACGTAAAGTAATAATTGAACGTATAAATGTTCATTCATATTCGTAACATAGGGTTTATACGTTTAAGGATTTAATTTAACATTTACATTTCATGTTTCACACAACTTTTCTAACGATACGTGCGTTCAACCTTCAATTTGTCGGCGAGTGGGTAACACACCTCTACCGTCTGTTCTATTGTGTAATCACTGGAGAATAAATTTGGATAATATCCGTTAGAGACTATCCTACCAACGGGACAATAAAAATTGTAATATCTTATGTTTCACCGAGTCCTGGCTGAACGACGATACAGATAATATACAATTGGCTGGGTTCTCCATGCATCGGCAGGACAGAGCAGCTATGTCTGGTAAGACAAGGGGCGGGGGTGTGTGTCTATTTGTCAATAACAGCTGGTGTGCGATGTCTAATATTAAGGAAGTCTCGAGGTATTGCTCGCCTGAGGTAGAGTACCTTATGATAAGCTGTAGACCCACTATCTACCAAGAGAGTTCTCATCTATATTTTTCGTAGCCGTCTATTTACCACCACAAACCGAGGCTGGCACTAAGACCGCACTCAAAGAGCTGTATAAGGCCTTAAGTAAACAGGAAAACGCTCATCCAGAAGCAGCGTTCCTAGTGGCCGGGCACTTTAATGCAGGCAAACTTCAATCCGTTTTACCTCATTTCTACCAGCATGTCACATGTGCAACCAGAGGAAAAAAAACTCTAGACCACCTTTTCTCCACACACAGAGATGCGTAAAAAGCTCTCCCTTGCCCTCTATTTGGCAAATTTGACCAGAATTCTATCCTCCTGATTCCTGCTACAAGCAAAAACTAAAACAGGAAGCACCAGTGACACGCTCAATACGGAAGTGGTCAGATGACGCGGATGCTACGCCACAGGACTGTTTTGTTAGCACAGACTGGAATATGTTCCGGGATTTATCCAATGGCATTGAGGAGTATACCACCTCAGTCATCGGCTTCATCAATAAGTGCATTGACGACGTTGTCCCCACAGTGACCGTATGTACATATCCCAACCAGAAGCCACGGATTACAGGAAACATCCGCATCGAGCTAAAGGCTAGAGCTACCGCTTTCAAGGAGCGGGACACTATTCGGGATGCTTATAGGAAATCAAGCTATGCCCCAGATGAACCATCAAACAGGCAAAGCGTAAATACAGGACTAAGATTGAATCCTACTACACCGGCTCTGATGCTCGGCGGATGTGGCAGGGCTTGCAAACTATTACGGACTACAAAGGGAAACCCAGGCGGGAGCTGCCCAGTTACACGAGCCTACCAGACGAGCTAAATGCCTTTTATGCTCGCTTCGAGGCAAGCAACACTGAAGCATGCATGAGAGCACCAGCTGTTCCGGACGACTGTGTGATCACGCTCTCCATAGCCGATGTGAGCAAGACCTTTAAACAGGTCAACATTCACTAGGCCGCGGGGCCAGACGGATTACCAGGAAGTGTACTCAGAGCATGCGTGGACCAACTGGCAAGTGTCTTCACTGACATTTTCAACCTCTCCCTGACCGAGTCTGTAATACCTACAATTTGTAAGTCGCTCTGGATAAGAGCGTCTGCTAAATGACTTAAATGTAATGTAAATGTTACAAGCAGACCACCATAGTCCCTGTGCCCAAGAAAGCGAAGGTAACCTGCCTAAATGACTACTGCCCCGTAGCACTCATGTCGGTAGCCATGACGTGCTTTGAAAGGCTGGTCATGGCACACATCAACACCATCATCCCAGAAACACTATCACCACCGATAAATCTACAAATCTACAATAATTGAGAATTTCAACAAGCATTTTGTTACGGCTGGCCATGCTTTCCACCTGGCTTCCACTACCCCGGCCACCAGCTCTGCACCCTCCGCTGCAACTTGCCCATGCCCCCCCGCTTCTCCTTCACACAAATTCAGACGGCTGATGTTCTGAAAGAGCTGCAAAATCTGGACCCCTACAAATCATCTGGGCTAGACAATCTGGACCCTTTCTTTCTAAAACTAGCCGCCGAAATTGTCGCAACACCTATTACTAGCCTGTTCAACCTCTCTTTCGTAACGTCTGAGATCCCCAGAGATTGGAAAGCTGCCGCGGTCATCCCCCTCTTCAAAGGGGGTGACAATCTAGATCCAAACTGTTACAGACCTATATCCATCCTGCCCTGACTTTCGAACGTTTTTGAAAGCCAAGTTAACAAACAGATCACCGACCATTTCGAATCCCACCGTACCTTCTCCGCTATGCAATCCGGTTTCCGAGCTGGTCATGGGTGCACCTCAGCCACGCTCAAGGTCCTAAACGATATTTTAACCGCGATCGATAATAGACAGTACTGTGCAGCCATCTTCATCGACCTGGCCAAGGCTTTCGACTCTGTCAACCACCCCATTCTCATTGGCAGACTGAATAGTGTTGGTTTCTCAAATGACTGCATAGCCTGGTTCACCAACTACTTCTCAGATAGAGTTCAATGTGTCAAATCGGAGGGCCTGTTGTCTGGACCTATGGCAGTCTCTATGGGGGTGCCACAGGGTTCAATTCTTGGGCCGACTCTTTTCTCCGTGTATATCAATGATGTCGCTCTTGCTGCTGGTGACTCTCAGATCCACCTCTACGCAAACGACACCATTTTGTATACATCTGGCCCTTCATTGGACACTGTGTTAACAAACCTCCAAACAAGCTTCAATGCCATACAACACTCCTTCAGTAGCCTCCAACTTCTCTTAAAAACTAGTAAAACTAAATGCATGCTCTTCAATCGAACGATGCTGGCACCCGCCCACCCGACTAGAATCACTACTCTCGACGGGTCTGACCTAGAGTATGTGGACAACTACAAATACCTAGGTGTCTGGTTAGACTGTAAACTCTCCTTCCAGACTTACATTAAGAATCTCCAATCCAAAGTTAAATCTAGAATCAGCTTCCTATTTCGCAACAAAGCCTCCTTCACTCATGCTGCCAAACATGTCCTCGTAAAACTGACTATCCTACCGATCCTTGACTTCGGCGATGTCATCTACAAAATAGCCTCCAACACTCTACTCAGCAAATTGGATGTAGTCTATCACAGTGCCATCCGTTTTGTCACCAAAGCCCCATATACTACCCACCACTGTGACCTGTACGCTCTTGTTGGCTGGTCCTCACTACATATTCGTCGCCAAACCCACTGGCTCCAGGCCATCTATAAATCACTGCTAGGCAAATCCCCGCCTTATCTTAGCTCATTGGTCACCATAGCAACACCCACCCATTGTATGCGCTCCAGCAGGTATATCTCACTGGTCATCCCCAAAGCCAACACCTCCTTTGGCCGCCATTCCTTCCAGTTCTCTGCTGCCAATGACTGGAACGAATTGCAAAAATCTCTGAAGCTGGAGACTCTTATCTCCCTCACTAACTTTAAGTATCAGTTGTCAGAGCACCTTACCGATCACTGCACCTGTACACAGCCCATCTGAAATTAGCCCACCCAACTACCTCATCCCCATATTGTTATTTATTTTGCTCATTTGCACCCCAGTATCTCTATTTGCACATCATCTCTTGCACATCTATCATTCCAGTGTTAATACTAATTGTAATTATTTTGCACTATAACCTATTTATTGCCTTACCTCCATAATTTTTGACTTTATGTTTTGTTTTACCCCATATGTAACTCTGTGTTGTTGTTTTTATCACACTGCTTTGCTTTATCTTGGCCAGGTCGCAGTTGTAAATGAGAACTTGTTCTCAACTGGCTTACCTGGTTAAATAAAGGTGAAAAAAAAAAACAGGCAACAACACATCTGCCATGCTGATCCTCAACACAGGGGCCCCTCAGGGGTGCGTGCTCAGTCCCCTCCTGTATTCCCTGTTCACTCACGACTGCATGGCCAAGCACGACTCCAACACCATCATTAAGTTTGCTGACAACACAACAGTGGTAGGCCTGATCACCAACAACGATGAGACAGCCTATAGGAAGGGGGTCAGAGACCTGGCAGTGTAGTGCCAGGACAACAACCACTCCCTCAACGTGAGCAAGACAATGGAGCTGATCGTGAACTACAGGAAAAGGAAGGCCGAACACACCCCCATTCACATCGACAGGGCTGTAGTGGAGAGGGTCAAGAGTTTCAAGTTCCTTGGTGTCCACATCACCAACAAACTTTAATGGTCCAAACACACCAAGACAGTCGTGAGTAGGGCAAGACAACACCTTTCCCCCTCAGGAGCCTGAAAAGATTTGGCATGGGTGCCCAGATCCTCAAAAAGTTCAACAGCTGCACCATCGAGAGCATCCTGACCATTTGCATCACTGCCTGGTATGACAAGTGCTCGGCATCCGACCGTAAGGCGCTACAGAGGGTAGTGCGTACGGCCCAGTACATCACCGGGGCCAAGCTTCCTGCCATCCATCTATATACTAGGCGGTGTCAGAGGAAGGCCCCAAAAATTGTTAAAGACTCCAGTCATTCAAGTCATAGACTGTTCTCTCTGCTACCGCACAGCAAGCGGTAACAGAGCGCCAAGTCTAGGTCCAAAAGGCTCCTTAACGGCTTCTACTTTAACGCCAAGGTAGTGGGTTCGATCCCTGGGACCACCCATACGCAAAAAAATGTATGCACGCATGACTGTAAGTCGCTTTGGATAAAAGCGTCTGCTAAATGGCATATTATTATTATTATTATTATACCCCAAGGCATATGACTGCTGAACAATTAATCAAACGGCCACCCGGACTATTTTTATTGACACCCCCCGCCCTTTGTTTTTACACTGCTGCTACTCACTGTTTATTATATATGCATAGTCACTTTACCCCTACCTACATGTGCAAATTACCTGGACTAACCTGTACCCTGCACATTGACTCAGTACCGGTACCCCCTGTATATAGCCTTGTTATTGTTATTTTATTGTGTTACTTTTTATTTTATTTTTTACTTTAGTTTATTTAGTAAATATTTTCTTAACTCTATTTCTTGAACTGCATTGTTGGTTTAGGGCTTGTACTGTAAGTAAGCATTTTACGGTAAGGTCTACACCTGTTGTATTTGGCGCATGTGAAAAATAACATTTGATTTGATATGATTTGACATCTCTGGAGAGACCTGAAAATAGCTGTGCAGCGACGCTCCTCATCCAACCTGACAGAGCTTGAGAGGAACTGCAGAGAAGAATTTGAGAATCTCCCCAAATACGGGTGTGCCAAGCTTTTAGCGTCATACTCATGAAGACTCGAGGCTGTAATCGCTGCCGAAGGCGCTTCAACAAAGTACTGAGTAAAGGGTCTGAATACTTATGTAAATGTGATATTTCAGTTTAGTATTTGTAATAAATGTGCAAAAAAAATTATAAAACCTTTTTTGCTTCGTGATTATGGGTTATTGTGTGTAGATTGATGAGGGAAAAAAAACGATTTAATACATTTTAGAATAATGTATTGGTCTTCACAATGTTTGCTGCTTCAGTGTTATGAGATATTTTTGTCAAATGTTACTATGGTATACTGAAGTATGATTACAAGCATTCCATACGTGTCAAAGGCTTTTATTGAAATATTACATTAAGTTTATGCAAAGAGTCAATATTTGCAGTGTTGACCCTTCTTTTTCAAGACCTCTGCAATCCGCCCTGGCATGCTGTCAATTAACTTCTGGGCCACATCCTGACTGATGGCAGCCCATTCTTGCATAATCAATGCTTGGAGTTTGTCAGAATTTGTGGGTTTTTGTTTGTCCACCCGCCTCTTGAGGATTGACCACAAGTTCTCAATTGGATAAAGGTCTGGGGAGTTTCCTAGCCATGGACCCAAAATGTTGATGTTTTGTTCCCCGAGCCACTTAGTTATCACTTTTGCCTTATGGCAAGGTGCTCCATCATGCTGGAAAAGGCATTGGTCGTCAACAAACTGTTCTTGGATGCTTGGGAGAAGTTGCTCTCGGAGGATGTGTTGGTACCATTCTTTATTCATGGCTGTGTTCTTAGGCAAAATTGTGAGTGAGCCCACTCCCTTGGCTGAGAAGCAACCCCACACATGAATGGTCTCAGGATGCTTTACTGTTGGCATGACACAGGACTGATGGTAGCGCTCACCTTGTCTTCTCCGGACAAGCTTTTTTCCGGATGCCCCAAACAATCGGAAAGGGGATTCATCAGAGAAAATTACTTTACCCCAGTCCTCAGCAGTCCAATCCCTGTACCTTTTGCAGAATATCAGTCTGTCCCTGATGTTTTTCCTGGAGAGAAGTGGCTTCCTCGCTGCCCTTCTTGACACCAGGCCATCCTCCAAAAGTCTACGCCTCACTGTGCATGCAGATGCACTCACACCTGCCTGCTGCCATTCCTGAGCAAGCTCTGCACTGGTGGTGCCCTGATCCCGCAGCTGAATCAACTTTAGGAGACGGTCCTGGCACTTGCTGGACTTTCTTGGGCGCCCTGAAGCATTCTTCACAACAATCGAACCTCTCTCCTTGAAGTTCTTGATGATCCGATAAATGGTTGATTTAGGTGCAATCTTACTAGCAGCAATATCCTTGCCTGTGAAGCCCTTTTTGTGCAAAGCAATGCTGACGGCACGTGTTGCCTTGCAGGTAACCATGGTTAACAGAGGAAGAACACTGATTTCAAGCACCACCCTCCTTTTAAAGCTTCCAGTCTGTTATTCTAACTCAATCAGCATGACAAAGTGATCTACAGCCTTGTCCTCGTCAACACTCTCACCTGTGTTAACGAGAGAATCACTGACATGATGTCAGCTGGTCCTTTTGTGGCAGGGCTGAAATGCAGTGCAATTCATTTTCATTGCAAAGAGGGACTTTGCAATTAATTGCAATTCATCTGATCACTCTTCATAACATTCTGGAGTATATGCAAATTGCTATCATAAAAACTGAGGCAGCAGACTTTGTGAAAATTAATATTTGTGTCATTCTCAAAACTTTTGACCACGACTGTACTATTACTGACCCTGTAAAACAACACATTCACTGCACCTATCCGGTGTATGTGACAATACAACATACACCGGACAAGCAGTTTTTTAAAAATCTGACCAGACGTATTTTAGGGGGCTCGTTCGGGATCTGGACTTTGATATAGCATGATAATTAAATGTTGGTCTGTGTTGTGCAATAGTCATTTTCATAAATTAAGCGTATCGACAAACAGGATGTTTATTTATATTCGTATAATATCGATGTAAACTTAAGTGTGTAGGTGAATTTCAAGATCAGGAATTAAAGTAGTTTTTATTAATTCATTACATTATTAAACATTTCTGATATTTCAATCATGATTTAGAATTGACAGCAACAAACACAGGCCTACCGGTTAAAAAATCCCAACCAGATGTTGCTCATTGTTAGCTAAATAAATCCTCTTGATACAAACTAGATTCCCTTTTAGCTTCTCCTTTCTTAAACCTCTCTAAGTAACCTGATCTTTTCAAGTGACATTGATGTTAAATAGTACTAAACCTACTTAAAACGTCTCCCCCCCCCTGCCCCAGAACACAACAGAGCAGTACTAACTCTGCAGTGGCAACAGACAGACTGCTCTGTTAGCGAATCATTTAAAAAACAAAGCACATAGACTCTCATTCATGCTAAAGCCTTTCCCTCTTTCACCATGCTATTCTAAAGCCACTCTCTGTTGCCCCCATCTCAGTTTCCCCCCAGTGGAGGGAAACCCAGTCGGCCCAAAGTTGACTATTTGGTGTTAGGCAGTGAATGGCCTGCCTTTATAGTAAAACTAGCCCAGACCTTTGTCCGGGGCAGTTGGGTGAGACATAGAGAGGAAGGAGCAGAAACATACAGCATGTGGGGATTGTTGTGTTTTTATGAAAGAGTCGGTCGATGAAGAAGGGAAAGAAGAAGAACCGGAGGAGAGAGAAAGAAAGGTGTAGTGCTGAAGTCACTTCTCTCTCTCAGTCTCAGATTCAGCACCTTGAGGGGAAGGCCTCGTGTGTCTCCAAACGGTCCATTTACAAAACATGCGTGTGTTTTGTTGTGGAAGGTAAGCCAAGCTGATTTAACTCTCTGACTGGGGTGGAGCAGTAGTGAAGGGGAAGGTGTGAGATGGGGCTAGAGTGGCTGTAACCTGATCCTACTGCTACTGGTGGCAGGCTAAAGTCAAAGATCCTATAATAATATTTGTGTAATTACTCACAGACTATATTGACTTGTCAAATTCTCTCTTTTACTGTAAGTGTTGGCTACGTAATGATACCAATACGTACTATCTCATGCTTGCTGATATCAGTTCAGTTCTCCATTTGGTTAAGGTTAGCAACAGGCTAATTGTGTTGCATGACAGGTCAAGGTCACGGATTGGTGTCTTGGGCCTTCCCAGCAATTCTAGGGAGAGAGAACTTTTTATTTTTATTTTTTTATGTTACACTTAATGTTCCTCTGTTTGAGCGTCCAGTTTTTTTTTGTTAGTTAGGGGAACATTCTATCTATGTTTACAAAAACCTTCGGAGAACCTTTTTTAGCACGTTACAGTTTTTTGACGTTAGAGTTAGAACATTCCCTTAATGTCAAACAGAACATTCCAGAACGTGGTTGCCATGTTCTCAGAATATACAATACCCAATGTTCTAGACACGTTTCATGGGACGTTGCAAGGACATTCATGTGTCCAATTTTCTGAGGGTTAGGAGAGTATTCCATCAACGTCCCACCAAACGTACGCTTGGGACTTGCTTACGATGACATGTTGAAATTAATTGTTATATCCCAATTGTTCCCACAAGTGTGTGATTGATTTCCCACTAAGAAATAAGAGAGATAAAATAATTTATTGTGATATTGCTACATTATGAATTAGCATTAGCATTAGAATTAGCAATATTTTGATTGTGATTGGTCCGTATAAAAACTTATCATTTTAACACAGGATTACTATCACATATAGACCAAAGTGTCACGCAGACAGTCTCCCATTAAAGGTTGTCAGCCACTCCCCATTTTTCTTTAGCGTTTTCTAAAACTACAGCGACTCTGACATTTCCATATACAGTCCATCACCATTATAATTAGCAACAGTATCACATCAGCTGGTGATAACCAATGAGTGACAGGTGATGTGCAGTAGCAGACATAACCCAGGTCTGCCGGTCAACGGTTCCACCATCACCATGGGAAAACAGACAGCAGAAGCAGAGGTGATAGATACCACTGGAACAATAAGAACCAACATCTCTCTATCAAGCTCGAAAAGGAGACAGGGTGAGGGGGGGGGGGGGGGGGGGGACTTGTTTTTTTATTCTGTTCCTTTGAAACTGTCTAACCCAATTCAAATCCTCTGGTGGTTTGAGAGAGAGAGAGAGAGAGAGAGAGAGAGAGAGAGAGAGAGAGAGAGAGAGAGAGAGAGAGAGAGAGAGAGAAGAGAGAGAGGTTTTGAACAGAGGGTGATATACAGATGGCAGGAGAGATTCATTTCAATGTTTAAGCCCAGTGTGCAAGAGTGACATTACATTGCACAATAATACTTCTGACAAAGCAAATGGATCCTAACTACATGTTTAAAGTTCCTACCTAAACTATATACAGCATAACAATCTGTGAGATTGTGGGCAGACAGAGACGCTTGTCTGGCCACTGGTAATGTGCTGCTACCCTGTAACGTGTCAGAGAGAGAGAGACCGAACGTGTCAGGCGTGAATTACCCTGTTCAGAGGAATCTCCTGGATCCCCTTACCTCCTCTATTGTCATCAGTGAAGGTGATTGGTATCCGTAGACAACCGCTATAAAACCCTCCGCTCGTGGGCAAAAGGTGGAAGCCTTCTTCCCTTTCATAGGCCTGGTTAAATTGTGACAGCTAGAAAGACGACCGGAGCATATTATTGGCCAAATGCCTCAAACGGTAATTTGTGAGATATTGTAATATCATTCATGCTATAACATTGACTTGAATGTCGAACACATGCTGATAATTGATGCTATTATGACAGCTAGGTCTGTCAGGGTAAACTTACGAAATAAAACAATGATAATCCCATTTGTTCCCTCTTCCATCATTCTTGACATATAATTTATTTGCCAGTTTGTTGATTGTATGATGTTGCCTTTGTGTGAACGATAACAATGACAAGCCCTATTGTGCCCAACCCAACTCACACTGTACTCTACTGTACGTTGCTTTCAATCTGATATGGTGGGGCCCCAATGGAAGAGAAATTCACACTCAAAACAGATATGCCGCTGAGGCCCAGATCTATTGAAGATCTCTCAGACAATACTACCGCCGCCGTGGCAACAAGGAGGCCGTGTCACAACTGACAAAGAGGAAAGATG
This sequence comes from Coregonus ussuriensis, assembly GCA_031479575.1. Classification (NCBI taxonomy): domain Eukaryota; kingdom Metazoa; phylum Chordata; class Actinopteri; order Salmoniformes; family Salmonidae; genus Coregonus; species Coregonus ussuriensis. The sequence goes on from CM062490.1 coordinate 50,305,967, forward strand.
GTTCTGAGCTTGACATCTAACGTGGGGGGATTAAGTGATGGTGAAATATGAATAGCTAATGTGGCTTTTCGGCTAAATTAGCCATTCATATTTCTATCACTTTTATCACAGTACGCACATGGTCCTGGTGTTTGTGTCTGGGCTGTGGTGAGGTGCAGGTAATAATACTTTTTATAAAAAATAAACTTACTATCAATAAATTATTATTTAATTAGTTGTAAACATTTACACAATGCGTAACATTTTATAATAGTTTATCAACAATAACATTAAAAAAAAAACATATTTAAAGCATTTATAATGGCTTATTGATGAAAGTTAGTATAATGTGTAAGCGTGAAGACAGTGAATGAGTTGGTTTTGAGGTTTGATTTCATACCGTAGCACTGACTAGTCATTCAGTGCATGGACGCGGTTGGGACACTTGACGTCTCGAATGGTTTCCTTTACAAATTGCCCAGCTAGCACATTTGGTTCCTTGGAAGTTGTGGTTTCCCATTGGTTCTGGGAACAAAGCCATACGTTTCCTGACCAGTAAAACAGAACGCTGGGGAAGTGAGGTTTTGAGAATGTTTTGTTATGGTTTTCTGAAAGTTTTCCTGGGAGGTTTTATCAACGTTCTGAGAATGGAAATTATAGGTTATGTTAAGGTCAGTGAGATTAAAACCTACGATCTTCGGTTCTCTATCCATGGAATTAGTCCACTGCGCCACCAGGATTGAGCTAGCAAGTCTTTTTTAACTCATACAAAGTTTATTTTACTTTAAATTATTTATATTTTATTGAACCCTTGTTTGACCAGGTAACATACCTGAACACACTTAATAAGATAGAGGATGGAAATAGTTTTGTTGACGCTGAGAACGGAATGTATATGTTTATAAAATAACATTCTTAGAACGTTCTTTGAAAGTTACTAATGTCTTCTTGCGTTTTTATGGAACGTTTTCTTAATGTTCTAAGAACACGACTTTAAATAGAACCATGATGACACCTGCAGAAAAGGTTATGCTGAAGTACTGAAATTCCCACAGAAGAACATTGTTTCTAAACATTCTCTGAACGTTCTGAGAACATGACTTTAAATAAAACCACGAGGAAACCTGTAGGGAACGTTATGCTGAAGTACGGAAATTCCCACCTAAGAAACATGGCTCTTAGAACATTACGTGCTAGCTGGGTATCCTGCACCATTCCCAGAACGTTGTGGTAAGGTTGCATGCAAAATAACCAAAGGACAACCACGCTCTCACCAAGCTGAATGAAACATATGGTTCTCTGAATGTTTTATGCCTGCTGGGTGGTTACATGCAACCCACAGTTTACACCCTGCACCTCTCCATCTTTTATGATCAGGTTTAAATGAGGCAGATAGACTGCTGGCTGTTAGTTTGTGTTGTGCACGTCAACGGTCCTTTAGGAAAAACAGATGTACGCGAGAGATGGTTTGAAACCCTTGAGGAGAATGTAGGGAGGTGAACAGAGTACCTTGGTAACACAATATTCCTCACCCTCCCCCTAGGTTTTTGGTAACACTTTACATTAAGGTAACATTTTACATAAACATTTTAGGTAACACTTTACATGAAGGTAGCACTTAACATTAACATTTTAATTAACACTTTATATTAAGGTAACACTTCACATTAACATTTTAGGTAGCACTTTATACCTGTGTAGCATTAGTAGTATTAGTATTTATACCTGTGTAGCAATAGTAGTATTAGTATTTATACCTGTGTATTAATAGTAGTATTAGTAGTTATACCAGTGTAGTAATAATAGCATTAGTATTTATACCTGTATATCAATAGTAGTATTAGTATTTAGACCTGTGTAGTAATAGCAGTATTAGTATTTAGACCTGTGTAGTAATAGCAGTATTAGTATTATACCTGTATATCAATATTAGTATTAGTATTTAGACCTGTGTAGTAATAGCAGTATTAGTATTTAGACCTGTGTAGTAATAGTAGTATTAGTATTTATACCTGTATATCAATAGTAGTATTAGTATTTAGACCTGTGTAGTAATAGTAGCATTAGTATTTATACCTGTGTAGTAATAGCAGTATTAGTATGTATACCTGTGTAGTAATAGCAGTATTAGTATTTATACCTGTGTAGTAATAGCAGTATTAGTATTTATACCTGTGTAGTAATATCAGTATTAGTATTTATACCTGTGTAGTAATAGCAGTATTAGTATTTATACCTGTGTAGTAATAGCAGTATTAGTATTTATACCTGTGTAGTAATAGCAGTATTAGTATGTATACCTGTGTAGTAATAGCAGTATTAGTATTTATACCTGTGTAGTAATAGCAGTATTAGTATTTATACCTGTGTAGTAATAGCAGTATTACTATTTTTACCTGTGTAGTAATAGCAGTATTCGTTTTTGACTTGTGTAGTAATAGTAGTATTTGTATGTGGTCCTCTGTAGCTCAGCTGGTAGAGCACGGCGCTTGTAACGCCAAGGCAGTGGGTTCGATCCCCGGGACCACCCATACACAAAAATGTATGCACGCATGACTGTAAGTCGCTTTGGATAAAAGCGTCTGCTAAATGGCATATTATTATTATTATTATTTATTTATACCTGTGCAGTAGTAGTAGTAGTAGTAGTAGTAGTAGTATTTATACCTGCATATTTATTGTTATCATGGATACCAAATGATAGAAGGACCAGCAAGTGAGCTATGGAATATTTATTTTTTTCCATGTGGTGTTCTCCTAAAGGGTTGAGGGCCATCTGGAGGTCCACTGCAGAGGATCGATAGGGGGCAGAATCTATGGCTGAGTATGGATCAGGATGTAGCTAGACGGTGATGTCATAGACCATGCTTCAGGTCTGTCATTCCGGGGATGTCAGCATGCAAGCCTGTGAACCCAGAAGGTCTTCGTGTGATGTTAGCTATGCAATGTATCACCTGGATTTATAACAGGGTTTTAATCAATATGGAAAAGACAATATGGCGATACCAGGGCCAGACATATTGAAAAAACAGTAACGGGTGTTTCAGGCTTGGTGGACTAATCAATGTTATACTTAATATGTGAGATTATAGAGATTATATACAATAAAACAATTTCAGAAATTAGACCTCATTAACTAAGCTTTGCACTTGGTACAGAATTACATCAATGAAGCATAATTAGAATAAAAATGTTCTATAAGATAACGTCTAAAGGCACTATGATGGATCCCTGGGGATCCCCAATTGTACAGTTGCTAGATGATTACACTTTCTGATTTATTCTAACTAATACATTGTATCGTGTCTGGGGAAGGAATATTAAAACATCATTCAAAGACAGATTCAAATTTTTAGCTTTAAATAAACTTTCAGTCATAGCTGTGTATTGACTGATCATGAGGGGGGGGGGCATACTCGTGTAATTCAGGGAGAAGTCACGCAACAACAGTGACAGAACAGAGGAACTGCATGGAGATTAGTGAGGAGGTAGTGGTGGTGAAATGGTGGTGGTAGATAGTGAGGTGGTGGTGGTAGATTAGTGAGGTGGTGGTGGTAGATTAGTGAGGTGGTGGTGGTAGATTAGTGAGGTGGTGGTGGTAGATTAGTGAGGTGGTGGTGGTAGATTAGTGAGGTGGTGGTGGTAGATTAGTGAGGAGGTGGTGGTAGATTAGTGAGGGGGTGGTGGTAGATTAGTGATGTGGTGGTGGTAGATTAGTGAGGAGGTGGTGGTAGATTAGTGAGGGGGTGGTGGTAGATTAGTGAGGTGGTGGTGGTGGTGAGGGGGTGGTGGTAGATTAGTGAGGGGTGGTGGTAGATTAGTGAGGGGGTGGTGGTAGATAAGTGAGGGGGTGGTGGTAGATTAGTGAGGTGGTGGTGATAGATTAGTGAGGTGGTGGTGGTAGATTAGTGAGGGGGTGGTGGTAGATTAGTGAGGTGGTGGTGGTGAGGGGGTGGTGGTAGATTAGTGAGGTGGTGGTGAGGTGGTGGTGGTAGATTAGTGAGGTGGTGGTGGTAGATTAGTGAGGTGGTGGTGGTAGATTAGTGAGGGGGTGGTGGTAGATTAGTGAGGTGGTGGTGGTAGATTAGTGAGGGGGTGGTGGTAGATTAGTGAGGGGGTGGTGGTAGATTAGTGAGGGGGTGGTGGTAGATTAGTGAGGGGGTGGTGGTAGATTAGTGATGTGGTGGTGGTAGATTAGTGAGGAGGTGGTGGTAGATTAGTGAGGGGGTGGTGGTAGATTAGTGATGTGGTGGTGGTAGATTAGTGAGGAGGTGGTGGTAGATTAGTGAGGGGGTGGTGGTAGATTAGTGAGGTGGTGGTGGTGGTGGGGGGGTGGTGGTAGATTAGTGAGGGGTGGTGGTAGATTAGTGAGGGGGTGGTGGTAGATAAGTGAGGGGGTGGTGGTAGATTAGTGAGGTGGTGGTGATAGATTAGTGAGGTGGTGGTGGTAGATTAGTGAGGTGAGGGGGTGGTGGTAGATTAGTGAGGTGGTGGTGGTGAGGGGGTGGTGGTAGATTAGTGAGGTGGTGGTGATAGATTAGTGAGGTGGTGGTGGTAGATTAGTGAGGGGGTGGTGGTAGATTAGTGAGGGGGTGGTGAGGGGGTGGTGGTAGATTAGTGAGCGGGTGGTGGTAGATTAGTGAGGTGGTGGTGGTAGATTAGTGAGGTGGTGGTGGAAGATTAGTGAGGGGTGGTGGTAGATTAGTGAGGGGGTGGTGGTAGATTAGTGAGGTGGTGGTGGTAGATTAGTGAGGTGGTGGTGGTGGTAGATTAGTGAGGTGGTGGTGGTAGATTAGTGAAGGGGTGGTGGTAGATTAGTGAGGTGGTGGTGGTAGATTAGTGAGGTGGTGGTGGTAGATTAGTGAGGGCGTGGTGGTAGATTAGTGAGGGGGTGGTGAGGGGGTGGTGGTAGATTAGTGAGGGGGTGGTGGTAGATTAGTGAGGTGGTGGTGGGGTGGTAGATTAGTGAGGTGGTGGTGGTAGATTAGTGAGGGGTGGTGGTAGATTAGTGAGGGGGTGGTGGTAGATTAGTGAGGGGGTGGTGGTAGATTAGTGAGGTGGTGGTGGTAGATTAGTGAGGTGGTGGTGGTAGATTAGTGAGGTGGTGGTGGTAGATTAGTGAGGAGGTGGTGGTAGATTAGTGAGGTGGTGGTGGTAGATTAGTGAGGTGGTGGTGGTAGATTAGTGAGGTGGTGGTGGTAGATTAGTGAGGGGGTGGTGATAGATTAGTGAGGTGGTGGTGGTAGATTAGTGAGGGGGTGGTGGTAGATTAGTGAGGTGGTGGTGGTAGATTAGTGAGGTGGTGGTGGTAGATTAGTGAGGGGGTGGTGGTAGATTAGTGAGGTGGTGGTGGTGAGGGGGTGGTGGTAGATTAGTGAGGTGGTGGTGATAGATTAGTGAGGTGGTGGTGGTAGATTAGTGAGGGGGTGGTGGTAGATTAGTGAGGGGGAGGGGGTGGTGGTAGATTAGTGATGGGGTGGTGAGGGGGTGGTGGTAGATTAGTGAGGGGGTGGTGGTAGATTATTGAGGTGGTGGTGGTAGATTAGTGAGGTGGTGGTGGTAGATTAGTGAGGGGTGGTGGTAGATTAGTGAGGGGGTGGTGGTAGATTAGTGAGGGGGTGGTGGTAGATTAGGGAGGTGGTGGTGGTAGATTAGTGAGGTGGTGGTGGTAGATTAGTGAGGTGGTGGTGGTAGATTAGTGAGGGGTGGTGGTAGATTAGTGAGGGGGTGGTGGTAGATTAGTGAGGGGGTGGTGGTAGATTAGTGAGGTGGTGGTGGTAGATTAGTGAGGTGGTGGTGGTAGATTAGTGAGGAGGTGGTGGTAGATTAGTGAGGTGGTGGTGGTAGATTAGTGAGGTGGTGGTGGTAGATTAGTGAGGTGGTGGTGGTAGATTAGTGAGGGGGTGGTGGTAGATTAGTGAGGTGGTGGTGTGGTGGTAGATTAGTGAGGTGGTGGTGGTAGATTAGTGAGGGGGTGGTGATAGATTAGTGAGGTGGTGGTGGTAGATTAGTGAGGGGGTGGTGGTAGATTAGTGAGGAGGTGGTGGTAGATTAGTGAGGGGGTGGTGGTAGATTAGTGAGGGGGTGGTGGTAGATTAGTGAGGGGGTGGTGGTAGATTAGTGATGTGGTGGTGGTAGATTAGTGAGGAGGTGGTGGTAGATTAGTGAGGGGGTGGTGGTAGATTAGTGAGGTGGTGGTGAGGTGGTGGTGGTAGATTAGTGATGTGGTGGTGGTAGATTAGTGAGGTGGTGGTGGTAGATTAGTGAGGTGGTTGTGGTAGATTAGTGAGGGGGTGGTGGTAGATTAGTGAGGTGGTGGTGGTAGATTAGTGAGGGGGTGGTGGTAGATAAGTGAGGGGGTGGTGGTAGATTAGTGAGGTGGTGGTGGTGAGGGAGGGGGTGGTGGTAGATTAGTGAGGTGGTGGTGATAGATTAGTGAGGTGGTGGTGGTAGATTAGTGAGGGGGTGGTGGTAGATTAGTGAGGGGGTGGTGGTAGATTAGTGATGGGGTGGTGAGGGGGTGGTGGTAGATTAGTGAGGGGGTGGTGGTAGATTATTGAGGTGGTGGTGGTAGATTAGTGAGGTGGTGGTGGTAGATTAGTGAGGGGTGGTGGTAGATTAGTGAGGGGGTGGTGGTAGATTAGTGAGGGGGTGGTGGTAGATTAGGGAGGTGGTGGTGGTAGATTAGTGAGGTGGTGGTGGTAGATTAGTGAGGTGGTGGTGGTAGATTAGTGAGGGGGTGGTGGTAGATTAGTGAGGTGGTGGTGGTAGATTAGTGAGGTGGTGGTGGTAGATTAGTGAGGTGGTGGTGGTAGATTAGTGAGGGCGTGGTGGTAGATTAGTGAGGGGGTGGTGGTAGATTAGTGAGGGGGTGGTGTGGTGGTAGATTAGTGAGGGGGTGGTGAGGGGGTGGTGGTAGATTAGTGAGGTGGTGGTGGTAGATTAGTGAGGTGGTGGTGGTAGATTAGTGAGGGGGTGGTGATAGATTAGTGAGGTGGTGGTGGTAGATTAGTGAGGGGGTGGTGGTAGATTAGTGAGGAGGTGGTGGTAGATTAGTGAGGGGGTGGTGGTAGATTAGTGAGGGGGTGGTGGTAGATTAGTGAGGGGGTGGTGGTAGATTAGTGATGTGTTGGTGGTAGATTAGTGAGGAGGTGGTGGTAGATTAGTGAGGGGGTGGTGGTAGATTAGTGAGGTGGTGGTGAGGTGGTGGTGGTAGATTAGTGATGTGGTGGTGGTAGATTAGTGAGGTGGTGGTGGTAGATTAGTGAGGTGGTTGTGGTAGATTAGTGAGGGGGGTGGTGGTAGATTAGTGAGGTGGTGGTGGTAGATTAGTGGAGGTGGTGGTGGTAGATAAGTGAGGGGGTGGTGGTAGATTAGTGAGGAGGTGGTGGTAGATTAGTGAGGTGGTGGTGGTAGATTAGTGAGGTGGTGGTGGTAGATTAGTGAGGTGGTGGTGGTAGATTAGTGAGGTGGTGGTGGTAGATTAGTGAGGGGGTGGTGGAAGATTAGTGAGGGGGTGGTGGTAGATTAGTGAGGTGGTGGTGGTGAGGGGGTGGTGGTAGATTAGTGAGGTGGTGGTGATAGATTAGTGAGGTGGTGGTGGTAGATTAGTGAGGGGGTGGTGGTAGATTAGTGAGGGGGGTGGTGGTAGATTAGTGAGGGGGTGGGTAGATTAAGTGAGGGGTTGGTGGTAGATTAGTGAGGGGGTGGTGGTAGATTAGTGAGGTGGTGGTGGTAGATTAGTGAGGTGGTGGTGGTAGATTAGTGAGGGGTGGTGGTAGATTAGTGAGGGGTGGTGGTAATTAGTGAGGTGTGGTGGTAGATTAGTGAGGGGAGGGGGTGGTGGTAGATTAGTGAGGTGGTGGTGGTAGATTAGTGAGGGGGTGGTGGTAGATTAGTGAGGTGGTGGTGATAGATTAGTGAGGTGGTGGTGGTAGATTAGTGAGGGGGTGGTGGTAGATTAGTGAGGGGGTGGTGGTAGATTAGTGATGGGGTGGTGAGGGGGTGGTGGTAGATTAGTGAGGGGGTGGTGGTAGATTATTGAGGTGGTGGTGGTAGATTAGTGAGGTGGTGGTGGTAGATTAGTGAGGGGTGGTGGTAGATTAGTGAGGGGGTGGTGGTAGATTAGTGAGGGGGTGGTGGTAGATTAGGGAGGTGGTGGTGGTAGATTAGTGAGGTGGTGGTGGTAGATTAGTGAGGTGGTGGTGGTAGATTAGTGAGGGGGTGGTGGTAGATTAGTGAGGTGGTGGTGGTAGATTAGTGAGGTGGTGGTGGTAGATTAGTGAGGTGGTGGTGGTAGATTAGTGAGGGGTGGTGGGTGGTAGATTAGGGTGGTAGATTAGTGAGGTGGTGGTGGTAGATTAGTGAGGGGGTGGTGGTAGATTAGTGAGGTGGTGGTGAGGGTGGTGGTGGTAGATTAGTGAGGTGGTGGTGGTTAGATTAGTGAGGTGGTGGTGGTAGATTAGTGAGGGGGTGGTGATAGATTAGTGAGGTGGGTGGTGGTAGATTAGTGAGGTGGGTGGTGGTAGATTAGTGAGGTGGTGGTGGTAGATTAGTGAGGTGGTGGTGGTAGATTAGTGAGGGGGTGGTGGTAGATTAGTGAGGGGGTGGTGGTAGATTAGTGAGGTGGTGGTGGTAGATTAGTGAGGAGGTGGTGGTAGATTAGTGAGGGGGTGGTGGTAGATTAGTGAGGTGGTGGTGAGGTGGTGGTGGTAGATTAGTGAGGTGGTGGTGGTAGATTAGTGAGGTGGTGGTGGTAGATTAGTGAGGTGGTGGTGGTAGATTAGTGAGGGGGTGGTGGTAGATTAGTGAGGTGGTGGGGGTGGTGGTGGTAGATTAGTGAGGGGGTGGTGGTAGATTAGTGAGGGGGTGGTGGTAGATTAGTGAGGAGGTGGTGGTAGATTAGTGAGGTGGTGGTGGTAGATTAGTGAGGTGGTGGTGGTAGATTAGTGAGGTGGTGGTGGTAGATTAGTGAGGTGGTGGTGGTAGATTAGTGAGGTGGTGGTGGTAGATTAGTGAGGAGGTGGTGGTAGATTAGTGAGGTGGTGGTGGTAGATTAGTGAGGTGGTGGTGGTAGATTAGTGAGGTGGTGGTGGTAGATTAGTGAGGGGGTGGTGGTAGATTAGTGAGGTGGTGGTGGTAGATTAGTGAGGTGGTGGTGGTAGATTAGTGAGGTGGTGGTGGTAGATTAGTGAGGTGGTGGTGGTAGATTAGTGAGGTGGTGGTGGTAGATTAGTGAGGGGGTGGTGGTAGATTAGTGAGGAGGTGGTGGTAGATTAGTGAGGGGTGGTGGTAGATTAGTGAGGGGTGGTGGTAGGTGGTGGTAGATTAGTGAGGGGGTGGTGGCTAGATTACTGAGGTGGTGGTGGTGGTGAGGTGGTGGTGGTAGATTAGTGAGGAGGGTGGTGGTAGATTAGTGAGGTGGTGGTGGTAGATTAGTGAGGGGGTGGTGGTAGATTAGTGAGGGGGTGGTGGTAGATTAGTGAGCGAGGTGGTGGTAGATTAGTGAGGGGGTGGTGCTAGATTAGTGAGGGGTGGGTGAGGTGGTGGTGGCTAGATTAGTGAGTTGGTGGTGGTAGATTAGTGAGGGGGTGGTGGTAGACTTAGTGAGGTGGTGGTGTAGATTAGTGAGGGGGTGGTGGTAGATTAGTGAGGTGGTGGTGGTAGATTAGTGAGGGGGTGGTGGTAGATTAGTGAGGAGGTGGTGGTAGATTAGTGAGGGGGTGGTGGTAGATTAGTGAGGGGTGGTGGTAGATTAGTGAGGTGGTGGTGGTGAGGTGGTGAGGTGGTGGAGCACGTTTCAAATGTCTGAATTGGTTTTGGATTCTCATCTCATCTTTCCCACCACCCTCACCACCACTACCACCACCACCCTCACCACCACTACCACCACCACCCCCCCCCTCACCACCACCACCCTCACTGTCTGGTGTGTTGATGCACTTTCTCTGGTTTCAGTTGAGCTTGTCCAATCTTTAGAGGTGTCCTGTGGCCTTCAAACCGCTGTCTGTAACCCTACTGGATGGTATTCCCTGATATTATAGTTAGGCCGGGAAGGAGGGAGGGGTGGAGGTGGGGGGGGTGGACACGAGGGGAAGAGGGGGAAGAGGGGAAGAGAGGGAAGAGGGGAAGAGAGGGAAGAGGGGAAGAGAGGGAAGAGGGGAAGAGAGGCTCGGAAAGAGAGCATTGACTGTTCATTGTTTGTAGGAGGATGGTGACAAGCTGTTTGACTGTTCATTGTTTGTAGGAGGATGGTGACAAGCTGATTGACTGTTCATTGTTTCATCAGTTTGTGTTTGAAAGGAGGGTAACTTCAGTAAACTCTAGTGCTTTTCTGGTGGCAGACACATAGTGTCTGTAGTACGGAGAGTCTCCTCAGAGTTTAGCGGGTACACTTTGAAGGGACTGGCACCGTCTCCATACCGTCTCATATATAGGACCGCAGAATACTTTATTTAGCAGGCATTAGACGACAATAGATGCGGTTAATTGTGTACATTTTATTCCCTTTTCTTCTTTTTTTTACGGTAATGTATTTAACACAGAGAGACATACCATCAGTGGTGGGAAAAGTACACAATTGTCATACTTGAGTAAAAGTAAAAGATACCTTAATAGAAAATGACTCAATAAAAGTGAAAGTCACCCAATAAAATGCTACTTGAGTAAAAGTCGAAAAGTATTCGGTTTTAAACATACCTAAGTATCAAAAGTAGATGTAATTGCAAAAATACACTTAAGTATCAAAAGTAAAAGTAAAAATATAAATAATTTCAAATTACTTCTATTAGGCAATCCAAACGGCACATTTTTTTTATGTATTTTTTATTTACGGATAGTCAAGGGCACACTCCAACACTCAGACTTAATTTACAAATGAAGCATGTGTGTTTAGTGAATCTGCCAGATCAGAGGCAGTAGGGATGACCAGGGATGTTCTCTTGATAAGTGTGTGTGAATTTAACCATTTTCCTGTCCTGCTAAGCATTCAAAATGTAACGTGTACTTTTGGTTGTCAGGGAAAATGTATGGAGTAAATAGTACATTATTTTCTTTAGGAATGTAGTAAAGTAAAAGTTGTCATAAATATAAATAGTAAAGTAAAGTACAGATACCCATAAAAACTACTTAAGTAGTACTTTACAGTATTTTTACTTAAGTACTTTACACAACTGCATACCATATTATGATAAAATACATGATCATGTTAAAATACATTACAAAAGCTCGTACATGCTTGTGAAAGGTTAGAAAACATTATGCATGCGGGCTTAAGTGTTACCCAATAATTCACAAGCATGTGTGACCTTTGATCTAGAATTTAGTTGGACAGAATCTACACCAATCGGTTGATCCATAAGTGTCTTTCGTAAGTGGGGAACAATGAGTGTGTATAGTTAAAACAACACTGTGGCAGTGCGTTCTCTGCATTGTTGGAGAGGACATTGTTATGCCAGCTATAATTGCCTGTTATCTCTATTCAGATGGGATATGTGATAGCAATTTATGTTCCTGTGTGACTCCACTTAAACTTGGCAGAAAATCTTTGATGTCCGTAACCAACGCACTACTGTAATCAGATACTCAAGCAGCGTTAGCTACCTTGCGTTAAATATTAATGACACCTTTTAGGCTAAAGCTGTAAACTGCTAATGTCAAACTGAACCAACGATATATACGACGGGCACGTCCTTCCTTCCTTCATTTCCAAAATGTTGAATTACTTTCTGATTTCCCTTCTGCTCAGCCCTCTCTCTGGAGTATAGGCCTCATTCTATAGGGCATACTTGGGATGATATTCTACGCTTGTGAAGTTAACCATAATAGTTCATCTTGAAGTTTACACATAGCAGTTTATAATAGGTTAAGGCAGTATCAGTCAGCCCAGAGGTGGTATAATAGGTTAAGGAAGTATCAGTCAGCCCAGAGGTGGTATAATAGGATAAGGCAGCATCAGTCAGCCCAGAGGTGATATAATAGGATAAGGCAGTATCAGTCAGCCCAGAGGTGGTATAATAGGTTAAGGCAGCATCAGTCAGCCCAGAGGTGGTATAATAGGATAAGGCAGGATCAGTCAGCCCAGAGGTGATATAATATGATGAGGCAGCATCAGTCAGCCCAGAGGTGATATAATATGATGAGGCAGCATCAGTCAGCCCAGAGGTGGTATAATAGGAAAAGGCAGTATCAGTCAACCCAGAGGTGATATAATAGGATAAGGAAGTGTCAGTCAGCCCAGAGGTGGTATAATAGGATAAGGCAGTATCAGTCAGCCCAGAGGTGGTATAATAGGATAAGGAAGTATCAGTCAGCCCAGAGGTGATATATTAGGACAAGGCAGTATCAGTCAGCCCAGAGGTGATATAATAGGATAAGGCACTATCAGTCAGCCCAGAGGTGGTATAATAGGATAAGGCAGCATCAGTCAACCCAGAGGTGGTATAATAGGACAAGGCAGCATCAGTCAGCCCAGAGGTGGTATAATATGATAAGGCAGCATCAGTCAGCCCAGAGGTGGTATAATATGATAAGGCAGCATCAGTCAGCCCAGAGGTGGTATAATAGGATAAGGCAGCATCAGTCAGCCCAGAGGTGATATAATAGGATAAGGCAGCATCAGTCAGCCCAGAGGTGGTATAATATGATAAGTCAGCATCAGTCAGCCCAGAGGTGGTATAATAGGATAAGGCAGCATCAGTCAGCCCAGAGGTGGTATAATAGGATAAGGCAGTATCAGTCAACCCAGAGGTGATATAATAGGATAAGGAAGTGTCAGTCAGCCCAGAGGTGGTATAATAGGATAAGGCAGTATCAGTCAGCCCAGAGGTGATATAATAGGATAAGGAAGTGTCAGTCAGCCCAGAGGTGGTATAATAGGTTAAGGCAGCATCAGTCAGCCCAGAGGTGGTATTATAGGATAAGGCAGTATCAGTCAGCCCAGAGGTGGTATAATAGGATAAGGAAGTATCAGTCAGCCCAGAGGTGATATAATAGGACAAGGCAGTATCAGTCAGCCCAGAGGTGATATAATAGGATAAGGCAGCATCAGTCAGCCCAGAGGTGGTATAATAGGATAAGGCAGTATCAGTCAGCCCAGAGGTGGTATAATAGGATAAGGAAGTATCAGTCAGCCCAGAGGTGATATAATAGGACAAGGCAGTATCAGTCAGCCCAGAGGTGATATAATATAATAGGATAAGGCACTATCAGTCAGCCCAGAGGTGGTATAATAGGATAAGGCAGCATCAGTCAACCCAGAGGTGGTATAATAGGACAAGGCAGCATCAGTCAGCCCAGAGGTGGTATAATATGATAAGGCAGCATCAGTCAGCCCAGAGGTGGTATAATATGATAAGGCAGCATCAGTCAGCCCAGAGGTGGTATAATAGGATAAGGCAGCATCAGTCAGCCCAGAGGTGATATAATAGGATAAGGCAGCATCAGTCAGCCCAGAGGTGGTATAATATGATAAGTCAGCATCAGTCAGCCCAGAGGTGGTATAATAGGATAAGGCAGCATCAGTCAGCCCAGAGGTGGTATAATAGGATAAGGCAGCATCAGTCAGCCCAGAGGTGATATAATATGATAAGGCAGCATCAGTCAGCCCAGAGGTGGTATAATAGGATAAGGCAGCATCAGTCAGCCCAGAGGTGATATAATATGATAAGGCAGCATCAGTCAGGTCAGCCCAGAGGTGATATAATAGGATAAGGCAGCATCAGTCAGCCCAGAGGTGATATAATATGATAAGGCAGCATCAGTCAGCCCAGAGGTGGTATAATAGGATAAGGCAGCATCAGTCAGCCCAGAGGTGGTATAATAGGATAAGGCAGCATCAGTCAGCCCAGAGGTGATATAATATGATAAGGCAGCATCAGTCAGCCCAGAGGTGGTATAATAGGATAAGGCAGCATCAGTCAGCCCAGAGGTGGTATAATAGGATAAGGCAGCATCAGTCAGCCCAGAGGTGATATAATATGATAAGGCAGCATCAGTCAGCCCAGAGGTGGTATAATAGGATAAGGCAGCATCAGTCAGCCCAGAGGTGGTATAATAGGATAAGGCAGTATCAGTCAACCCAGAGGTGATATAATAGGATAAGGAAGTGTCAGTCAGCCCAGAGGTGGTATAATAGGATAAGGCAGTATCAGTCAGCCCAGAGGTGATATAATAGGATAAGGAAGTGTCAGTCAGCCCAGAGGTGGTATAATAGGTTAAGGCAGCATCAGTCAGCCCAGAGGTGGTATTATAGGATAAGGCAGTATCAGTCAGCCCAGAGGTGGTATAATAGGATAAGGAAGTATCAGTCAGCCCAGAGGTGATATAATAGGACAAGGCAGTATCAGTCAGCCCAGAGGTGATATAATAGGATAAGGCAGCATCAGTCAGCCCAGAGGTGGTATAATAGGATAAGGCAGTATCAGTCAGCCCAGAGGTGGTATAATAGGATAAGGAAGTATCAGTCAGCCCAGAGGTGATATAATAGGACAAGGCAGTATCAGTCAGCCCAGAGGTGATATAATAGGATAAGGCACTATCAGTCAGCCCAGAGGTGGTATAATAGGATAAGGCAGCATCAGTCAACCCAGAGGTGGTATAATAGGACAAGGCAGCATCAGTCAGCCCAGAGGTGGTATAATATGATAAGGCAGCATCAGATCAGTCAGCCCAGAGGTGGTATAATATGATAAGGCAGCATCAGTCAGCCCAGAGGTGGTATAATAGGATAAGGCAGCATCAGTCAGCCCAGAGGTGATATAATAGGATAAGGCAGCATCAGTCAGCCCAGAGGTGGTATAATATGATAAGTCAGCATCAGTCAGCCCAGAGGTGGTATAATAGGATAAGGCAGCATCAGTCAGCCCAGAGGTGGTATAATAGGATAAGGCAGCATCAGTCAGCCCAGAGGTGATATAATATGATAAGGCAGCATCAGTCAGCCCAGAGGTGGTATAATAGGATAAGGCAGCATCAGTCAGCCCAGAGGTGATATAATATGATAAGGCAGCATCAGTCAGCCCAGAGGTGATATAATAGGATAAGGCAGCATCAGTCAGCCCAGAGGTGATATAATATGATAAGGCAGCATCAGTCAGCCCAGAGGTGGTATAATAGGATAAGGCAGCATCAGTCAGCCCAGAGGTGGTATATATAATAGGATAAGGCAGCATCAGTCAGCCCAGAGGTGATATAATATGATAAGGCAGCATCAGTCAGCCCAGAGGTGGTATAATAGGATAAGGCAGCATCAGTCAGCCCAGAGGTGGTATAATAGGATAAGGCAGCATCAGTCAGCCCAGAGGTGATATAATATGATAAGGCAGCATCAGTCAGCCCAGAGGTGGTATAATAGGATAAGGCAGCATCAGTCAGCCCAGAGGTGATATAATAGGATAAGGCAGCATCAGTCAGCCCAGAGGTGGTATAATATGATAAGGCAGCATCAGTCAGCCCAGAGGTGGTATAATAGGATAAGGCAGCATCAGTCAGCCCAGAGGTGGTATAATAGGATAAGGCAGTATCAGTCAACCCAGAGGTGATATAATAGGATAAGGAAGTGTCAGTCAGCCCAGAGGTGGTATAATAGGATAAGGCAGTATCAGTCAGCCCAGAGGTGATATAATAGGATAAGGAAGTGTCAGTCAGCCCAGAGGTGGTATAATAGGTTAAGGCAGCATCAGTCAGCCCAGAGGTGGTATAATAGGATAAGGCAGTATCAGTCAGCCCAGAGGTGGTATAATAGGATAAGGAAGTATCAGTCAGCCCAGAGGTGATATAATAGGACAAGGCAGTATCAGTCAGCCCAGAGGTGATATAATAGGATAAGGCAGCATCAGTCAGCCCAGAGGTGGTATAATAGGATAAGGCAGTATCAGTCAGCCCAGAGGTGGTATAATAGGATAAGGAAGTATCAGTCAGCCCAGAGGTGATATAATAGGACAAGGCAGTATCAGTCAGCCCAGAGGTGATATAATAGGATAAGGCACTATCAGTCAGCCCAGAGGTGGTATAATAGGATAAGGCAGCATCAGTCAAGCCCAGACCAGAGGTGGTATAATAGGATAAGGCAGCATCAGTCAGCCCAGAGGTGGTATAATAGGATAAGGCAGTATCAGTCAGCCCAGAGGTGGTATAATAGGATAAGGCAGCATCAGTCAGCCCAGAGGTGGTATAATAGGATAAGGCAGCATCAGTCAGCCCAGAGGTGATATAATAGGATAAGGCAGCATCAGTCAGCCCAGAGGTGG
This sequence comes from Coregonus ussuriensis, assembly GCA_031479575.1. Classification (NCBI taxonomy): domain Eukaryota; kingdom Metazoa; phylum Chordata; class Actinopteri; order Salmoniformes; family Salmonidae; genus Coregonus; species Coregonus ussuriensis. The sequence continues at coordinate 50,322,193 of CM062490.1, forward strand.
TATAATAGGATAAGGCAGCATCAGTCAGCCCAGAGGTGGTATAATAGGATAAGGCAGCATCAGTCAGCCCAGAGGTGGTATAATAGGATAAGGCAGCATCAGTCAGCCCAGAGGTGATATAATATGATAAGGCAGCATCAGTCAGCCCAGAGGTGGTATAATAGGATAAGGCAGCATCAGTCAGCCCAGAGGTGATATAATATGATAAGGCAGCATCAGTCAGCCCAGAGGTGGTATAATAGGATAAGGCAGCATCAGTCAGCCCAGAGGTGGATATAATATGATATGATAAGGCAGCATCAGTCAGCCCAGAGGTGGATATAATAGGATAAGGCAGCATCAGTCAGCCCAGAGGTGGTATAATAGGATAAGGCAGCATCAGTCAGCCCAGAGGTGATATAATAGGATAAGGCAGCATCAGTCAGCCCAGAGGTGGTATAATAGGATAAGGCAGCATCAGTCAGCCCAGAGGTGGTATAATAGGATAAGGCAGCATCAGTCAGCCCAGAGGTGATATAATAGGATAAGGCAGCATCAGTCAGCCCAGAGGTGGTATAATAGGATAAGGCAGCATCAGTCAGCCCAGAGGTGGATATAATAGGATAAGGCAGCATCAGTCAGCCCAGAGGTGGTATAATATGATAAGGCAGCATCAGTCAGCCCAGAGGTGGTATAATAGGATAAGGCAGCATCAGTCAGCCCAGAGGTGGTATAATAGGATAAGGCAGTATCAGTCAAGCCCAGAGGTGATATAATAGGATAAGGAAGTGTCAGTCAGCCCAGAGCAGAGGTGGTATAATAGGATAAGGCAGTATCAGTCAGCCCAGAGGTGATATAATAGGATAAGGAAGTGTCAGTCAGCCCAGAGGTGGTATAATAGGTTAAGGCAGCATCAGTCAGCCCAGAGGTGGTATAATAGGATAAGGCAGTATCAGTCAGCCCAGAGGTGGTATAATAGGATAAGGAAGTATCAGTCAGCCCAGAGGTGATATAATAGGACAAGGCAGTATCAGTCAGCCCAGAGGTGATATAATAGGATAAGGCAGCATCAGTCAGCCCAGAGGTGGTATAATAGGATAAGGCAGTATCAGTCAGCCCAGAGGTGGTATAATAGGATAAGGAAGTATCAGTCAGCCCAGAGGTGATATAATAGGACAAGGCAGTATCAGTCAGCCCAGAGGTGATATAATAGGATAAGGCACTATCAGTCAGCCCAGAGGTGGTATAATAGGATAAGGCAGCATCAGTCAACCCAGACCAGAGGTGGTATAATAGGACAAGGCAGCATCAGTCAGCCCAGAGGTGGTATAATATGATAAGGCAGCATCAGTCAGCCCAGAGGTGGTATAATATGATAAGGCAGCATCAGTCAGCCCAGAGGTGGTATAATAGGATAAGGCAGCATCAGTCAGCCCAGAGGTGATATAATAGGATAAGGCAGCATCAGTCAGCCCAGAGGTGGTATAATATGATAAGTCAGTATCAGTCAGCCCAGAGGTGGTATAATAGGATAAGGCAGCATCAGTCAGCCCAGAGGTGGTATAATAGGATAAGGCAGCATCAGTCAGCCCAGAGGTGATATAATATGATAAGGCAGCATCAGTCAGCCCAGAGGTGGTATAATAGGATAAGGCAGCATCAGTCAGCCCAGAGGTGATATAATATGATAAGGCAGCATCAGTCAGCCCAGAGGTGATATAATAGGATAAGGCAGCATCAGTCAGCCCAGAGGTGAGGTGATATAATATGATAAGGCAGCATCAGTCAGCCCAGAGGTGGTATAATAGGATAAGGCAGCATCAGTCAGCCCAGAGGTGGTATAATAGGATAAGGCAGCATCAGTCAGCCCAGAGGTGATATAATATGATAAGGCAGCATCAGTCAGCCCAGAGGTGGTATAATAGGATAAGGCAGCATCAGTCAGCCCAGAGGTGGTATAATAGGATAAGGCAGCATCAGTCAGCCCAGAGGTGATATAATATGATAAGGCAGCATCAGTCAGCCCAGAGGTGGTATAATAGGATAAGGCAGCATCAGTCAGCCCAGAGGTGATATAATAGGATAAGGCAGCATCAGTCAGCCCAGAGGTGGTATAATATGATAAGGCAGCATCAGTCAGCCCAGAGGTGGTATAATAGGATAAGGCAGCATCAGTCAGCCCAGAGGTGGTATAATAGGATAAGGCAAGGCAGTATCAGTCAACCCAGAGGTGATATAATAGGATAAGGAAGTGTCAGTCAGCCCAGAGGTGGTATAATAGGATAAGGCAGTATCAGTCAGCCCAGAGGTGATATAATAGGATAAGGAAGTGTCAGTCAGCCCAGAGGTGGTATAATAGGTTAAGGCAGCATCAGTCAGCCCAGAGGTGGTATAATAGGATAAGGCAGTATCAGTCAGCCCAGAGGTGGTATAATAGGATAAGGAAGTATCAGTCAGCCCAGAGGTGATATAATAGGACAAGGCAGTATCAGTCAGCCCAGAGGTGATATAATAGGATAAGGCAGCATCAGTCAGCCCAGAGGTGGTATAATAGGATAAGGCAGTATCAGTCAGCCCAGAGGTGGTATAATAGGATAAGGAAGTATCAGTCAGCCCAGAGGTGATATAATAGGACAAGGCAGTATCAGTCAGCCCAGAGGTGATATAATAGGATAAGGCACTATCATCAGTCAGCCCAGAGGTGGTATAATAGGATAAGGCAGCATCAGTCAACCCAGAGGTGGTATAATAGGACAAGGCAGCATCAGTCAGCCCAGAGGTGGTATAATATGATAAGGCAGCATCAGTCAGCCCAGAGGTGGTATAATATGATAAGGCAGCATCAGTCAGCCCAGAGGTGGTATAATAGGATAAGGCAGCATCAGTCAGCCCAGAGGTGATATAATAGGATAAGGCAGCATCAGTCAGCCCAGAGGTGGTATAATATGATAAGTCAGCATCAGTCAGCCCAGAGGTGGTATAATAGGATAAGGCAGCATCAGTCAGCCCAGAGGTGGTATAATAGGATAAGGCAGCATCAGTCAGCCCAGAGGTGATATAATATGATAAGGCAGCATCAGTCAGCCCAGAGGTGGTATAATAGGATAAGGCAGCATCAGTCAGCCCAGAGGTGATATAATATGATAAGGCAGCATCAGTCAGTCAGCCCAGAGGTGATATAATAGGATAAGGCAGCATCAGTCAGCCCAGAGGTGATATAATATGATAAGGCAGCATCAGTCAGCCCAGAGGTGGTATAATAGGATAAGGCAGCATCAGTCAGCCCAGAGGTGGTATAATAGGATAAGGCAGCATCAGTCAGCCCAGAGGTGATATAATATGATAAGGCAGCATCAGTCAGCCCAGAGGTGGTATAATAGGATAAGGCAGCATCAGTCAGCCCAGAGGTGGTATAATAGGATAAGGCAGCATCAGTCAGCCCAGAGGTGATATAATATGATAAGGCAGCATCAGTCAGCCCAGAGGTGGTATAATAGGATAAGGCAGCATCAGTCAGCCCAGAGGTGATATAATAGGATAAGGCAGCATCAGTCAGCCCAGAGGTGGTATAATATGATAAGGCAGCATCAGTCAGCCCAGAGGTGGTATAATAGGATAAGGCAGCAACAGTCAGCCCAGAGGTGGTATAATAGGATAAGGCAGTATCAGTCAACCCAGAGGTGATATAATAGGATAAGGAAGTGTCAGTCAGCCCAGAGGTGGTATAATAGGATAAGGCAGTATCAGTCAGCCCAGAGGTGATATAATAGGATAAGGAAGTGTCAGTCAGCCCAGAGGTGGTATAATAGGTTAAGGCAGCATCAGTCAGCCCAGAGGTGGTATAATAGGATAAGGCAGTATCAGTCAGCCCAGAGGTGGTATAATAGGATAAGGAAGTATCAGTCAGCCCAGAGGTGATATAATAGGACAAGGCAGTATCAGTCAGCCCAGAGGTGATATAATAGGATAAGGCAGCATCAGTCAGCCCAGAGGTGGTATAATAGGATAAGGCAGTATCAGTCAGCCCAGAGGTGGTATAATAGGATAAGGAAGTATCAGTCAGCCCAGAGGTGATATAATAGGACAAGACAAGGCAGTATCAGTCAGCCCAGAGGTGATATAATAGGATAAGGCAGTATCAGTCAGCCCAGAGGTGGTATAATAGGATAAGGCAGCATCAGTCAACCCAGAGGTGGTATAATAGGACAAGGCAGCATCAGTCAGCCCAGAGGTGGTATAATAGGATAAGGAAGTATCAGTCAGCCCAGAGGTGATATAATAGGACAAGGCAGTATCAGTCAGCCCAGAGGTGATATAATAGGATAAGGCAGCATCAGTCAGCCCAGAGGTGGTATAATAGGATAAGGCAGTATCAGTCAGCCCAGAGGTGGTATAATAGGATAAGGAAGTATCAGTCAGCCCAGAGGTGATATAATAGGACAAGGCAGTATCAGTCAGCCCAGAGGTGATATAATAGGATAAGGCAGCATCAGTCAACCCAGAGGTGGTATAATAGGTTAAGGCAGCATCAATCAGCCCAGAGGTGGTATAATAGGATAAGGCAGCATCAGTCAGCCCAGAGGTGGTATAATATGATGAGGCAGCATCAGTCAACCCAGAGGTGGTATAATATGATGAGGCAGCATCAGTCAGCGACTCCATATATTTTTGTAGAACAACAAAGACCCATAGAAGAGAAAAACCTGAAAAACACCTAGCTCCCTACTGCATTGATTTTCTTTATTTTCTTGTTGGATTAAATATCAGTGGCGTTTTTTGCATTCCTTTCATTAACATGGAGAATACACCCAGACTATTCCCTGATGTGTTGCAGATAAACCCTGGACAACGTTCTCATTCTCACCCCATTATATGACAGCATGGAGGGGAGAAGTTAACAGCGAGTTCATCTGCAACAATGAGTTCCCATAATATCTAACATTGAGGATATCAAACCCACTGGGCAGAAACTGGTTGAATCAATGTTGTTTCCACATCATTTCAACAAAAAATGTCAGTGTGATGACGTTTAATAAACTTGGAAAACTGATTGGATTAGCAAAAGTCATCAACGTGAGGACATTTGGTATTGTTTTAACCCAATTTTTATCGTAAATACAATGACGTCGAGAATTCTTTTTTTTTTTTTCACTTTGAATTCTGGTTAGTTTAAAACTCAACCAAATGTAAATCAAAACTAGATGTTGAACTGGCGTCTGTGCCCAGCGTGGGAAGGTTTACATGAATTAGTTGAAGTCAGAAGTTTACATACACTTAGGTTGGAGTCATAAAAAATTAGTTTTTTCAACCACTCCACAAATTTCTTGTTAACAAACTATAGTTTTGGCAAGTCGGTTAAACATCTACTTTGTGCATGACACAAGTAATTTTTCCAACAATTGGTTACAGACAGATTATCTCACTTATAATACACTATATCAAAATTCCCAGTGGGTCAGAAGTTTACAAACACTAAGTTGACAGTGCCTTTAAACAGCTCGGAAAATTACAGAAAATGGCAAGTGTCTTCACCAACATTTTCAATATATCCCTGACTGAGTCTGTAATACCAACATTTTCAAGCAGACCACCATAGTCCACGTACCCAAGGGCATAAAGATTCCCTGCCTAAATGACTACCGACCCGTAGCACTGATGTCTGTAGCCATGAAGTGCTTTGAAAGGCTGGTCATGGCTCACATCAACACCATTATCCCAGAAACCCTAGACCCACTCCAATTTGCATACCACCCCAACAGATCCACAGATGATGCAATCTCTATCGCAGTCCACACTGCCCTTTCTCACCTGGACAAGAGGAACACCTACGTGAGAATGCTATTCATAGACTACAGCTCAGCGTTCAACCCCATAGTGCCCACAAAGCTCATCACAAAGCTAAGGATCCTGGGACTAAACACCTCCCTCTGCAACTGGATCCTGGACTTCCTGACGGGCCGCCCCCAGGTGGTAAGGGTAGGTAACAACACATCTGCCACGCTGATCCTCAACACGGGGGCCCCTCAGGGGTGCGTGGTTAGTCCCCTCCTGTACTCCCTGTTCACCCACGACTGCATGGCCAGGCACGACTCCAACACCATCATTAATTTTGCAAACGACACAACAGTGGTAGGCCTGATCACCGACAACGATGAGACAGCCTATAGGGAGGAGGTCAGAGACCTGGCCGTGTGGTGCCAGGATAACAACCTCTCCCTCAACGTGATCAAGACAAAGAAGTTGATTGTGGACTACAGCAAAAAAAAAGGACTGACCACGCCCCCATTCTCATCGATGGGGCTGTAGTGGAACAGGTTGAGAGCTTCAAGTTCCTTGGTGTCCACATCACCAACGAACTATCATGGTCCAAATACACCAAGACAGTCGTGAAGAGGGCACAACAAAGCCTATTCCCACTCAGGAGACTGAAAAGATTTGGCATGGGTCCTCAGATCCTCAAAAAGTTCTACAGCTGCACCATCGAGAGCATCCTGACTGGTTGCATCACGCCTGGTATGGCAACTGCTCAGCCTCCGACCGCAAGGCACTACAGAGGGTAGTGCGTACGGCCCAATACATCACTGGGGCCAAGCTTCCTTCCATCCAGGACCTCTATACCAGGCGGTGTCAGAGGAAGGCCCTCAAAATTGTCAAAGACTCCAGCCACCCAAGTCAAATACTGTTCTCTCTGCAAATGCATGACAAGCGGTACTGGAGCGCCAAGTCTAGGTCCAAAAGGCTTCTCAACAGCTTCTACCCCCAAGCCATAAAACTCCTGAACAGCTAATGATGGCTACCTGGACTATTTGCACTGCCCCCTCCCCACCCCCACCCCATGTTTTTACGCTGCTGTTACTCTGTTCATTATTTATGCATAGTCACTTTAACTCTACCCACATGTACATATTACCTCAACTACCTAAACTAGCCGGTGCCCCTGCACATTGACTCTGCACCGGTACCACGTTCATCTGTACAAACAATACTACGCACGTATAAACACCATGGGACAACGCAGCCGTCATACCTCTCAGGAAGGAGACGTGTTCTGTCTCCTAGAGATGAAGGTACTTTGGTGCGAAAAGTGCAAATCAATCCCAGAACAACAGCAAAGGACCTTGTGAAGATGCTGGAGGAAACAGCTACAAAAGTATCTATATCCACAGTAAGGACCCTTACAAATCATCTGGGCTAGACAGACAATCTTGACCCTTTCTTTCTAAAAATAGCCGCCGAAATTGTCGCAACCCCTATTACTAGCCTGTTCAACCTCTCTTTCGTAATGTCTGAGATCCCCAGAGATTGGAAAGCTGCCATGGTCATCCCCGTCTTCAAAAGGGGTGACACTCTAGATCCAAACTGTACAGACATATATCCAGCCTGCCCTGCCTTTTGAAAGTTTTTGAAAGCCAAATTAACAAACAGATCACCGACCATTTTGAATCACACCATACCTTCTCCGCTATGCAATCCGGGTTCCGAGCTGCTCATGGGTGCACCTCAGCCACGCTCAAGGTCCTAAACGATATTATAACCGCTATCGATAATAGACAGTACTGTGCAGCCGTCTTCATCGACCTGGCCAAGGCTTTCGACTCTGTCAACCACCACATTCTTATTGGCAGAATAAATAGCCTTGGTTTCTCAAATGACTGGTTCACCAACTACTTCTCAGATAGAGTAGTTCAATGTGTCAAATCGGAGGGCCTGTTGTCTGGACCTATGGCAGTCTCTATGGGGGTGCCACAGGGTTCAATTCTTGGGCTGACTCTTTTCTCCATGTATATCAATGATGTCGCTCTTGCTGCTGGTGACTCTCAGATCCACCTCTACGCAGACGACACCATTTTGTATACATCTGGCCCTTCATTGGACACTGTGTTAACAAACCTCCAAACGAGCTTCAATGCCATACAACACTCCTTTCGTAGCCTCCAACTGTTCTTAAACACTAGTAAAACTAAATGCATGCTCTTCAATCGAACGCTGCTGGCACCCGCCCACCCGACTAGAATCACTACTCTCGGCGGGTCTGACCTAGAGTATGTGGACAACTACAAATACCTAGGTGTCTGGTTAGACTGTAAACTCTCCTTCCAGGCTAACATTAAGCATCTCCAATCCAAAGTTAAATCTAGAATCGGCTTCCTATTTCGCAACAAAGCCTCCTTCACTCATGCTGCCAAACATGCCCTCGTAAAACTGACTATCCTACCGATCCTTGACTTCGGCGATGTCATTTACAAAATAGCCTCCAACACTCTACTCAGCAAATTGGATGTAGTCTATCACAGTGCCATCCGTTTTGTCTCCAAAGCCCCATACACTACCCACCACTGTGACCTGTACGCTCTTGTTGGCTGGTCCTCACTACATATTCGTCGCCAAACCCACTGGCTCCAGGCCATCTATAAATCACTGCTAGGCAAATCCCCGCCTTATCTTAGCTCATTGGTCACCATAGCAACACCCACCCGTAGTATGCGCTCCAGCAGCTATATCTCACTGGTCATCCCCAAAGCCAACACCTCCTTTGGCCGCCATTCCTTACAGTTCTCTGCTGCCAATGACTGGAACGAACTGCAAAAATCTCTGAAGCTGGAGACTCTTATCTCCCTCACTAACTTTAAGCATCAGTTGTCAGAGCACCTTACCGACCACTGCACCTGTACACAGCCCATCTGAAATTAGCCCACCCAACTACCTCATCCCCATATTGTTATTTATTTTGCTCATTTGCACCCCAGTATCTCTATTTGCACACCATCTCTTGCACATCTATCATTCCAGTGTTAATACTAATTGTAATTATTTAGCACTATGGCCTATTTATTGCCTTACCTCCATAACTTGCTACATTTGCACACACTGTATATATATTTTCTGTTGTATTTTTGACTTTATGTTTTGTTTTACCCCATATGTAACTCTGTGTTGTTGTTTTTATCGCACTGCTTTGCTTTATCTTGGCCAGGTCGCAGTTGTAAATAAGAACTTGTTCTCAACTGGCTTACCTGGTTAAATAAAGGTGAAATAAAAATACAATTAAAAAAACGAGTCCTATATCAACATAACCTGAAAGGCTGCTCAGCAAGGAAGAAGCCACTGCTCCAAAACCGCCATAAAAAAGCCAGACTACGGTTTGCAACTGCACAAGGGGACAAAGATCGTACTTTTTGGATAAATGTCCTCTGGTCTGATGAAACAAAAATAGAACTGTTTGGCAATAATGACCATCGTTATGTTTGGAGGAAAAAGGGGGATGCTTGCAAGCCGAAGAACACCATCCCAACCGTGAAGCACGGGGTTGGCAGCATCATGCTGTGGGGGTGCTTTGCTGCAGGAGGGACTGGTTCACTTCACAAAATAGATGGCATCACGAGGAAAGAAAATTATGTGTATATATTGAAGCAACATCTCAAGACATCAGTCAGGAAGTTAAAGCTTGGTCGCAAATGGGTCTTCCAAATGGACAATGACCCCAAGCATACTTCCAAAGTTGTGGCAAAATGGCATAAGGACAACAAAGTCAAGGTATTGGAGTGGCCATCACAAAGCCCTGACCTCAATCCTATAGAAAATGTGTGGGCAGAACTGAAAAAGCGTGGGCGAGCAAGGAGGCCTACAAAGCTGACTCAGTTACACCAGCTCTGTCAGGAGGAATGGGCCAGAATTCACCCAGCTTATTGTAGGAAGCTTGTGGAAGGCTATCCGAAACGTTTGACCTAAGTTAAACAATTTAAAGGCAATGCTACCAAATACTAATTGAGTGTATGTAAACTTCTGACTCACTGGGAATGTGATGAAATAAATACAAGTTGAAATAAATAAGTTGACATTTCACATTCTTAAAATAAAGTGGTGATCCTAGCTGACCTAAGACAGGGAATTTTTACTAGGATAAAATTTCAGGAATTGTGAAAAACTGAGTTTAAATGCATTTGGCTAAGATGTATGTAAACTTCCGACTTCAACTGTACACTACATTACCAAAAGTATGTGGACACCTGCTCGTCGAAGATCTCATTCCAAAATCATGGGCATTAATATGGTCCCCCCTTTGCTGCTATAACAGCCTCCACTCTTCCGGGAAGGCTTTCCACTAGATGTTGGAACATTGCTGCAGGGACTTGATTCGATTCAGCCACAAGAGCATTAGTGAGGTCGAGCACTGATTTCGGGCGTTTTGGCCTGGCTCTTAGTCGGCGTTCCAATTCATCCTAAAGGTGTTCGACGGGGTTGAGGTCAGGGCTCTATGCAGGCCAGTTAAGTTCTTCCACACCGATCTCTGCAAACCATTTCTGTATGGGCCTCGCTTTGTGCATGGGGGCATTGTCATGCTAAAACAGGAAAGGGCCTTCCCCAAACTGTTGCCACAAAGTTGGAATCACAGAATCGTCTAGAATGTCATTGTGTGCTGTAGCGTTAAGATTTCCCTTCACTGGAACTAAGGGGGCCTAGCCCGAACCATGAAAAACAGCCCCTGACCATTATTCCTCCTCCACCAAACTTTACAGTTGGCACTATGCATCCGCCAGGAGAATTCATTTCCACTGCTCCAGAGTCCAATGGCGTCGAGCTTTACACCACTTCAGCCGACAGTTGGCATTGCGCGTGGTGATCTTTGGCTTGTGTGCGACTGCTGGGGCATGGAAACCCATTCCATGAAGCTCCCGATGAACAGTTCTTGTGCTGACGTTACTTCCAGAGGCAGTTTGGAACTCGGTAGTGAGTGTTGCAACCGAGGACAGACGATTTTTACGCGCTTCAGCACTCGCCGGTCCCGTTTCTGTGAGCTTGTGTGGCCTACCACTTCGCGGCTGAGCCGTTGTTGCTCCTAGACGTTTCCACTTCGCAATAACAGCACTTACAGTTGACCGGGGGCAGCTCTAGCAGGGCAGAAATTTGGCGAACTGACTTGTTGGAAAAGGTGGCATCCTATGACGGTGCCACGTTGAAAGGTCACTGAGCTCTTCAGTAAGGGCCGTTCTACTGCCAATGTTTGTCTGTGGAGATTGTATACACCTGTCAGCAACGGGTGTGGCTGAAATAGCTGAATCCACTAATTTGAAGGCGTGTCCACATACTTTTGTATATATAGTGTATATCAAACGCTATGATGACAATAAAACTGTGCAGCATCTAAGTGTTTCCTCAGGCATACTGTATATCTATTGGAGTATGTACATTTGGGGGTATTTTATGTTTGCTATAACGCTGGACACATGAGAAAGTTTCCTATTCCTCTTCCTTTTCATATGAAGATGGGTTACCAGGCCCCAGACAGTGATGAGAGACGTGTCCATTGTGCCCCAGGTTGTCCATTGAAAAGCATGTCCCTCCCTCAGGTCCTCCCTGGTTGAACACTCCCATAAAGGCCAACAGTGAAAAAGCCTGAGGAAAAACTTAGACGCTGCACAGTTTTAAGTTGTCATCGTAGCATTTGAAAACATAATGTTAAATGTATGCTAAGGTCTGCAATGAAAGGCTTTGGAACAATTAACTACAACGTTCTTTAGCCGGAAACAGAGTCGACCTGTAGTCCCTGGTATAGACGACGTCTGAACCCCCTCTCTCTCTCTCTCTCTCTCTCTCTCTCTCTCTCTCTCTCTCTCTCTCTCTCTCTCTCTCTCTCTCTCTCTCTCTCTCTCTCTCTCTCTCTCTCTCTCTCTCTCTCTCTCTCTCTCTCTCTCTCTCTCTCTCTCTCTCTCTCTCGCGCTCTCGCTCTGTCTCTCTCTCTTTGCTCCGCCGTGAATAGATAGCTAGGCCTATATGATCACTGAAAGCTGAGCCGAGCCCCGTCAAAAGACAAGTGCAGAGAAAAAGAGAAGGAAATGAAAGTATGTCTGTCCGACTGTCTGTCTGTCTGTCTGTCTGTCTGACAGGCATGCCGGAGTGATGGCTCCAGGATCTTAAAATAGCATGCTAATAGCTCCATGTCAGTGTCCCGTGTCCCAAATCGCACCCTATTCCATATAGTGCACTACCCATAGGACTCTAGCTGAAAGCAGTGCACTATATAGGGAATATGGTTTCGTTTGGGATGCAGCCAACGTGCTGCTGACAGGCCTAGGGCGAGACAGACAGACGGAGGCCCTCAGAGGTGTAATCTCTCTGTGTCTCCTGAACAGCAACATTAGGACTATTGTAAGACATGGCAGGGAATGGGGCTAGTAAGTACTGCCTATCTGCTTTCTGAGGGCTTTTGAGGGGGGCTTTCAGTGGGCCACGGCTCTCTTTGACACTCACACTGTAATGACACAGTCAAGCCTTCGATGGGTACCCTGGTCTCACGCTATGGGACAGTTTACCGGTACCAGATGAATACTCCACAAGCTGAAACATCTCTATTGGGCCATGTGTGTGGGGCTTAATCTGGGTCTGTGAAACTGGCTCTGTGTGTGTTTCGGTAACTCCCAGACAATTTGAATGAATTTCTTAATAGCTGTAGTGGCTAGTCATGTGTTAATTAGTCATGTGGATCTGTTAATTATGTGTTAATTAGCTAGGTCCTTCAGAACATATGGGTAATTAGCCATATAATCATCAACACCTTCACCAACCCTAATTTGATCCAGGGGCTCCGTAATACTATGTCTGACCCCTGTAAAACAACACATTTCACTGCACCTATCCGGTGTATGTAACAATAAAATAACATAAATAAACTATCTTAATTGCCCTCGATGACCAACGTTTGCATACGACTGTATCCTATTACCTTGAAGTAGATACACATCCACAGTAATAATACCCTTTGACCTTGGAGAATGTGTCATGTGATGTAAAGCAAATTTCTTTGCAATAAACATCATGACAAAGTAAAGATCTCATCTGTCATGTTTTATACATTTCCATTTACATTTTCGTCATTTAGCAGACGCTCTTATCCAGAGACATTTTAGGGGTTAGGGTTAGAGGTTACATTTAGGGCTAAGTGTTAGGGGTTAGGGTTAGGGGTTAGATTTAGGGTTAAGCGTTAGGGGTTAGGGTTAGGGGTTAGATTTAGGGCTAAGCGTTAGGGGTT